>NC_061156.1:54828440-55118440 GCF_022113875.1 Hydra vulgaris | reverse complement strand
GCAATAAAATACCCGCGGAAAGTCGACGCCTCAAAAATCAGTATAACTTTATCAATTAAAATTTTTTTTTTTCAAAAATTAATGAAATGGCTTCTTGTTCAATTGGGAATTAAATATTTTAAAACTTTTCTTCAATTTTCAATGTCAAGTCGACTTAACGTTTTCGAGAAATTTTTTTTTATTAAAAGTTGACTTTAACTTTTTTTTTTATTAGATCTCCTTAAAGTCGACAATAAAAAAATGCGCTCCCCGCGGGATAACAATTCTTATAAATACACAGGCCGAGGTGAAAAAAAGTGTGTATTTTTGTGTCACTGGTATCGCCGTGGTTCACAAAATTAATTAAAAGGTTTTATAAATGAAACTTTAAGGGAAAAAGTTAATTGAAAAAACATTACTTCAAAGTATAAATTTTATTCGGAACTGTTTTAAATTAACTTTAAAAAAAATAAGTTTTAATGTCGTTAGAACTTCGGAAAAGGTTCTCATCTTTTATGCTATTTCGTTAATGATTTTGTTTTCAACAGTGTCTGGGCTAGATCTGTATTTTGATCCAAACTTAATAATATCTTGTCGACCTGAAATAAAAAAGATATGTGCTGTAATTTAAAATAAAGATACAAAGTTATCTACTCAAATCAAAAGTAAAATAAAAATAAATCAGCACCTTGTGACAAGTGATATAAATTAAAAAAAGTTTATGGATTATTTTAACATTTACCCTTAATTTTTTGTTTTATTCCATCTTATTTGATAAAAATTAACCACAATATTGTATTAAAAAGATAAATCTTTTTAATACAATATTATTATACCTAATCAGGGTATCCAAGTAAATGCATTAAGTGATATCCTGTGATTAAACTAACATACTTCAGAAATCTTTATAAAAAACACTCTCTCACTTATATTATCCTTTTGATTATACCTACGACTTAAATAAGATTTATAGAACTTTTATAGCTACTCACAAGACTTAAAAGTTTTCACATATGTAGAACTTTCTCAAATGATCTTAAATTTTACCCATCTCCTTGCCCTCATGTCTAAACATACTCTTGATACAATAAAATAAAAATTGAAAAAAATAAAAACACATTTATTAAAAGTTGAATTGTCAAAATTTGCTCCATAGTTATACACAAAATAACTATTTAAGTATTTGCTTACAGTGCATATATAAGTATTATTCACTATATTAGAGGAACTATATTTGAAGTGGAGGAGCCAATTTAAGTTTATTAATAAGGTAAAATAAAATAAATAAGCTATTTGATTATTATGTAGGCTATTTTTTTCTACTCTTGTATTGAAGGCACAGCCCACTTTGCACCACCATTTTAGCTGCTATTGAAGAAAACTTTCAATTTAATCCCTAAAGTAATATAACCATAAATAACAATTTTTTTTTCATAGTCTAATGTGATCATTAACATTTAAAAAAAATCTTCAAAAAAAAAAAAAAAAGTTGTAATATATGAATAGAGTCAGATTATCTGGTGTATACTTTGCTATAAAACTTGAGTTGAACTTGAGTTGAAAGCGGCGTGGTATGCGGACGTGTTTTTTAGTCGCAGCGTAAAAAGTTCTAACTTTATGTTAAAAATGGAAATAACAATGAAGAGCATTGAAAAAATGATTTCATCAAAACTTGAAGAACATAAAAAAAGCATACTTAAAGAAACAGAACGTTTGCTAAAGGAGCAGGAAAAAACTTTCACCTCAATAATGAGTGCAAACCTTAAAATTATAACCGATAGGTTAGACGTTATAGAAAAAGACAATAACAACAATAAAAGGAAAATATCGAATTTTGAAAAAGATATCAATGACATTAAAGACAGCCTTAATTTTCAAGAAGATAAAATATCAGAAAAATTATCACACATAAAAAAATACTATGACAATGAAGTAAATATATTAAACAAAAAAACAGTAGATTTGGAAAATCGATCGAGACGAAACAACTTAAGAATAGACGGACTACACGAAACACCAGGAGAGAATTGGGATGATTGCGAAAAAGCAGTAAAAGTAATGATTAAAAAACAACTTAAAATAACAAGTAAAGTGGTGATTGAACGAGATCATCGTATCGGTCAACACAAGCATAACAAACCAAGAACAATAGTCTTAAAACTCTTAAATTTTCAGGACAAAAACAAAATTCTCAACGCAGTAAAGCACCTTAAAGGAACCGGCCTATACGTTAATGAAGACTTCGCTCCAGAAACAACTGAACTCCGAAGAAAGCTTTGGGAAGAAGTAAAAAAACTACGCAGCGAAGGTAAATACGCTATTTTAAAATACGATAAAATATTTAGTCGAGATTTCAAAAAGTAGCGCCGCGTTCTCTTTTACTTAAACTCTTTTTTAAACGAACGCGTATTTAATTTTTGCTTCTTAACTTAATGACTTACAAAACAATAGATTTTGAATCGCTGCGTTTTAATGTCTTCGAAACCGCAAATAACATACTCAATGATTTTTGTGACATTGATACGCAAATCTTTCAAGTTAATAACTTTGATTCGCCTTATTTCAACATTAAAAATTTTAAAACTGAACTCCAAACTTTTAAAAATAACTTTATGGCAATACACATAAATATAAGAAGTATAAATAAAAATTTTGATAAATTAAAACATTTCTTAACCGATTGCAATTACTCATTCAGTATGATTTGTCTGACAGAAACTTGGTGCTCTGATGAATCAATTCAAAAAAATTCTAACTTTCAAATTCCATATTATAAATTATTATCTTCTGAAAGGAAAGCAGACAAAAGGGGGGGAGGGATTGCAACATATGTTCGGAATGACCAAGCAATAAAAGCAAGAAAAGACCTTTTGATTTCTGATTCCAGTTGTGAGGTACTTACAATAGAAATCACTAACTCCAAAACTAAAAATATCTTAGTTTCTACCTGCTATAGACCACCTGAAGGAGATATAAAAAAATTTTCAAGCTACTTGGAAGATATCTTTCTTAAAATTAATAGAGAACAAAAAAAACTATTCTGCATAGGTGATTTAAATATAGATTGTTTAAAATACAAAAAGAATGCGACCACCAAACTTTTTTTTGATAACATGTTTCAACATTGTATCTTTCCGATTATCAACAAACCTACGCGAATAACCCCGAATTCAATTTCCGCAATAGATAACATCTTGACAAATGCATTTCAAGATTCCTCTTTAAAAACAGGTATAGTTAAAACCGATATTTCGGATCACTTCCCAATTTACTTTTCTATAAATCAAGATACAAGAATAAACAACAATTCTAAAACCAAAATTTATATAAGAAAAACTAATAAAATTTCTATTCAAAAATTTAAAGACACACTATCAATAGTGAATCGGGATGAAGTATATAAAAAATGCAACCTTGAGGACACAAACTCCGCATATAATACATTTATCGATATTTTTTTTAATCATTATAATAGTTATTTCCCGATCGAAGAAAAAATAGTTAAAGAAAAATATTTGAACTGTCCATGGATTACTAGTGGAATTAAAAAATCCTCTGAAACAAAACAAAAACTCTACATAAAATATTTAAAAAACAGAAATGAAGTCAACTTATCTATCTACAAGCAATACAAAAATCTCTTTGAAAAAATAAGGAAAAACTCTAAAAAAATATACTACTCAAAACTACTTCAAAATACCAATGGCGATATTAAAAAATCATGGAACATCATGAAAGAAATAATCGGGAAAAAAAATACCAAAACAAATACCTTACCTGATAGAATTGTTGTGGATGAAAAAGAATACAACGATAAAAGCTCTATAGCCGAACATTTCAACAGTTTCTTTGCAAACATCGGCCCTAACATGGCGTCCAAAATTCAATGCCCAAATACCTATTTTGAAACCTATCTTACAAATCAACAAAGCGAACTAAAATTCAATGGACTAGACTATGATGAACTCGAAGCTGCAAAAAATTCTCTAAAAATTAACAAAGCACCAGGGATTGATGAGATTTCTAGCAACGTAGTAATAAGTGTCCTCCCGGTGATACGTAAACCCATATTCGAAATTTTTAAATCTTCAATTACAACAGGAACTGTTCCAGACAAATTAAAAATTGCAAAAGTTGTACCAATATTTAAATCCGGAGAGCAATGCTCACTTAATAACTACAGACCCATCTCAATCCTTTCTGTCTTTTCTAAACTTCTAGTACGAATAGTTTACAATAAACTATATAAATACCTAACTATTAACAATATTTTGAATAAAAAACAATTCGGATTTCAAAAACAACATTCAACCGAACATGCGATTATAGATCTTGTAAATAAAATAAATGACTCTTTTAATAATAACAAATTTGTTCTAGGAATCTTTATTGATCTATCGAAAGCATTCGATACTGTTGATCATGCTATACTACTTAAAAAAATGGAAAAATATGGCATTAAAAATGTTGCTTTACATTGGTTTGAGAGCTTTCTTATAAACAGACAGCAATGTGTTATTATGGATAAAAATACCCATTCAAAATTACTTAAAATAAAATGCGGAGTTCCCCAAGGTTCCATTCTAGCTCCCCTACTCTTCTTGCTATACATCAATGATCTTCCAAAAGTCTCAAAAAAACTTGATGCCATAATGTTTGCAGATGATACAAACTTATTTTATTCATCTACTTCTATCGCAGAACTCTTCGAAACTGCAGGTATTGAACTTGAAAAACTTAATACTTCGTTTAAATCTAACAAATTATCATTGAGTACAGAAAAAACCAACTACATTCTATTTCACACCAATCAAAGGAAAAAATCTATACCAATTCCATTACCGTCTCTAAAAATAGAAAATAAATTTATCGAAAGAACCAAAGCAACAAAATTTTTAGGAATACTTATCGATGAGAATATTTCATGGAAAGCTCACATAAACTTATTAAATACCAAAATAAGAAACAACATTTGCATGCTTTACAAAGCTAGACCGATGCTACCCCAAAAAAATTTAAAGCTACTTTATTTCTCCTTCATTCAAACCTATTATACGTATGGTAATATAGCATGGGCAAGTACCCATAGATCCAACCTAGTGGCACTTTATCGACATCAAAAACATGCTGCAAGAATAGTATTTAATAAAGATAAATTTACTCATGCCGAACCTTTGCTAAAGCTTCTAAATGCACTAAATGTCTACAAAATTAACATTTACCAAAATTTGATATTCATGCTCAAATATAAACTCGGACTTGTCCCATTACATTTTTCAGAAAAATTTTTTAAATGCAATAGAAATAAATATGAAACTCGAGGAATAGGAAATTTTAAAGTACCATATAAAAAAACAAAACTATCACGTTTCTCCATCTCGTATCGCGGCCCTTACCTCTACAACAAACTAATAGCTAAAAATACTATAATTACAAAACTACTTAACCATAATTCTCTGAAAACACTTTTAAAAAAACTTGTTCTAAACTTAAACAATTTTACAAACGTATATTAAAACAAATAACTAAAAACCCCTAAAAAATCCACTTTAAAGCAAAGTAAATGTTAGATTTTATTTATATTTCGTACATGTCAATATACTAAGTATAACAAACCATGTAACTATATATTTATGTGTATCAAATACAGCTCTTTTCCGTTTTTTGTTTTTGATTATCTAGTAGCTTTTTATGTGTGACTCTTATGCCACCATGAGACTTTGACAAACTGAAATTTCTTAATAAATTAAGTATACAAAATATCGCAACTAAAAGCGGTTTCTTGATGACAAGACCAAAATGGTCTTCTGCAAGTTTCCCGCGTCTTTTAACAGTGTTACTTTTTTATATATATTATTATTTGTAATAAAAAAAGTTTTCTTATTATATGTACGGTATTTTTTTTTATACAATGTAAACGAACTAGTTTATATTTATGATCACGAATTTGTAAAGCTTTGTTAAAAGACAAAAAAAAAAAAAAAAAAAAAAAAAAAAAAAAAAAACTTTAGACTGAGACAGAACTTTTTTCAGTTTTATTTATTTGATAATCATTAGTTTGAAAATGGAACTACAATTTGCTTGAACTGCTTTCATATTCAGTAGAAAAAGTTTTCATTTGTATTTTTTTTAAACTTGAGTACAGAATATTGATAAAAGTTATTTAATTATCAATTAAAAATAGTCATGTAAAAAATAACTTGATATACAAATAAAACTTTAATTGTTTTTTAAATTTAATTGTTTTATTTATAACATATACAAACATGCCAAAAAAAAAATTAAATAGTAAATAAGATATATTCCTAATTCATTTAAACTGCTTGCAGTGCTACTCTTAACTTTAATTGCTTTTAAAAGTCTTGCTTTACATCTTGTTAAAAAAACTTTAGTAAATTTTATTGTGTTTTTTTGTTTTTCTCATAACAATATTTCTTGCAAAAAATAAAAATGGCTACTTTAAAAACTATTCAAACAAATCAAAATATCTTTATATATATACAGGAGTTTTGATAAAAAGCTCCAAGACACTTTCCCTATAAAAAAGATAGTAAGCTGCTGAAGTTTGATAGTCATTTCAGCATCCGAAACCGTATAATCAGCTATTAGTGTAGCAAGGCGATGGCAATTATTTGTACAAGATCACGTTAAGTTGCCTTATTATATTTTTAGAATATTTTATTCAAAACAGAATTTTTGCAAAAATCGTGTTCTAGAATAAATAGCGTTTTTGCTGAAACTCCAACCTGACTACTAATATCAGCCAAACCTAACAACTTTTTTTTAATTGTATCTCTAGGAATTAAGACAGGAGAGGAACAACTAAACCCACTTCCAGACTGATAATTAATCTTCATTCTACATTCTAATTGATTTTCAGATAATGCATTTTTTATTCTTTGTTCATTTAATCATATATTGTTCAAGGCATTTTTATGTTCTTTACTTGTAAGTCTTGCAGGTATGCCAACTTGCCTACCATAAAATATAGTTAACTTGATACAATCATAGTTTCTTAATTTAATAAAGGAAGGTGAATGCGTTATTTCCTATTTCCTAGTTAGTCTTGCTTTCTATTTAGTCTTGTTTTCTATCTTGTATTCTATTCTATACCAGTAGTCATGCATTCTCCTAACTATACCATTGTAGATCACAAATATAAGAGTGTTTTATCCACTACAATATGGCGAACAAAACTATCTTGTCAACTGTTAAATAAGTAATAATAACTATCTTATAATATATAGATCTAATTACTATACTAATGTGTCTAATAACTAATTATAATACACTTGTATATTACTAGTAATTATTAGTTATTAGACATTAGTTATAGATAGTATTATTCTGTATGATACAGGCGTTATAGTTTAGGCAGGAACAACTTTATAGAGTTTAAGACTGTTAACAGTCAAAAACTCTTTATAGTTATTCTGCCTAAACTATAATACCTGTACCATAAAGATTAATACTGCTAGTAATACTAGCAGTACTAATCTGAACGCATATTAGAAGTCAAATACACTAGTAGTATATTAGACTTCTAATAGGTTGTCTAGTTTACTATATAGCAATAATATTTCCTTCATAAAAGCACTTAAATATTTCGAAAAATAGAAAAAAGTTTTAAAATAAGATTCTTAAAGTTAGTGTAAAAAAATAAAAAGGTTCAGCTACAATATAAACAAACAATATAAACATACAAAATTTTCAAAATAAAGAAATCAAAACAAAAACATTCATAAAAAACAACAAGTTTCCGGGAAAAGCGACTCCGCATGGTAAGGAAATTCGTTTGAAATACGAGAAAAATGGAAATGACTTAAAATAAAACTGTATATCTCCTATATTTCATATATATGTTGTATTTGCAATGATATCCGTTAATAAACTCTCAAAACTTTAACTGAGTGACAGAGAAAACATTTTTAACTCCATAACAGCATGATATATACAGTTATACTTCATAATTTTTAAGATATTAAGTGCCGTCGACCTTACGTCGATATTTTGAATTTGTTTACATATATAAGCTTAAAATGAGATATTTAAAAAAATACTCATCGACGGCAGTTAAAAAAAAACAAATTTGTATTTTTAATCAAAAACTACTATATTTCATTGAAATAGAAAAAAAAAACTTATAGGTAAGACTGAATTTGATGAAACTAAGATGAAAAACGTTAGGTTGACTCAATTTTGTCGACTTTCCATTCAAGTCGACTTTCCGTGGAAATTTTTTACACGATTTGGCGACTTTAAGGCGATCTAGTCATATATATATATATATATATATATATATATATATATATATATATATATATATATATATATATATATATATATATATATATATATATATATATATATATATATATATATATATATATATATATATATATATATATATATATGTTTATATATATATGGGTATTTCCAAAAAATCATAAATATATATTAATATATATACATATATATATAAATATATATACATATATATATATATATATATATATATATATATATATATATATATATATATATATATATATATATATATATATATATATATATATTTATATATATGTATATATATTAGCGATTGTCTTACATTTATAAGCATCTTTTTTTTAAGTAAAACGTGCTTTGGATTATTTTTAGTTTTACCGTGACTTAACAATATGCTTTAATTAAATTAATAACTAAAAATTTTGGCCTTTAAATTGAAAGTTAATATATGATAGATTTGTTAATGTGTATATATATATATATATATATATATATATATATATATATATATATATATATATATATATATATATATATATATATATATATATATATATATATAAATATATATATATGTATATATATATATATATATATATATATATATATATATATATATATATATATATATATATATATATATATATAAATTAGTAAAAACACTTATCTAATTTTTCGTTTCTTCAACAGCATGTTTCTCCATCAGTAGGTTCATCAGGAAGGTATATATATAACCTACTGATGGAGAAACAAGCTGTTAAACAAACGAAAAATTAGATAAGTGTTTTTACTAATTTATTTTTGCTCTGTTCTTTAATAACATAGAGCACTCTATTTGTAAAATATACTAACATAATTTACCTATATACACACATATATATATATATATATATATATATATATATATATATATATATATATATATATATATATATATATATATATATATATATATATATGTATGTATATAGGTAAATTATGTTAGTATATTTTACAAATAAAGTGTTCTATGTTATTAAAGAACAGAGCAATAACAAATTAGTAAAAAACACTTATCTAACTTTTTTCTTCTACTTTAAGTTTTACTATTGCACAGTGGTCCATAAATGTCACTTTTGATGCAAAAATCATATCTTCACCAATTTTGAAGATAATAAGCTAAAATTCTTAGTGAATGTTTACTATACTCTGGCCAACAATAACTGTTATTGTAATGTTGCTTTATATACCTCTGAAGGACACGCCAATAACACAAAACCAAGGATAAATCGCAAAACGAATAATAAACATGTGACAACTGTTTCATATTAGTTTTCAACTTTCTACTGACTATAAACAGTCACCAGAATGTTTGATACATTCTTCGATTGAATATTCTTGGTGTTCTGCACATACCTGTGCAGAACACCAAGAACACATAGCATAATAAAACTTCCATTTAACTTATTTTAACAGAATTATGAATACCTTTTAACTAAATATTTTCTAGAGGACAAGCTTCACATTTATAGTATCTTGTTGGATTACAAAAACATGCAGAGTATCACACCAAGGACAACACCAAGGACAGGTGCCAAGGACAAAAAGTAAGTACAACAACAGTATATAAAGTGTTAAAATAATTTCCATTTTCCATTTATGGTACATTTATGAAAATTAGTGTATAGAATAAATGCTCTAAAATAACACACCAAGGACACATGAAATAACATGCAACATGCCTTTTGCATTTGTACTTATATCTAGATGTTAAAATTTATTTCCATAATACTAACAAATGTAGTATTATAATAGTTTGACTTCCTGGTCGATTAATAAACAAAATCATCAAGTACACATTTTTTGTAAATACCTAGACATGAATAATCTGAGCATACGATAGCACAGCAAGAACATACAACAACTAAAAAAGAACGCGTAATATTGGTTTTACAACAAGATTATAATTAAAAATTCTCATTCTATAATATTTCTATATTAATTTTTTTTTTATTAAACTGAGCAATTTAAAAATATATAACTATTAAGGGTTTGAGTTTTTAAAAAGCATCAATGAAACATGTTTAAACATGTGTACATGAAAAAAGATGCTATTTTAAAAATGCAGCTTTATAGATTTCTTAAAATAAAGTAAATATATTTAGGACACATACTATCAATAATTCAATTAGTTTGATGTAAAGAATATAATATTATTTAGAAAGTTACATAAGAAGGTCTAAACATTCTGCTGGAAGTTCAAGTTCCTTTTTTGATTCAGAACTTCGCCTCATTGAAGTGATAAAGGAGTCTGATGAGCAGAGCAATCTTCTCATTACATCTTCATTTGTAAGTTTTGTAGAAAATTTTCTTGTAAAATGTTCTTAAAAATTTTTAACATCTTTATTTCTACTTTCCTGGGCTTCTTCAGATAGAGGCCATTTGGAACTGCCTTGTCTCTTAAAACCTGATGTGAATGTACAATCATCTTGTGAACTCCAACAGGCATAGGATACCATTTAAAATGTGCTACATATGTCTTAAATGTTTCTTTGCAATATAATTCCAGTTTATCTGTTTACAGGACAACACACAAAGTTTAGTTTACAGGACAACGCACAAAGGATAATGAAAAATCTTTTAACAAGACCCTTATCAATTCCAAGTATTTCAACAAAAGTTTCATGGCTTCTAAATGCCTTTCTTGCTGTGTTTCCATCATTGGATGTACCAGAGCCATCACTTCTTGGTACATCAACAACAAGTCCAAGTGTATCTTTCATTTGTTCCTGAATTTCTTTTTTTCTACTTGCAACTATATTTTATTTTTCAGGACATTCAAAACAACGATTTCAGAGATGGAGAGTGTGGATTCCCAGGTCCGAAGACCTGGTTGTTTATTATAAGCAATTACAAAGTCATTAATTTTTTTAGGATTAAATCCACATATGTTGCAAACTTGATAAGAATCAGTTAATGGAGAAAGAAGAGTGGAAATTTTTCCGTCAATCATAGTACATTCTAACTTGTGCTTGACTTGAAATAAGTCTATGGTTGTTGTTCTGAGTTTAGTTGACATAAAAAAATCATATTCTGCTTTAACAATTTTCTGATTTTCTTTCACGTATTGCATTCAAACAGGGCAAAAATATTGGGTTGAGGATGTTTTGGGGTTAGTCCAAAGAATAACATTAGTTTCCTGAACTTTAAGTTGCACAGGTACTGTACATGAAAGAAACAAAGATTATTCAACTGAGACTGACAATCTGTCCTCTTCATCTTCAGTTCTCCGTTTATAAACAGACTATCCAGTTGAACCAACGAATCCGACTTTGCTTATAAGAAGAAGTGTATTGCAAAGCTCAGGTAGTTTTGATTTATCAACAACTTTCCAAATCCTGTTTGTAGTGTGGTCCATTATTCCTTGAAGATTTACAGAAGCACTGTAGTTTGTGGTAACAATTCCGGAATCTGGAAAAAACACAATCACTTTTAGATTTCACAATAAAGTTGTAGGCAGGGTATAACATGCAACCTTCATCTAAGGCCCCGTTACGGATAGTTTGATAGTCAGCCCTACTCATTCTACAGTCTAACATTAAAGCTAAAGCTTCCTCAGCTGAGTAGACTTTAGAGCATGATACATTGCAGGATCCATCAACTTTACTTTCCATCATGTTTTAAAACTTTGGCGTCTTTATTTCGTCCTTCCTTATTTAGATTAAGAATAAGGGCATGAAATAGGCTTTCAGTAGTAACTCCTAACTTTTCAATAATCTTTGAAGATCTTCTTTTCTTAGACCTTGTTGAGAGATCTTCAAATGATTTTGATGGTGCACTTTGTTGTTAATGGTTTATCCTAACTTGCTGTTGAAGTTCATTTACAATAAATTCCGTAATTAACCATTTCTCGTAACGATTTATAAATCTCCATTTTTGTCTACCTGTCTCATTCCATTTTTTTTTAAAGTTTTCCATAAATTTTTTGGTTAACTTTATCTGATTGTAGTTCGGGTAACATTGAGACATCAATATACAAATTTCAGTGTTCGTTTTCTTGCTAATTAAACTTTCATATTTATTATCATATTTTCCTTTAATTAAGTAATCGAAAATGTCTTTGTTCTTCATATTTAAATTTGATTTCACCACTATAGTGGTGAAAGGTATTTAGTGCACTAAATAATTACTGTAATTATTCGTGAATATTTCTTGTTTTGTTTACACGTCTTTTCCGCTTTTATTCTAGAATATTCCGCTACTCATATTTGCGGTTGAAACTTGTTTAAAAACATCGGGAGTGTGAGGGGAGCCGTATTTTAGTTTAAGTATGTCATGTTTAAACTTAACTGAAACTTAAAGTTGAAGAAAAAAGTTATATAAGTGTATATATATATATATATATATATATATATATATATATATATATATATATATATATATATATATATATATATATATATATATATATATATATTTATATATATATATATATATATATATATAATATATATATATATATATATATATATATATATATATATATATATATATATATATATATATATATATATATATATATATATATATATATATATATATATACACACACACACTCGTATTTGTTTTGTCTATTATTTTCTTAATAATAAAACTGGCGTTACTTGATAAATAAACTTTAACTCCTCTGAAAATATAAGTTTCAACGGTATATATATATATTTAGTTACTTGATAAATAAACTTTAATTCTTCTGAAAATATAAGTTTCAACGGTATATATATATTTAGTTACTTGATAAATAAACTTTAATTCCTCTGAAAATATAAGTTTCAACGGTATATATATATTTAGTTACTTGATAAATAAACTTTAATTCCTCTGAAAATATAAGTTTCAACGGTATATATATATATATATATATATATATATATATATATATATATATATATATATATATATATATATATATATATATATATATATATATATATATATATATATATATATATATATATATATATATATATATATATTTTAATAATACTTTATACATTAGTAAAGATTTCCAGAAAGTTACAGGGTTGCATTATGTATCATAGAGTCACGGCAATCGTTTAAATTCAGTTCATGAATTAGGTGCCAGCAATTTTTGGTATTAGGTTGCTTCAAGCTGGAGTAGATAGTTTATAAGAAAATAATGGTTAACTCAAAAATAACAAACTTTCAAGTTAACTTTTAGCTATTTGAAAAATCAATATAAATAAACCGCTTTAAAGACGCCATTTTTTGTAGAATTATAGTAATATGCGTCATGAAAAATATGTAATCTTAATCAAAACTAAAACTTTCAAGCGGTTTATTTATTTAATTTTTTAGATAGACAGTCATCAAAAAAATTAAATAAATAAACCGATTTCAAGCGGTTTATTTATTTAATTTTTTTGATGACTGTCTATCTAAACCCAAATATATTGCAACCATGTTTTTTTTTAATTTTTTTTTACATAAGTTCATCTAATTATATGGCTTTTATGTAAAACAACCCATTTTTGCAGGACCCAAACATGTCTAAAAAAATTAAAAAATTAAAAAATAAATTAACGTTTCAAAAAACGTTTTATTATTTATGAAAAAACAAAGGAAAATGTTTTACATCAACATTCTTTTTAAGAATTCGTTAATTATAACTCATTCTAGTTTATGTTTCATAAAGAATTATATGTAAAAAAAAAAAAAAAATTAAAATAAGATAGAATCGGGAAAACTTGCAGCTTTCAAATTTTCCACATTATAATTTTATAGATTAATAAAGGTACTCCCGCTTGAAGTAATTGATTTTTCTAAAAAAAGTTGAAAATCGCTGGTGTCTAATGATCATGCACGGAAATCACAAACGAAGTTGGGAATTTGTTAATTTCATATAGTTATTTTAAAGAAAAATATGATAAAAATATTTTTTCTATAAATATTTTTTAAGAAAATCATAATAGTATGCATATTGCTTTGAAGCTGAACAATTAAAGTACATCTGGCAAAAAATGATAATTTTGCTTCATATAAAATAAAGTATTGGCTTTCCAATTAGCTTATGCTCTGGGTCAGGTTTTTTGTTAGTAACTAATGTATTTGTATTTGATCAAATACAACAAATAAAAGTATATGTAATCAGCATTTTCCAAATACAAAAATGAAAACAAGCATTTTTTTAAAATATCACTTGAAATTAAATTTTAAATTATTTTAGTATTAAAAATGAAAAATACGTCAAACTTTTGGTTTTTAGCATAAAAAACACCAGTCAACTTAGGTAATTGACTGGTGTCAATTTATGTAAGTATACATTTCAATTAAATCCAAATAATTAAGAAGTTTTTTTAACCAAATACATTAAAAATACAAATACAACAATATATCCTATTATTAACAAATAAAAATATCTATTTAACCTCAACCATGCTCCAGGTCAGACATAAAACTGGACGAAACCAATTTTTTAGTTTAGTTTCTAGTTTAGTTTCTATTACTTCAAGAATTTATCAGTTTAGATGAATATTAACTTTAAATGCTTTCAGTAGTATTTTTAAAATAAAAAAATACGTAATTCAACAACACACCAAAGTCATACAGGCAATCTTGAAATGGCATGTAAACAAAAATAAAATACCTATACCCTTTTATACATATCAGCCATGGATTCAAAAACTTATATCGATTAGTTTTGGATGGAGGGAAACTTATTTATTTTATATGTATATATGCTATTCAAGTAATATATATACATTTATACCCTATGACAAGTATTTATTAGTTAAAAAATTACAAAATATATTGATAAACTTACAGTTCTTAAGTCTTTTTTTAACTGGTTTCTTGTACTTTAACCTACTTATTTTTCTTTTAACTTCAAACTAAATAGTGGTTGCTCGTAGTGTTAGTAATAGCGTTAAAATAAAAAAAATAGAGAGGAAAAAGCCTATTGGACAAGTAATCAGCTTTTCCTTCATGCGTTTTACCTGGAAAATAGGCTCTACTAATTTCTACGGATAAATCTAGATGATTTCAGTTAATTATTGGTTTCTTTATCAGGGTGTCTTCTAATATTTTAAGGTGGATTTCTCTGACTTTTCCCTTATACTATCCTGATCTTCTATCTGTTTTCCCTGATATAATTTAAAGTTACCCAAACTCAACTTCACAAAAATTGACCTAGAAAACAACCCACACTAAATGTATCAAGAGAAGTTCATAAAACTATCTACCAAATAAACTTTTATATTACGTGTACTATATACAACTTATTTAAGTTATGTAAGTTTGATGAATTTTTCTTTGATTTTTCTAAAATTTAACCTAATTTCCCTGATAATCCGCTGATTTTTTTGCAGATATTTGAATTCCCTGACTTTTCCCTATTTTCCCTGATTTTCCTGATCTGGCAGACACCCTGTATACATCAAACTTCCTATATATCATAGACAAGAGTGTACTAGAATTAGGAACAATAACATTTACTTGCCATAATTATTGCGTTAAAAAGTTAAAACAAAGATATAATAGTAAACAAAATTAAGTATTTGTTAAACAAATATATAAATAATGTAAACTATGTTTTGATACAAATATCAAAATATGCAATTTACATTATAAAAATAATATCAAAAAGTGCAGTAATAAAATAAATGTTTAAAACCAATGGAACCATTATCTTCATTCATTTCATTATAAAAAGTTTTTCAAGAGTTTGAATTTATAAATAGCAATGTTTAGTTTGGATGACTCAAAAGTAGGTTTTACGTTTTAATAAAAACATCGCATCGCAATAGCGATTTTTTTATTAAAACGTTTTCTAATCCTGACTTAGCTGATGAAAATTCATTGTACTTCATGTCCACGTCTATACTTAAAGTTAGACCGAGGACACCTTAAGCAGTAATGATGTTCTCAAAGCTGGGGACAACCAGTAGCAAGAATGGCTGCAAAACACGCGTAACTGCTCCAGATGAAAAATCGAACCACTGCTCTAAATAAGTCACAGCTTTCTGTAAACCAGTATATAAATTTGACTCAATTGACTTTTTCATAGCTGCGGGAATTAACTCTGACTTAAGAGTACACTGGGCGCTAAACCCAAAAAATACATAATATTATACAGCTCGCAAAAAGACTTGTTATCTCTTACCAGCACAAGAACAGTTTTTTTAAAGACACAACACAGGTTTTGGACGAAAAATAAATAAATTTCGGTGAATTTCAGTTGCAAATCACCGTAATCAATGTCGACCTGAAGACCGAGAAGTTTTCTTAGTCTTACTGGACAATCTTCTCCAATTGATTTGAAATATGAAACAATGGCCGGCCATGACTGCAACAAGCGTTCGATAGCAGGACCCAAAGAGAGCCAAAGCTTACTGTCGTGCTTAATGTCTAATTATTTCCTGAAATTCCATATCCAAAAATGTAAAAAACAACTCAACTCTACGGTTGGCTGAAATACTAAAATGACCATAAACTGCAGTAGCGTGGGTTTCCACGTCACAATCGAGCAAGTCAACAACTTTTTTAAGAGTGTTATGAGTGATATGTGCATTGCATTTAGCTTTCACAATATTTTTGTTCAGTGCTTTTTAACTCAGTCAAAACTGATTGTCGGACGCCATAATTAACACTGGCATTGTAAGCCGAATACGCACTAACATTTTTGACATCAAGGCCAATTCTATTAAGACTTGTTTTATCATTTAACCAACGGCAACTGAGCACTCATCAATTTGCTCATCAAACACAACCAATTTTTTGTTAACACCACATTCAATATTGAAATATTGTACACAAATCGGGAACATCTTTCGGTTTTTTAAATTTGATGCATCAGTTGACACGGTGAAACACGTCGGTTTGGAAACAATCATCTCAACCGACTTTGGAGCCAAAGCACACTTCACAATAGCTTCAGCCTTAGTACGTCAACAGGCCATCTTCTTGCATATTACGGAGTTAGGAAAAAGTACAGTGATGTTTGACAGTGATGTGATGTTTGACAGTGTGTCCTTGCCACTTCAGCAGCAACTGCCAACTAGTATGCAAACAAATTGAATAAACTAATAACATTGATACTAATTTACTTAACAAAATAAATGATGTAATTTAGTATTTAAATCAACTTTATTTTATATGTTATGTTTTTATGTGACCTGACTAGGCTGACTTGAGAGAAAGGCTAAGATGAGACTCCTAAATTGAGTCCTGAGTGCAACTAAACTGTTTGTCTAGGCCGGTAGGTGTAGATTTAACGAAATATGAAAGCACTGGCGAAGTACGAGCAGCATTCACGTTTTCCCTTGTAGAGATCTGACTTTGAATGAATAATCAAATCATTGCGTCCGCCTTTTTTCACTTCCAAAATTACTGTTACAAAGGATGCAGTTAGCTTCAAACATGTTTCCTGGCACTCGACGACACCAATCGAAATCGGACTCCCACTTTGTTTGAAATGGACTCAATCGCTTCGCTTTCTTTTTTTTAGGTGTATCATGATCGAACGCTATTGACGACTTTGTCGTTGTGGCGTTGTCCATTTCCGAATTAGAATCAGTGTCACTATTATCAATATCATCAATTATATATATTCTGAAAAAGTATTTTCATGGACAAATAGTAACTCAGCTATTGTTAAGTAAACACCAAAAAATTCAGATCTATATATATATATATTATTTGCTCTTAGCCATTGAACAAGACTGGCCATATCCTGATTAATATATTTTTTTAGTTTTTTGAGAGAATTTGTTATTAATTGAAGATTAGCATCATCAGCAAAATGATATGTTTTTGAATGTTTGATAAAAAGATTGAGATCTTTGATATAGATAATAAAGAGAAGAGGACCTAATATGGATCACTGAGGTAATCAAATTTAAACGTTTTTAATATCTGGGCTGGTTCCATTTAAAGTTACAAACTGTTGGCGATCAGAAAGGTATGATTTGAACCACTGCAAGGATATGCCACGTACACCATAATAGTTAAGCTTTGAGAGGAGAATTTCGTGGTCTACAGTATTTTTTCAAAATGACAAAAACCCCAAGCAAAGTTGCCATTATCAAGAGCAACTCTTATACTTTCTGTAATTTCAATAAGAGCGTGAGCTGTCGAATACTTTTTAACCAAAACCAAACTGGTGTTTATTTAAGCATTGATTTTGGTTTAGGAAGTTGTATAGTTTATTATGCATAACTTTTTAAAATATTTTGCTTAATGAGAAAGAAGACATATTGGTTAGTGCAGTCAATTGTAGATCCTTTTTTGTGAATCGGAATAATTTGAGCTAGCTTAAAGGCATCAGGAAATGTTCCTTTGCGAAATGAATTTTTTAAAATGATGCCAATTGGTTTACATAGAGTTCCTGACACCAGTTTAAAAAGTTTTGTTGCAAGACTGTTTGGTCAAACACTCCTCCCTTCTTTAATAGTTGATATAATCGAGAGTTTCCTCCTTCGTTATTGGTTGCATATAAAAGAGTTGCAAGTAGGATTGGTCAGGTACTCATGATAGTTGAATTTAGAATTTGGAATTCCGTAGGATAATTTTGAAGCAATTGTGGTAAAGAATTTATTAAAATGGTTTGACATTTTAAGGATTGGTTTTAGGATTGGTTTCGCATTTGTTGTTAATAAGTACGCTTGTTAGGGAATTACTACTACTTTGTTTAACATTTATCAACTTTTTTATACCCTTCCAGGTGTTTTTTATGCTATTGATGTTGTAGCTTAAAAAGTTTGTGTAATATTTCTTTTTGCTAAACTTTAGAAGATTGCTTATACTATTACGATAGGGTTTAAATTTTTTGAAATACAGTTTTTTGATTTTAAATATTTTTCATGTTGTTAATTTTTAATTGTTCTTGACTTGAGAATGCCTTTCGTTACCCAAGGTTGATTACTATTAACTATTTGATTTTTTGTTAATTTTTTATAGGGAGCATGTTTGTTTGAGATATGATCAAGTATTTCAATTAATTTTTTAATAGAATTGTTAACATCACATCAGTTGTCTTTTATATGGTCATCCCATTCAACATTTGAATTTTTTAGGATAAATTCAGCTTTTTTAAAGTTTTTAAGGTGGTTCCCCTAGAAAAAAACATGAAGAAAAAAAAGTCAAAATGGTGTATATATATACTTTTTAAATGTCATTCTATACTCTTTCCATTGATATATTATTTGAGGGGTCTTTCAAAGTATAAAGATGAAAAATTTGGGTTTTAGAATAAAAGTTTGTATTGTTTTTCTTTGTATTTTAGTTTTTAAATTGCATTTTCTGCGAAATATGATTTTCATGCAATTTTAAAATTTTCAAATCTCATATTTTCATAAATATTAAACTTCATGACTTGAAATTTTTTGGAAACTTTCTTCAAACATATACCTAGAAACTGAGCAGAAAGAAATTAATGACTCTTTATTTGATTTCATTTATTTTAATTTTGTATTTGGATAGAGAGTTTTAAAAGTGTATTTTTTCACGTTGACCGCTATTATGAGTTTTTAAGGCTGCCTATAGTTTTTTTTTCGCTCATTTCCTTTATATATATGTAATATTTTATTGTACTAAATTTCATATTATATGCATTAGTTGTATTAAAATTATTGTGTCCTAAGTATCTCCTATTTTTGCTCATAAAACTGTAAAAAAATGCTGACTTTAAAAAATGCCCATTTTGTTAAAAAATTATACTTTTTTAATTCGTACTTATTTCTAGAATTGAAAAATTGATATTAAGACAATTCGCTATTACTATAAAAGAAAATAACTTTTTTCTAAGGGTACCACCTTAAAGCATCGCCTTACAATAGGTTCAGATGAAGTTTGGGTTTTGGTATGTGGAATTAACATAAACTGAACAAGATGATCAGATATTGAAGCGGTAAGGTTCCCTGAAATTATTTCAGAAGAATAAAAGTTTAAAAAATTATTATCAATTATTGTCTTAGAATGAGTGGTTATGCGTGTAGACTGTATAATAAAAGGAAAAAGAGAATTTGAAACCATTCATTCTAAAAAATAAGATACCTCATTGGAGGTATTGTATTTAAGTCAAAGTTAAAATCTGCCATTAGAATAAACTTTTTTTTATCTAAGCTAATTTTCTCAAGAAGTGGATTTAGGTAGGAATCAACGAATTCAGTTGGACACATTGATGGATGGCGATATAAACAACTCACTATTAGACTGCTTTTTCTTAAATTTATAACTTCAATAAATATAGATTCGAGTTCTTTACTTTTAAATAGGACTAATTTAGATCTAATTTTAAAATTTAAGTTAGACTAAATACATTAAAACACCACCTTTTTTAGCTTTAGTTGGCGTGTGAACAGATAAATATCCTTCTAATTCAACGTTAGTTATAGAGAGATCGTTATCGTACAAGTTAGATTCAGTAATCCCAATGATATCAGGCAAACTATCAAGATGCTAATAGTATTTTAAAATCGTCAATATGGTAAGGTAATGAAGATATATATGGAGATAACTTAAAGAATTTTGGGACGATTTATTGTACATAGAAACATCTACATATTCACAGTTAATTGAAGTGGAAGAAAAGTCATTGAAGTCTCCAAAAAGCTTATTTAAATTTGTATTTTCAGATTTTTTACCCTGTTGAATTTTAGTGACTTTCCTGCAAGTATGGTAGATAACTCAAGATTCGAAATGTTAGAGAAGGGAAGAAATGTTTTTGTAGAGATTAGGCAATACCAAGTATTTAAAGTTTGACTTTTTCATATGTTAGTTTGTCGACTCGATTGCATTTTATGTGTATCCATTTGTCACATAAGTCACATTGAGTTGCTGAATGATTTTTAGCTACCGCCTTAAAGCATATGCCGCTACCATCACTACCATCATTAAAAAGTAAAATAGAATAAACAAAAGATGCTAAGAAGAAGAAAAAAAAAATGATATAACAATAATAATTAAAAATAAGTATAACAATAATAGTTAAAAAAAAGTAACAGTTAAGATATCTTTGTATATCAAAACTAGATAAAGTTAATTTATTTATAAAATAATAAAAAATATATCAACTAATTACGATTGACATAAATGAAAATGAAATACAGATAAATCAGAATAAATAATATATATAAATAATAATATAGTTATAAATAATAAATTTGGATAATAATATAGTTATATACAAATAATTCTAGATTAAATAATATAGTATTATAATATAGTTTAAAGTAAATTAAATATAGTATTTTAAATAATATAGTAAATATAATATAGTTTAACTAATAATAAGCAATATAATAACAGATAAATTAATAATAAATACAACAACATGAAAATTAAAAAAATACCTTTGTCTTTGTCTTTTTCAAAAAAACTTTTCTTTTTCTTTGTTTTATTCAAATTTTCGAATTTTGCGCTTTATCATTTCTTTCGTTATTCAATTAATGGTTTATTTCTTTCTTTTATTCTTATCTTTCTTTTTTATTTGTTTACCTTTATTTTTTCTTTTGTTTCTTTTACTCTATTCTTAATATTAGTTTTTAAATCTTATATTCTAAATAAAAAATAATGCGGTAGTGGTGTAGTGAGAGAGCGCTCGAGAGGGTTATAACCAAAAGTAGCCTCCTCATCTGTAGTGGCTTTATCGGCCTTAGGGAGTAAGGGAGGTCGATTTTGTACTTTTTTAAAAATTTTAACTTGCTGCGCCCTCAGATAGCTGGGAAATCATGTCAGGGATTAAGAACAATCTTGCTTTTTTTTTCAATGCAAGCCAAATTTTTCGCAAATGAAAAGAAAAATTCAGTAAAAACGCCAATTTGATTAAAAATCTATGCAACAATTGAAGAGTGTAATCCAAAAAAAGTAATTTTATATTTTCCGTTTTTTTAGATCTCTTGCTTCCATTTACAGTACGAATGTTGCTGTGTCGTTATAAATTAGCAAAATCATTACCGAAAATCTCCAGTTACCCCTAACTTTACACTTAAAAACTGCAAACCATACATTATTAGATAATTCTTCAATTTTTTTTTAAATAGTCAAAACTGTGGCATTCCCGGTCTTACTTTGCAGCCTTTAACTATATACTATTTTTAGTTATAAAACAGTTTAAATACAAGTTGAGGTGGAATTTTACAGGGTTGCATGACAGTGACAAATCCAAGAATTTTTGGTGGTGGAGGGAGGGTGAATTTATTTTTGTATTTTGTATGAAATTTAAGTCTCCTAAAAAAAAATAGGTCCTCTATTTCTAAAAAATTTTAGTACTTTCAGATTCCGGTTGTTTATGCATCTTTCCATTGCCCCTGGATCTGTCACTGTTGTATGAACTTGTGAAAAAAGGTAGCAAAAAGGTAGCTGCGTTTTTGAAAAAGTAATTAAACTTTTTTAAATAATTTTAAATTTTTTTTTTAGTTTTTTAAATACTCGAAGATTATCAAACAAAGAGGGATTAATTTTTTGTTTAACTTAGGTATTATAAAATTTAAATTTAACACTCATTATACAACGTTACAGCTAAACAAAAGTATTTGGTTTTAGATTGAAAAAAATAATTAGTTTTCAAAATATTCTCAGATCCTCAAGTGCAATCGTTTCATATACCAAGTAGAGCACGGCCTTAGCTTCCTAAGTATAATTTAACAATAGTTAAAAAAACTAGCAACTAATAAATATTTCAATTAAATTTTGGTTATAAATAGATAGACTTTAAACAAAGACAAAAAATTTAATTATGACAAAAAATTTAATTATTTAATTAACTTTAAAATTTGTTATAATACTATAAATTATAGCATTGGAGTGTTGAGAAAATTAAAAACAATGGATACTATACATCGTAATCTTTTTTTGAATAAAACTTTTTTCTTGATATTCGACTTTTTTGCTTCCCTACTGCTAAACCATGTCTATTCTGTAAAGAATAGGCTTTTTTTGAAACCTCAGAAACAAGCTTTACAGCACGCTCAACAGACTGACTATGTAGCGGAAAGTCCCAACCAAGCTCACAAGGATCTGGTTTACATTCAATTGTATTGAGTAGTTCCAGATAAGTCAGGTTCTTAGTAGCAGGAAGTTCATAGATCAGTTTATCATCAGAAAGCAGATCTGCCCATGTGTCACATTCAATTTCAAGATTTTCAATATTTGGGATTTTGTTAATTCTCTGATACCACCATATATTCTATCAACTGGGGCAGCCGGAGGATTATCTCGACATTTTAAAATCAGCTTAACTGCTCTGTTTCGTATCTTTCAAATCATCAACAAAAAGGGATAAAAGAAAGTTTTCTGGAAGAAGACAATACGCATTTCTTAAAACAACAGGTAGTATAATGTATTGTATAGTTTGGCTAAAATTTTTTATATTTTTTAATGTTGTGTATAAAATTTTTGGCCCTTCAGTAAAATTCTTTGATTTCTTAATAGCAAACCATGTGGGGCCATACTCTGTCTGTATGTAATTTACTATCTCTTTAAGGACAGGAGTAGGTTGTTCTGTTCTTGAATACAAAACTAAAATACGTATTGCTAATGTCAGCCACCTAGCATGATTAACTGGACCAATTTTATAATGAGCGTAAACTGGATTTACAACACCTAAATTTAAATAGATTTAAATGTTCTTTTTTAGCAATAAATTATAATAGGATATGCTTACCTGAACTTATACCACACACATATTTCAGCAACAACCTTTGATCAGAACTTAAGTTATTGATCACACTATTTTCTGGAAAAACTAAAGAAGTCAAAACAGGTTCGAATTTGGCAATGGGTTTATGATGAAGGTCTTGTGCTGCACCTTTTCCAATTTCACCAAAAAATGTTTGCGAAGTGTTTGTACCGCCATCTAGCTGCTCATAATATGGCGCAAAGGTAACTCGTTGCTATGAAGTGCACAGCCAATTTTATGAATTGTTCTGCCAAGTTTTTTTTCAAGGCTGGCACAAAGGCCAGTTTTATATCCAGTGTTGACATTTGTAATGTCAAAAACAATTCCTAACAAAGAATCAACACTGTTGTATTGTTTTAACACTTCAAAAGTAGACTGCGCTAAATTTTCTCCTGTGGCATTTAAAATATCTTTGTGTGTCAGATATCTACCTTTCATTTCTCCCGATTCTACTGTAAAACTTAGATAATAAACCTTTTCTATTAATTTATTTTTTTTGCTAATACTATCTGGCAACATACTTCTATAAACCAGGCTACCTTTATCATCCTTACTGTCACATCCAATACATGATAGATTTTGCACTATGATATTGTGTTCAGCAACAGACTGAAGACAAACCCTTTTTTTAGCTCTATCCATTTTACTTTTATCTAAAACATCAGTTCTATCAGTTTTAGTAATAACTCCAAGATCTTTTAAAAGTCCATTACCAAGAGCTGCAGCAGCTTCACTCGATATCGCATACCTAAAAATTTACAATAAAATAAACAATTTTATGCGAAAACATAATAGAGTAGATTATAACCAAGTTCAAATATAAATTGCTAACACATCCATAAAAACAGCATTTTCAAGTCTTTCCATTGTATTTCTTGTAGGAAAAATTTTAAATTTGGAAAATTATTTTTATTCTTATTATTTTTTTAAAAACACTTTTTATTTGGAAAATTCCTGAATAATTAGAAATTTTAAGGAGAACAAATTTAAAAGAAAACTTCAAAAACTAAATAAACAACACAAATACGTATTATGTAATAATAAACAACTACTTAAACTAAAAGTTACTAACCGAACACACTCTAAAGCAAAGTTATCCAGCTTTCTTAAATTATATGTTGAAATAGCAATTGACTCATTATATTCTGAACCTGATGATGATTCCTAAAATTTAATATTTTTATATATTAAAGCATTTATCTTTATATATATATATAAATATATATATATATATATATATATATATATATATATATATATATATATATATATATATATATACATATACATATATATATATATATATATATATATATATATATATATATATATATATATATATCGTTTGAATGAGAAAACTATAAACTTGTTCTTATTCTTACTGTATCAGACTCCAAATTTATATCAAAAGATGATTCGCCATTATCACATGAGGGTACTTTAACATTAGAACAATTTCCTACTCTTCTTTTTTCTTTTTTTACTGAGCTCTAATCTACTGGCCCTAACTGAATGTTAGAGCCAGTAGATTGGAAATAACTAAAAGTTACTAACCGAACACACTCTAAAGCGAAGTTATCCAGCTTTCTTAAATTATATGTTGAAATAGCAATTGACTCATTATATTCTGAATCTGATGATCAATCAATCAATCAATCAATCAATCAATCAACCAATATATTTTCACTTTAATAATACTGTATATATATACAATTGTGCGGGACATTTACAAACAGTTATAAACTGATGACGTGTAAAGACCTATAATGGTATAAATAATAACATAATAATAATAATAATAATAATAATAATAATAATAATAATAATAATAATAATAATAAATAACAATAATAAATAACAATAATAAATATTATTAATAATAATAGAAATAAATATTAATAATAATAATATTAACAATAATATTAATGCAGTAATATAAAACACTATAATCAATATATATTTTACTACTATAATCAAAATAAAACATTTATAGCAAATAGTGATTATCCTTAATAATAAAGCAAAATAAAAATATAAGAATCTTAATAATATCAATAACAAAAAATAGGACAGATAAAAAGTAGGAAAAAAAAAAAAAATAGTTGAAGAGAATTAAGCAGGGGCGATTGCATAGGAAATAGTTTATTGTATATTTATTAAATGTTAGATAGTTTAATAACAATGCCACAATCTTTAAGAGCCATATACAGTATATCGGATGATGAAAATAAGGTATTTGATTGCGACTAGATGAACATTTATATATTTTTATGTTTTACTTTTAGAGTTTTGTATTTTTTATTTTTATTTTTAGAGTTTTATATTTTTATTTTAATTTTATGAGTTTTATATTTTTATTTCTATTTTATGGGTTTTATAATTTTATTTTTTATACTTTTATTTTATTAAAAATTCAGCCACAAAGAATGAATAGGGGGTGATAGCATAAATGATAGTTCATTGATTATCTTTATTGAGGAGAAACTTTTTTACATGGGTTATGAAGGCATTTCTATTTGTCATTTTGGATAATACTATTTTAGTTTCAACAGGAAGAGAGTTCCAACAGTGAATTGATTGATACTTGATTGATTTTATGCCATACTTATGTGTTAGTTTTAAAGGCGTAGAGAGACTACAATAAGATACAGACCTAAGATTATAACTATGAATATCATTTGTGAATTTAAAATAGCTAGTGAGGCAGCTGGGCATATTATTGTGGACAATGTCCCATACAAGTACACAGTTTGATAAGTAGATAAGTTCATCAAGCTTTAAAATTTTAGAAAGTTTATATAGTGGGTCAGAACTAAAACTGTTAGGTTGAAAGTGAATTATTCTTAATGATTTATTTTGGAGATTTTTAAGGTTTTTTTTATACATGGATGAAGTTTGTCCCCATATCTGACAACCATAGCGTAGATGGGAGTTAAAAATAGCATGCCAAATATTCACAAGGGTTTCATAATTCACAAAATGCCTTATTTTAGTAAGCATTCCATTTGCTCGACTTTGTTTGCTATGGATTTAATTTGTTGAATGAACAAGAGATTTTCATCTAACAATATGCCTAGATATTTTATTTTATCTACAATATTTAGTTTTTGACCACTAATTCTAAAATTAAGTTTTTTGATAATTTTTTTGCCTCAAGGTTTAAATAGAACTAATTCAGTTTTTTTGACATTCAGAGATATTTTGTTTTATCTTAACCATTGGACCAGTGATGCCAAGTCATAATTTAGGTACTTATTTAGCTTTTTTAAAGACTTATCTACAATTAGAGGTTAGTGTCATCAGCAAAATGATACACTTTCGAGTACTTAATACAAGTATTTAAATCATTTATGTAGATAAGGAAAAGAAGGGGACCCAGAGTTGAAGCCTGAGGAACCCCTATATACGAAAACTTAGTAGTGGATGAGATATTACCAATAGTAACACTTTGAGGACGACGATTTAGATATGACTTAAACCAGTTCAGAGCAATTCCCCTTACACCATAATGATACAGCTTTGATAATAGGATTTCATGGTCGACAGTATCAAATGCTTTTTGCAAATCAACAAACACTCCACCAGCAAACTGTTTATGATCTAAAGCCTCACGTATGGTTTCAGTTATATCTATGAGTGCTTGGTTAGTGGAGTGTTTCTTTCGGAATCCAAATTGCAAACTATCTGATAAACTAAGCTATCTGATAGATTTAAAAAACTTAGTAGCCTGTTATACATAAGCTTTTCAATTAGTTTACCTACATTTGAGAGTAAGGATATAGGCCGATAGTTACAAGGATCTTGTTTACAGCCGCTTTTAAAAATTGGAACAATTTCTGCAATTTTGAATAAGTCAGGAAATATCCCTGATTGGAAAGATTGATTTATTAAAATACTCAAGGGGAAACTCAATTCTTGAGATGCTAAGGTCATTATTTTTGAAGGAATGCTATTGGGTCAAGTGCTTTTTTTCGGATTCATGAGTGAGATATAGTCATTTATTTCTTGAGAAGTAACTGGGGATATAAAAAAAGAATCAGGATTTTGGTTTTTTAGATAGTGGCTGAAGTGAAATCTAGGAAGTATAATTTCTTTAGCAAGATTGTTTGCAATTGATGAGAAGTAATCATTAAATGTGTTTGTAATTATTTCCTTGTTAGTTATAGTTTTATTATTGATATTTAAACTATCTATGTTATTGTTGTTCTTTGATTTAGTAGAAATAATACTTCTTATTCCTTTCCAGGTGTTCCTAAGGTTATTCAGATTTTCATTGAAGTAGATTGAGTAATTTGTTTTTTTTGAGTATCGCAGTAGGTTACTAATTTGATTTCTATAATATTTGAATTTTTGGAAGTATTGTAGCTTTAAATTCTCATTTTTACATTTAATGAACTTCTTGTGCCACTTATTTTTAATTTGTATTGACGTAATGATTCCTTTGGTAATCCATGGCTTCGATAAAGATTTATTAGCTTTTTTGGTAGACATTTTGAAAGGGGCATGATTATCAAGTAATCTTCTAAGTGTATCCTAAAACTTAGAGGTAAAGTTATTAACACAATAGTTCCCTTGTTGATTTATTGAGAGCCGATGAGTTTCTTTTAAGTTTTTAAGAAACTTTTTTTCATCAAAATTTTTAAAACATCTACGATATACTTTGGGAAGAGACTGTTTCAAGTTCTTGCATGGAAAGGATATGAACTGAATAAGATGGTCAGCAAGCGATACTGTTAGATTGCCTGATTTAGTATTTGGTGTGTGAAAGTTTACAAATATATTATCTATGAGTGTCTTTGATTTTGGAGTAATTCTGGTTGGTTGAGTAATTAATGGGAAGAGGGAGGAAGAGTACATCAGATCTAGAAAGTTAGAAGCATCATTACAAGATTCATATTTTTAAAGATTAATCTTGAAGTCTCCTAAAAGAACTGTATTTTTATTGATTCCTAAAATTTAATATTTTTGTATATTAAAGCATTTATCTTTATATATATATATATATATATATATATATATATATATATATATATATATATATATATATATATATATATATATATATATATATATATATCATTTGAATGAGGAAACTATAAATTTGTTCTTATTCTTACTGTATCAGACTCCAAATTTATATCAAAAGATGATTCGCCATTATCACATGAGGGTACTTTAACATTAGAACACTTTCCTACTCTTCTTTTTTCTTTTTTTACTGAGCTCCAATCTACTGGCCCTAACTGAATGTTTCCTTTTGTGCCATTTTGTGATCTTTGGTCTTTGATGTATTCTTGTTCCTTCAGCGGAATCTAAGCAAATTTAAATAAAATATCATATATTTATTTAAAAAAAACATGATAAATAAATGATAATAAAGTAGATAAATTCTTGTGAAGAAAGTTCAAAAAAACTCTGTAGAAAAAGTTAAATTCTTAACTAACCTTGCACTCTGGAGGACAAACACATACTAAATGTTTATTATTGCAGGTTAGATATTTGCATTTGACCTTATCATCATAGCAGGGAACTTCGTTCAAATTGCATCTACAGGTAGATATATCATAAAGATTTTCCAACGCATTATATGGTTGCAACTTTGGTCTTTGCAACTTGAGGTCTGCAACTTGAGGTCTTTTTTTTGCACTTTTTTCCATTAATAAGTTTTACTGTGTTAAATTGACCAATTTTAAATAAATTGACTCACTTTTTATCAAGGGCAATTTTGGATTTACTTTTAACCAAATTTTCACAAGTTCTTGTTGGGTTTTATCAATTATGTTTGATTTATTTTTAACTCGGATTGTACGAAATAAAAGTATCTATAAATGTCTCTATAAATTGGTAAATCGCTTACAGGAAAATCGCATTTTGAACCTCCGATGAGTTTTTTAGTGGTTTGTCTAGTTTTTGGAGCCATTTATTGCATGTTTTTTTAACAGCACTTTTTTTATTTATTATTATTATTATTATTATTCAGCCGATCGGTTTGTTTACAATTATTTTGGTAAATTTTTCCCGCGTTTTCAGAAATTTCTTGTTTCTTTTGAATTGCGAATTTATTATTCAAGTCGTAAAAAATGAAAAAAATTGTACATATAAACTTAAACGCGAAAAAACTGAAGCAAATTTGTTAAAAAGTTTTAATTAGTTCTTTATTTGTTTAAAAAACTCTAGCTATCTGAGGGCACAGGTAAGTTGATGTCAAAAATCGACCTCCCTTATTGGGGAGGTGAATGACAAAAAAAAAAAAAAAATTATATGTTTTTTGTTGGGTTTTTTTTTTTTTTTTTCGAATTTTTTTTCTTTTTTTTTTCTTTTTCTTTTCTCTTTGATCTTTTTTTTTCTGTTTCTTTTTTCTGTGTGTGTGTACTTTAAATCAATTTATCGAACGATTAATTAAATATTTATACTTAAAGATAAATATTATTTACTTTTTAATTTTAAGTTGAGTTTTTTATTATTTTATATTCTTTATCGTTAACCGTTAAAAAAACACGTCCGCCATTAGCGATGACATACCAAAGAAGCATAATTATATAAATACAAAAATAATTAAATAGTAAAGAATAGAAAAAAGAAAAAGAAAAAAAATGGAAAGGAAATAATTAAAAGAAAACTAATCGGGAAAAAGTTGAAAAATAAAAGAAAAAAGAAAAGTGTGATGAAACAAAAGATATTTAAGAAAAAGAGATGATAAGCGAAAAACAACAGTCGGAGAAGACAATTAAAAGATATATATTCAAATTAAAACTTTTTTTTATGATTTTTGTAAACTATTTGTGGCTGTTGTTGTAATTAACATTTATTGTTTTCTGTTTGTCCAATATCGTTAATTATTATTTGTCCTAAACTATTCAGTTTTCTAATTTATGTTTTCTTAACTTATGATTTGTTGTTATTGTTTGTCTATTGTTTTTTTTTTGGTCTGCATACATTTTTTAAAAGGTTCTCACTCTTTATTTACTTTTTTTTACGCTTGTTATGTGTAATTTTTTAGTAATTATTTTTGAAGTGTTATTTCTTTCCTCTCTAAATATTGTAGTTATCATTAAAGTATCATTAACTTAGTGTAATTCTTTTGATCTAATTATACGTTTTCTATCTTAAATTTATTTTTTATTGAATCAATTCGTCTTTTACTTTTTATTGTTATTATTGTTTGTTATATATATATATATATATATATATATATATATATATATATATATATATATATATATATATATATATATATATATATATATATATAAAGATCTGCATTTTTTGGTGTTTACTTAATATTAGCTGAGTTACTATTTGTATATCCATGAAAATACTTTTTCAGAATATATATGATTGATGATATTGACGCAACGATTTCATTATTCATTCAAAGTCAGATCTCTACCAGGGAAACGTAAATGCTGCTCGTGCTTCGCCAGTGCTCTCATATTTCGTGAAATCTACACCTACCGGCCTAGATAAACAGTTTAGTTGCACTCAGGACTCGATTTAGGAGTCTCATCTGCATAGTTGCACTCAGGACTCGATTTAGGAGTCTCATCATTATATAAATATATATTTAACAAGTACATTTGTAATTGAAAAAAGTATATTTATAAATATAAAAATATATATAGTTTGTTAAAGTGAAATATTAAAAAAAAAAAAATAATTCAAATAAAATCCTTTAAAACAGTTTCAATAAAGTTACCACAAAAAAATAATTGTTTTATAAATACACCACTTGTGTACACTCTATAAAAGTATATTTATGGCATTTTGTATATATATATATATATATCTTTTGTATATATATATATATACAAAATATATATATATATACAAATGATATATATATACAAAAGATATATATATACAAAAGATATATATATATATATATATATATATATATATATATATATATATTTTTTCAATATATATTGAAAAAAAAAAAAAATTTCCGATCGAGCAAAAAACTAATTTTACTCAAACCTTTTCTGTTCTTAAGTCAAAAATGAAGAAGAAGTTGCAAATGGCAAAAATAACCAAAACATTATTTCTTTTAAAATATCATGACTAGTTACAAAGCACGCTTGATATACTGAATAATGCCTCAATACTTGCCGAAGATACATGCGCGTTTGGTCGCCAATTAAAGATTTTTCTAAGTTGACTGATTGTAGTAAACGTCGTAAAACAGCACATCTAAGAAGAAATAATGATGCAGAAACACTGGTTTATGCTGGTCAGATGGCACTTCGTGAGAAAAGAAACGTCGATAGAGCCTATGTGAATAAGGATATCATTTCATCGCCAACACGTGGTAATAAATACTGCAAAGCTATTATAAATGATGGCACACCTAAGGCTATATTTTCGCAATTATTGGCAGAAAAAGCTTTTCCATGTTTGTAGAAGCATCGTTAATCCGAAAACAATACGAAATCATCGCAGATAGTTCTAAAATCTATCCTTGTTTCTCTATCGTTAAAAAAGCAAAACAACAATGCTATCCAGACACTAATGCTTACTATGTCACAGAAACATGTGCAGAAATTAAATTACAAAGTTTATTAGACCATACAGCTCAGCGTCTTATTTTCTATCTTAAAGAAGTGCTAGCAACATTAAAATTAGAAGATTTAACAACTTTGGAACTTATTTATAAATGGGGATGTGATGGTTCACAACAATCTCAATTCAAACAAAAATTTATTAACAATAGTGACTCCAATGCAAACATTTTTCAATCATCGCTAGTACCCCTGCAGCTGATTTGCCTGAGTAATATTAAGATAATTTGGAATAATTCATTACCCTCGTCTCCACGCTTTTGCCGACCTATTCGGATCCGGTTCATTCATGAAACCACAAATATTACCAACGAGGAAATAAATTACCAAAATGAGCAAATAAAGAACTTGACGGGAACTAAAATAACGGTCGGGTTTTATGAAATAAAAGTCTGTCATAAGTTGTTGTTAACCATGGTAGGTGACAAAGTGTGCAATGCAGCAACAAATACGTCATCCACCATGCATTGCTATTTATGCAAAGCCGCTTCTACAGATTTCAACAACCTTTCAAAAATATCGAAACTCCCAATAGATTTCAAAAACATAGAGTTTGGATTATCAATTTTACACGCCAGAATCCGATTTTTCGAAACTTTACTGCACATTTCGTACAAGATAACTTTAGAAAAATGGCAAGCGAGAACAGCAACTAAAAAAAACATCGTTAAAGAACAAAAAGCAAAAATTCAAGAACAATTTAAAGATGAACTCGGATTGATTGTCGATGTACCGAAACCATATTATGGAAACAGATGGCAATGATGGGAATACCAGTAGAAGATATTTTAGTAATCCAGAAATATCCGCAAATATCACCGGAATAGACAAAAATATGATAGATAGGTTTGCTATAATATTGGAAGTCATATCAAGTGAGCACAAAATCGACATTAACAAATTACGTATTTATTGTTTAGATACTGCAAGTATTTACATTGAGCTGTATCCACTGTACATAAAATACTTATGCACGGGCCTACAGTCATAGAACATGCAATCTTACCTATAGGAGCCTTGTCGGAAGAAGCAACAGAGGCCAGAAATAAACATTTCCGACAATATAGGGAACATTAGAGCAGAAAATTTAGCAGAGTTGTCTGTAATATGGATGTCTTTAACAGACTTTTGCTAACATCAGATCCATATCTGAATAGTATAAGGCCCAAAGCCTCTAAAAAAAGCAAACCTTTTAAACCTGAAACTATGGAAATGTTATTGCCTAATGATGAAATTACTGCTAAGAAAAATGACGATTACAATGTCGACGAATCAGATAAAGATGAATGGATTGCGTCATCAGATTAAATTTTTGCATTTAAATTTATTTAAAATACTTTTGTAGAATTGAAAATAATTAAATGAAATAAAGTCTCTTTTTTTGTACATTTCATTGATTATCAGTAACCCTAATTGCATAATTAATCACTTGGAGAAGATTGTCCAGTAAGACTAAGAAAACTGCTCGGTCTTCAGGTCGAAATTAATTACGGTGATTTCATTTGAAAGTCACCGAAATTTATTTTTTTATCGTCCAAATCCTGTGTCGTGTCTTTGAAAAAACTGTTCTTGTGCTGGAAAGAAATAACTAGTCTTTTTGCGAGCTGTATAATATTATGCATGACTTACGAAAGAAGTTGAACCACTTGCTTCAAGACAGATTTTTTGGGTTTAGCGCCTAGTGTATTCTTACGTCAGAGTTAATTTCCGCAGCTATGAAAAAGTCAATTGAGTCAAATTTAAATGCTGGTTTGCAGACAGCTGTGACTTATTTAGAGCAGTGGTTCGATTTTTCATCTGGAGCAGTTACGCGTGTTTTGCAGCCATTCTTGCTACAGGTTATATATATATATATATATATATATATATATATATATATATATATATATATATATATATATATATATATATATATATATATATATATATATATATATATATATATATATATATATATATATATATATAAATATATATATATAAATGTATATATATATATATATAAATATATGTATATATATATATATATACACACACATATTTATATATGTATATATATATATATATATATATATATATATATATATATATATATATATATATATATATATATGTATATATATATATGTATATATATATATATATATATATATATATATATATATATATATATATATATATATATATATATATATATATATATATATATGTATATATATATATGTATATATATATATATAAATTTTTTTAAACATATATATATATATATATATATATATATATATATATATATATATATATATATACATATATATACACACACACATATATATATATATATATGTATATATATATATATATATATATATATATATATATATATATATATATATATATATATATATATGTATATATATATATATATATATATATATATATATATATATATATATATATATATATATATATATATATATATATATATGTATATATATATATAAATTTTTTTAAACATATATATATATATATATATATATATATATATATATATATATATATATATATATATATATATATATATATATATATACATATATATATATAGATGAGTCTATTTGAATAATATAATATAATTGGTTATTTTATGATCGATCACTGAAAGCTGCCTTGTGAAATTAGTACAAAATATGGTCCATGTTCTGGTAAAGTGTTCAAGCATAGAGTCGGAATAGAATTTATAATGCACTCTTTAAAGTTTTTTATGAAGTTTATGATGTAAACTTCCCAAAATGTGAAATTTATAAAATAAACAAAAGTTTAATATCACTATGGGTAAAACATGTCTTAGAAAATCCTCAAAAATAAAACAAAAACTATATATTAAATACCTTAAAACAAAAACTATTGAAAGCAAAACACTATATAAAACCTTTACCAAACTATTTTTGAAAATCAAAGAAAAAACCATAAATGAAAATATTACAGCGAATTGCTATACAATATAATAAATACAAAAACGACTTTAAGCGAAAATGGCAACTTGTTAATGAAATCACTTGTAACAATAAAATAAAAACATGCTCTTTGCCAAAGCAATTAAAATAAGTATTGAATTTTTGTATAACCCTAACATAATAGCAAACGATATAAACAAGGTCTTTGTATTAGTTAGACCAAATTTAGCCAAAAACATCCCTATAATGAGTAATTCAATCAATTCAAAAAAAGATTTGATTTACCCTGAAATATCTTCTGTAAACGAATTTAAAGTATCTTTGATGAATTTGAGATTGCTTTCAAAATGCTCAAGTCTAATAAAGCAATTGGTCCAGACGATGTAAACAGAAATATTGTTACTGGTTCATATGACATAATTAAAAATATTCTCTTTAGGGTCTTTTCGTGCTCAAAAAAAAACGAAGGAAATACTTTATTATTACTTAAGAACTATTAAACTAATCGTAAACAGTTTATTCAAATAGACTCATCATTATCGTCAAACTTATTAGATATAACTTGTGGAGTGCCACAAAGCTCAATACTAGGCCCTTTACTTTTCCTAATGTATATCAATGATCTCTACAAAGCCTCAAACCTAATGGCAATCATGTTTGCCGATGACACTAATCTTTTTTTAACCAGCAATGACCTTACAACATTATTTTGCAATATGAACACTGAGCTTATTAAAATTTCTGACTGGTTTAAATAATATAGAAAAAACTAAATGGATGCTTTTTTACCCAATTTCAAAAAAAAAAATTAATTCCAAGTATTACGTTACTTATTTATGTTAACAATATTGAAATAAAGCGACCAAAAAAAATAAAATTTTTAGGCATTTATATTGATGAAAATCTTTAACGGAAAAATCACGGTAATAATCTAAATAATAAAATTGCTAGAACAATAGGAATATTATACAAATCTAGAAGTTTCTTAAATAAGCATACTTTAATTCAATTATATTATTCATTTATTCATTGCCATATTAACTACGTTAATATTGCCTGGGGTAGTGTCAATAAAAGTATACTAGAACCTCTTTATCGTCAACAGAAACATATTGCAGGTCTTATAAACTTTAAAGATCGTTTTACTCATGACAGGCCTCTTATACTTGAAATGAATACTTTAAATATCAGTTTAACGTTTATAATGTTTTATATTTTATGTATAAATGTAAAACCAACGATTTCCCTTCTTCCTTTCATAACCTATACTCACTAAAGAAAAAAACAAGTACAATCTACGAAATGATAATTTTATTCGACTACAATTTTCGCATACTAATTTTGGTAAATCTTGTGTTTCTTTTCGAGGAGCCTTTCTTTGGAATAAAATAGTTTTGAAATATTTTGACTTTTCTCATGAATGAACTTATAACTCATTTAAAAGAAAACTTAAGAAAATCATTTTGTCTCATGAATGTATACTTTTATACTTGTAATTTATAAAAAATAAATTGTTTTTCTACCCACACCCTGAGTTTTTATATATATCGTGAATCAATCAGACTGAATGTTCTATATTCTTTTGTTGTAGATTTTTTTAATTTTCATAATAGCAAATATCATAATATTTATTATTATAACACGATTTTTTAACTTATATTTCATTTGTCAAACAAAAAATAATGTAAAAAAATATATATATACGTATGTACCTTTGTTTTTGTATGTACGAGTGTCTATATGCATGTATATGTGAGTATATGCAAGTGTGTATGTACGTAAACTCATATCTAACTTATTTTGATGTCGACCTAACCAACCTGTACACTTTACAAATTCGAAAAACAAAATGAAGAACAAGAAAGAACTTTTACGACAAACCAAATCAGTTCAAACAGACAAATAATTTTATTTATATGAGATTTATATTGTTTAAACACAAAATAGAACGACTGTATACATATGTGTGTATATGCAAGAAGAAAAAGTATGCTACCAATAAAAAAAATAAAAATTAACGATGGTAATATGACCAAAAAATGAAAATTCCGCAATACGAATTAAACGAATAAAAAGTAAAGAAAAATCGTTTATCTAAAACACTATGGACATGGATATATATTCAGAGAAATAAACTACTTATAACTAAACAAAATAAATCACAAAACATAACTCAACCATTAGATTACTACAAGCACCTAAATCACCATAAACACGTAAGTAAAAAAGTTCAAAATATTTAACATTAAAGGTTTCTAAATCCAAATGGATCTCTCGACAAGGCATTACCGTCTTCTTTGAGTTTCCGTATTCTTTATTCCTTATTTTAATTGATATATTTATGTGTATATATATATATATATATATATATTATATATATATATATATATATATATATATATTTCTATTTTATATATTGTATAAATATAAACAATAAATGTAACATAAAGAAAAAAAAAAAAGAAAAAAAAAATATTTAGAATATGGAGCAAATCCGCAGCAGCACTAAAAGATCACGAAGATTCCAGTGTTCATGAGGCTGCAAATGCTCTAAAGATTAAGAAAGAAAATATAAAATTTACAAGAATTAATGATCAAATTGACCAAATGTAAATGGAGAAGCAAGCAGTTCGATGAAAAAGCTTGCTAGCTCATTTAGGAATATTGAAAACATTGCTTCCACAGGGTGTAGCTATAAGAGGTAATAATGATGAAGAGTCCAATATTTACCAGTTTAATTTGGATAAGAGTAAAAGTGACAAGATATTAGAAGTGTTGATGATTGAAAACCATTACGTTTTATCTCATGACATTTTGCAAGACAAGAACAACTTCTCACCTTGGAAGCACGAAGGCAGATTGTTGAACTTATCAAAGATAAACATTTATGTAGCTAAGAAACAGTTGATTTATTTAGTAGACTGTTTAATAGCATGTTATAACCTTGAGTGTTAGTTGCACTGTACACGCAATTCATAATAGTAAAAGTAGTAGACAAAGTGACATTTTTTTATAGTGAAACTATAAAAATTGGTGTGTAGACCAAAGTAGGTTTTTTTATGAAAAACTGTAGTAGTTACTGTAGAATTTATTTTGTGTAAATTTACGTCCAAGAAGGATATTTTCAAATTCACTTCTTGTTCCATGGTGAAAGAAATAGAATTGTGTTTACTATTAGTATAATTAAGAAAAACAGTACTAATCTAGGGTTTAACGCCGACATAAACAACCTTTTCAAAGTATTTCATAAAAACATGTATTGAATTCAATTGTTGAAAGATATTGCTGTTCTGTAAATTTTAAACTAGTTTTTGTCTCACTAAAAGTTTCAAAATTTTTCTCCTCTAAAGATCCTATTCCTCTAGAGTTCAAATCGTTCGTGGTCTACAAATTCGTATGTGCAGGATGTAACTCCTGTTATATAGGCGAAACTACTCGCTATCTCAAGACACGGATAGCTGAACATTATAAGAGAGACAAAAAATCACATATCTATAAACGTCTTCATGGTAATGAAAATTGTTTTATGCAATTAAATGAAAAGTGTTTTTCCGTTTTAGATTCAGCATCTAATAAGTTCGAACTAAAACTTAAAGAAAGCATGTTTATAGAATGGTTAAAACCTGGTATGAACAAACAAGTCAACCATGTCCAATTGACACTTTCTGTTTAGTTATTACTTTATATGTAATATTTTTTATTAACCTATTCTTTCGTCACTTCCTATTCGTTTTTTAGTATGACTTGTTATCCTTATAATAGTTTTTGTTGTATTTTTGTAATTAAATTAATAGTTTGTACACAGATAATTACATTTTGTATTGATATTGTAAAAATCACCTATATAGGTATTTAAACAAACTTAAAAATTTAACTTTAACTGAATATGATATTGATAGTTTAATAATTTTAATCTTTCCCTAAGAAACGGCATTTTTCCTGACCAACTAAAACTAGCAAAAATAATTCCAATATACAAAAGCGGCGATGATTCGATAAAATCTAACTATAGACCAATTTCCATACTTTTCTTTTTTTCTAAAATACTAGAGCGTATTATGCACAACAGACTGTACAATTATCTTGAAACTAATAACATTCTTTATCATAAACAGTTTGGTTTTCGCAAAAACCATTCCACGGAGCATGCAGTAATTGATCTGCATGCTCCATTGATCAGCGAACCAAATTCTAAATGGTTTTGAAAACAATAGTTACACTCTCGGAATATTTCTGGATCTATCCAAAGCCTTTGATACTGTCAACCACAAGATTCTTATCAACAAACTATGTAATTACGGAGTAGCTCACTCTAACTTAAAGTGGCTGCAATGTTATGTAGAAAATCGTAAACAAGTAGTACCATTTGATTTAACATGCTCCCCATTTGAGTCAATAAGTTGTGGAGTTCCACAAGGATCAATACTTGGACCTTTACTGTTTTTAATTTATATTAATGATATTTATTTGTCATCAAAAATACTTAATTATATTATTTTTGCTGAAGATACTAATGTTTTCTGTTCTGATTCAAATTTAAAAAATATTTTTTGTAATGTAAACACTGAACTAACATATCTCAATGCGTGGTTTATAGCAAATAAACTTTCGTTGAATATTGAAAAAACAAAATATATTTTGTTTGCTAAACCATCTAAATCCGAGAATCTTCCACTTACACTACCAGAACTAACTATTAACAATATTAAAATAAAAAGAATGTTTTCAATGAAAATACTTGGAATAATTTTTGACAAAAATTTAAATTGGAAAAGCCAAATAAAGCTAGTCGAGAACAAAGTCTCAAAGACTTTAGAGATAGTGTATAAAACTAAACCTCTTTTAAACAAAATATGTTTAAAAAATTTATAATTTTCGTTTATACATAGTCATATTAACTATTGTAATATTGCCTGGGCAAACAATCACTCATCTTTCCTAAAAACTATTTACACAAAACAAAAGCAAGCAAGTCGATTGAAAAAAATAAAATCTATTGATATATTTAAAAGAGCTTTAAAAAAACACTTACTAAATTTAAACAATACGTACATTCTTTCATTTTTTTAATTAAAAAAAAAAATATATGTATGTATGTGTGTATGTGTATATGTGTATGTGTATATGTATGTGTGTATGTGTATATATATACATATATCCTTCTTATATATATTCTTCTTGTTTCTTTTTGTTTGTCTGTTTTAATTTTGTTTAAAAAAAAAATATGAGTAGATGAACTTAAATCTATAAAATGTTCAGAATCTTTTTTAATTCAAAATATCTTTTGTATATTTAAATATATATTATGAAGTTTATTGGATATGTATACGCATATGTACGGATTTGTAAATTATTTTTTCAAAATTTTTTCTTTTTTATTATTTTCAAACTTTTTAGTTTTGTCAAACATAAAAATTATTTTTTCAACTTTTTGATTTTTTCAAACTTTTTAATTTGTTTTTTTTTTTAACTTTTTTTAAATTTCACTCTTTTAAATATTATTGGAAATTGTAAAATTTTTTTTATTTTTTTTTATTTTCATGAAGGGGCTTGATGATAAGACATTTTGTCTTCGACTTGCCCCTGTCAGCTTGCATTTGTACAAATTTATTTGAATGTAAGGTTAACATTGTAAAATGTGTCAAAGGACGAAAAATAAAAATAAAAAAAAAATAAATAAAATAGTCAAAACATGTATTGTTTAGTATTAATAAAATGGTTTTATTAATTAAAAAGTTTGTCTTGTTTATTAATATATATATATATATATATATATATATATATATATATATATATATATATATATATATATATATATATATATATATATATATATATATATATATATATATATATATATATATATATATATATATATATATACATATATATATATATATATATATATATATATATATATATATATATATATATATATATATATATATATATATATATATATATATATATTTATATATATATACACACACACACAAACATACAATAAATATATATATGCAGTCATACAATACAGGGTGACCAGAAAGTTCTGGCACTCATTTTTATTAGTTTATTAGACTTAAGAAAATGTATTATTTGTCAATATTTTTGATTCCATTTTATTTCTATGTCAATTCTTAATCGTATGCATTTTTTCTTTTAAATCTATTTTATTTTTAGTATGAAAGTCACAAAAGACCATCGAGTTTCTATAGAGCATTTGTTCTTTAGTAGATAAACTGGAGCAGAGATAGCAAAAAGACTTAAAACTCCTCGAAGAACTGTCTATAACAATTTGAAACGTTTAAAGGAGACAGGCAGCACCCAAGATAAGCCTAGAAGTGGAAGACCACTGATATCAAGTAGCAAAATTATTATCAAAAAGTGCGTGATAGAATTTGTCGAAATCCAAGGAGGTCGATGAGAAAAATGGCAAATGATTTGCAAATAGGTCGTGAATCCCTGAGAAAAATTTGCCAGGATAAGCTAAAACTTATCCCATACAATATCCAAAAAGCTCATCTTCTCACAGACAATATGAAGAAAGTAAGAATGGAAAGAGGCAAGCTTTTCCTCAAACATTTTTCTTCGGCGCGCCACTAAGGAATTGTTTTCACTGATGAATATTTATTCAATGTTGAAGCTTTCTTAAACCATCAAAATAATCGGATATTGTCCAGAAGTATCAGTGATGCAAACATGAAGGGTAGAATCGCTTCTCGTTCAGGACATCCGCAATCCGTTATGGTTTTTGGAGGGATAACTTCGGATGGCACAACTCCGTTAAGTTTTGTGGATTCTGGAGTTAAAATTAACAGTCAAAACAATTTAAATGATGTCCTTATAAAAGAAGTACTTCCATGGTCCCAATCACACTTTGGTACAAAGCCCTGGACATTTCAACAGGATTCAGCTCCTGCCCACAAGGCTAAAATTGTTCAAGGGTGGTGCAAAAACATTTTTCCAGATTTTATCAGCCCCTAAAAATGGCCTCCCTACTCGCCAGATCTCAACCCCTTGAATTATTCCGTGTGGTCAGTTTTGAAGACCAAGGCATGTTCTATCCCTCATTGGAGTTTGAGTTCTTTGCGGCGAGCACTTCAGAAGGAATGGAATAATCTTTCTACAGATTACCTGCGCGCCGCAGTCAATGGTTTCCCCAAGAGACTTAGGGCCTGTATCAAAGCTAAAGGCGGTTGTTTCGAAATCTAATATTGTAATATGATTGTTAGTTTATTTTTAATCTTATTTGCCTTTATTAAATTTATTCGTTTTTATGGTAATTTTACTATGTGCCAGAACTTTCTGGTCACCCAGTAAATGGTAATGTTGCAGAATAGTGGCGTGAAATAATTTTATTTTTTCGCTTGTTGCGCTTTTGTGTTGTTGACTTGTTCCAAATGGAGACTTTTTAATATAAACAAATGGAATAATTATTGGCTTCAGTAAACAAATTGACTATCTTATAGCCTGCTGCTACAAGAGAGTGCTGCTACATCGACTATCTTATAGCCTGCTCTAAAAGGGAGTGCTGCTACATCAACTATCTTATAGCCTGCTGCTACAAGGAAGTGCCGCTACATCGACTGAGGGTTTGACATGGGGCAGCAATCTTTTTTCTTTTATTATTTCAATTAATATTTCTAATGTTTATAAAGCCTCCACTGACGAGAGCGCAACAAGTGAAAAAATTAAATTATTTTGCGCCACTATTCTGCAACATAACCTAATAAATATATACATATATAAATTCCAAATTTAAATTTATAATTAAAATTATAAAATTTCCTTTTTTTTTGAATTTAAAGTTTAAGCAAAATTTATATATAACAAAATTATCGTTAGCCAAACGTGAGTTTTGGTCGCAAAAAAAAGTCGCAGCTTTGTTGCGGAATTCTTGCAGCAAAAATTAAATATTTAAATTGCATCACTTGATGAAGAGAACTTTTTATAATGTAATTTCTATATATATAATACTAAAATATATTTAATACTAAACCGAAAATAATGAACTAACTATTCACAACCAGAAAATTTAAGTAAACATTTTTACTTTATTATTGAAAGGTAATTAAAGCTTTATTCAAATGATAATATAAATAATTTGTTAAAGTTTGTATAAAAGAAATGACTTACTTAACGTATGATGTAGGCGTAATTTATAACATTTGTATTCCATAGGGATCGTCCATAAATTATATAATGTTAAATAAACTAAATAAATGCAACGCTAAATTCAACTCACAGACAAAAAAAATAAAATAGGTCAAAAGTTTTTTCTCGCAAAGTTTTTGATTAAATCAAAAATTAAAACAGCCAATTAAATGACGTTTTACTGACAATTTACTGACGTAAGGTAGAAACTATTTTGAAATTTAAATGATTTTTTTTTGAAAAGAGGGCATTTGATTTTTCAAAGAAATTTAATAAAAAGAATATCATTGATTTTGTTTTCACTACACTGTTAAAATGTTCCATACTTTTACGGAACTATTTTCCGTTATTTGTACGGAAAGTACCCATTTTAACAAAATTGAACGAATATTTTTAAAAAGGTTTTATTATGGAAGCCAAAGTAAAATTTTAGCATACAAACTTGTTACATTAAAAAGTAATTTTAGATTTTTTAGCTAGCGTGTTTTTTAAATATAACTAATTCTAGTATATCTATATATATATATATATATATATATATATATATATATATATATATATATATATATATATATATATATATATATATATATATATATATATATATATATATATATATATATATATATATATATATATATATATATATATATATATATATATATATATATATATATATATATATATATATATATATACTAGCTGGGTTGACCCGTAAAAATACGGGTCTTTGTAATTCTATTCCACACAATCCTTTTCCCTTATTTTCTTAATGTAGCTGTCCGTATCGGTAAATACAGGTCTTTTCTTCTACTTCTATATTTATTTATTCCACGCCAATCATTTCTTTACTTGTTCCTTATTTACTTCAATATTTTTTAGTAAACGGTGGAAAAAAATTCATCAAAAAACTACTTCCTACATTTAGACCAGCCATGGACCATGGTTTATGGTCGCGTCCTAGCCATTTTTAATAGTTACTATTTACTATATTTATTATTATTATTATATGCTTAGTTTAGAATAATAACGGTCTTTTATAGTTACCTTTGTATTAGACGGAAACGGTAATGCAATTCTTTAAAACGTTAATCGCTTAAAGCGTCAAAAGTCATGCAAAAAAATAAATTATAAATTTTGTGGTTTAAAAGTTGAAAAACTAATAATAATATAACAAAAAGTTTGGTAACTTTTAAACGTTATTATTTAGCTCTTACTTATGGTATTTATTTTGTTTTCATTTTACATTTTTAAAAAAATGTTGAAGCGCCTCACTACATGCATAACTTTGATAGCTCACAAGTTAAGTGCGCTGTCATCAGATTCGCTGTGCAAGGCTTCAAATCTGCGCCAAAAAAATCTCAATACATTTTTTTTAATTTTTTTAATCTCGCTATATTTATTGCAAAAAATTAAATATAACAAATAACCTTTTAATTGCTTTTTTTCCCCTGCCTCCACTGCAATACCATGTGGAGTAGCAGGACGGTTTTATCAAATTTTTTCTTTATTAAGTTTTAGGACCTTTTTTTTTAAGTCTATCCGTAGCTTATTAGGACCAATTGTGTGAGAACAGTATCAAAATCGTGACACGCACGCAACAAATTTTTGCCCCGTTTATTGGTGTTTTTAGAAATCCAAAAAATTTATAAAATTTAAAAAGAAAAAACGGTTAAAGTGTATAACATTTAACTTGTTTAACTTCACAAATATTTTGTAATTTAAAGAAAAAAATCGCTGGTGGTAAATTTGAACCACGACTATTACGTTCAGAAGCTTAGCGCGCTAACCACTCGGCCATGCTAACACATCAAATATCGAAATTTTAAAAATATATAAAAATTGTTTTTAACGGAATGCTGTAGATCAAAAATTAAGGAAAGGTTGACGCAATGCAATTTTTTAGTCAAAGTCAAATTATAAAACTTGAAAAATGTTTCAGTATGTTTTATCATAACTTATTTACGTACGTTAGATATTTGCATACACGTTTTCTTCTAAAAAAAGTGCTGCGACTTTTTCTACTAACACTACTATTAAGTTCGGCATTATTATATAGAAGATAGATAGATTATAAAATAGTTTTTCACTTAAAAAGACAAACTCTATTCCACATTAACCTTATCTCTATTTCTCCCTCTAATATTTTTTAGTGAACAATAGATTATGTGCTAGAAAAAAAAAATTCACATATGCACCTTTTCCGTATATTTATATTTAGAGCTTAACATGAAGAAGGTAAATCATTTAGTTCAAGACAACCTGCCCAAACCCAAATCCTCTGTTGATTTATGCACACTCACTGTGGCTAGGCCTGTAAAATAAGTAGCTAGGCAAGCCAAATAAATTAACTTGATCTGTTTTTCTGCATAAAACAAAAACAGAAAATGTGAAGTACTTGATAAAAGGAACTGTAATATTGGATTAAGTTAATTCAATACAAAGTGATAGGAAACTGCAAAATAAGGTAACAACGTGAAAATTATTCAAATACTACTTTACAACAATTTGTATTGCGTTTTATTAAAATAGCTTTATTAAATGGTATAAAGATTGATGATTCTTCTTCTTCGCCTTTAGAAAATAATTAACGATTTGAAAGACTTTTAATTTGATTATAAAAGCATTATCTAAAAATGAAATAAAATCATTATTGATAACACTGAATGCACATTTATTTGTTTTATGTTAATTCATTTGAAAAATGAAAAATACGAAACGAAATTTAGTAATATTAAATAAATATTAGACACTTACTTTGTGAGAGTGCTTTTGTAAAAGTCTCTAATATTTGGTTGGAAGGCTGGAAATACTCTTTTTTTCAAAAAATTCAGTTTTATCAGCGTTGCTAAAGATAAAAATTCTTACTGACACAAAAATATTAGGCATTTTTTCTTAAAATATTTCTTGGCTTTTAGTGAATGATTAGGAGTAAGTTTCAGTAATGAAGCTACCCAATAATCATTTTTAACGATAGACACCAACGTGAAGGTAAGCCAAGCTGTCTATTAACACAAAACATCACAACAACATTACAGGATGACAAACAATAACACCAGTAGTGTAGGCAGGATTTTTGTTGTTTCAGATATATATTTAGAAGCTGTTGAAGAGTTTAACTTTGTTATGTCTAAAAAAATTCAGGTTAGGAAAAACACTTTTTTTAAACATTTGTTTCTAAGCTTTAACAACATCAATTTTTTGCAAAGTATTTTAATTCTATAAACGTGAATACACTTAAGTTTGGTTGAAAGTGCTATCTAAAGCATCAAAAGACCCTGCCTATGCTACTGAATACACATAGCATCGAATATTTGTACATAACACATTTGCACATAACACAAAATATTCAGATTGTGTGTTTCCAAAATAAATAAAAAAGCTAGACAACACAACCTAGCTCAACACTTGTAACACCGCTTGGCACTAAACGCTGCCAAGTAACACCACAATTTAGTAGCACCGCTTGGCTAGCAAGAACCACAATCTTGCACTACACGTTGCCAAGTAACACCACTTTTCACATGGAAACAACTTAATATAAACTTGTATAAACTTAAGCACATAAATATAAATAAAGATATATAAACGCATATAAACACATACATTTATATACACATAGAGCAAAAAAAAAAAAAAACATAAAAAAATATAAAACACATATAACACATAATATACTTGTCAAAATTATAAATTAAGAACATTTGTAAAGACAAAATTATTTGTGTAATGTTTGTTAAATGACATACCTTGTAATGGATGTTTATCAACTTTGAAAAACAAACTATTAAATGATCTTGTTCTTGAACATGCAACATATAATTGGCCGTGTGAAAAGCAAGACTTTTTGAGATAAACACCAACTTTTTCAAATGTTTGACCTTGATTTTTATTTATGGTCATTGAGTATGCTAACCTATCTGGAAACTGACGGCGTTTAAGTGTAAAAGGTAAATTTGCATCTGATGGAGCTAATTGAACTCGAGGAACAAATACCCTGTTACCAGCTGATACACCTGTTAAAACCTCACCATTAGTATAATTGTTGTGTAATGCACGCACCATCAAACGGGTTCCATTACAAAGTCCACCTTTGACATCTAAATTTCTAAGTAGCATTATAACAGCACCAATTTTTATTTTTAGGCAATGAACAGGCATACCTGATGGAGTCAAACTATTTAAAAACTCGACTGGAAAGTTATTAATTTCATTTAGATCATCAGTATCAATGCTGTCTGAACTTAAATATGTTTTCACATCACCGGGTAAACGATGAAGGAGTTCTTCATTTATTGCCAATGAATCAACATTTGTTGGCGTTAAAATAGCACGTTTTGCATAATCAGCTTCTTTTGCACCACCGAAAATCTTCTCCACAATAGATTCATTATCACTGAGAACCCTAACCCTAACCCTAACCCTGACCATCCATAAAAAACAACCTTGAATGCTTATTTTCAACAGTAGGTTCCACACCTAGTGCAGCAAGGATCGCATCAGCTACATTACGTTGATTATCATTCAATAATGGTCTAACTCGGTTTGCTTCATCAATAAACACCTGAACATCTTCATCATCATTTTCTGGGACATTATCTAAAAACTGATCTAAAGCTGGCAAATTATAATCAGCTAAGGTTTTACCACTCAGATTAATTATAGATTCAATTTAACAAAGAGCTGCCTGCTCAGCAAGTACGACTGGCATTGAATGGTGTATGTAATCCTCAACCATATAATTTTTAAATGTATTCCAAAGGTGTAAAGGATCATCAGGTTCACATAAAGTTAATATGATGGAAAACAGTAGCCTAATTTGTTTAGGCATCCGAGTTGCAGCAGCTTCAGTTAATGTATTTCTCTACTCAATGTCATCTTGCAATAAACCTAAATGATAACATGCTTCACGAAATGTATTAAAAACAGTACCATGAACAGTACGCAAATCCTCAAAAGACTTTGCACCTTTTCCATGCAAAAATAACAATCTGAAAAAAAATAATTCGCAAAATGAACTGACTTTATACATTCAAACAACCACCTTATCACTACCTCTTTGTCTTACTTTCCACATGCAATTTTTACCAAAAACAAAGTGATATGGAATTTCAACATAAGAATACTGACGTGCTTCATTATTTTCATCATTTAACTTAAACCAAGCGGTTAGGTGAGTGTCACGCTGTGCTGCACGATCTATAGCTACTTGTTCTTCTCCTTCGTTAAAATATACTCTCTGATTATCAGGAAGGTGGATTTGAAGGCGGATAATAGTATGTGACATATCACTTATGGAATACTCATATATTTCCCAAAGAGCCTCTGGGGCGGAAACAAAGTGACAGTCTAAATATGTGTTAATTTCATCATGGTCAACACTTTCATTTATTACCACATTCGCACAATCATGCCCCTTATAGACATATTTGTATAAATACTTCACTGACTTAATAGACATTCAAGCTTCAACATTAATGTGGGCTTGGTATTTTTTTGATAACCAGGGGTTATAGGGTACGACCCATCGATTATCAACTTGGTTACTTTTTATAATGACTACTCTACCATTATCTAAACGCCTGTAGTTAGGATAACCATTGAAAATTGCAACAGTGCAAGGATTAAACTCTTTAGGAAATTTTTTTGTGCAAACTCCATCTTTCATGCAAGTAAAATTGCGATTTAAAATCCCACATGGTCCATGAATCATACATGTTTTTACAATTTCAAAAAGTTCAGGATCAACAGTTTGATCTGGAATTTCAGCTGATATTTAACTATCAATATCCTCTGCTGTTTCTAGCTTATCATCGTTTACAAAAAGTAATAAAATATGCACATGTGGCAAACCACGTTTTTGAAACTCAATAACCTGTACACGACTTACAACTTTGCCTGAGTCCATGTTTAAAAATATCACCTAAGAAGCATTTAAGTTTCATCTCAAATACGCGACAAACTAAATCAGGCCTGTCAGTTGCGCTCTCACCTGGATTTAAATTTTCTGTAATTTCTCTCCATTTTGAATAACAGGTAAAAGTAATAAAAAGATCTGGTTTACCATATTTCTTTATAATTGCCATTGCATCTTCAAAATTTTCTTTTAAAGCTCTTGGACTTCCAACATATGAGGATGGTAGTATAACAACACAACCTGGTCTTACATTAAGGTTATTTGCAACATTATTTACATACTCATGTAATGTATCGTATTGTTCACTTCTAAGTTTGTTTTGGTTATTTCTGATAAAAGCAAGGCGCTGTCCTTCAATCTTGACATATGCATCAACAGCATGCTGTTGAAAAAGTTTCTTACCATAAAATATAGGACTGAACGTTTGTCTAATAGAAAGCCTATAATTGTAATACTGAGACAAAGTAACACGATTTCGAACACGTGTTGCTCGGTCAGGATTGTGCTCTAGTTGATCATGCCATCCTGCATCACCTCTTGGAAAAAATATTGGATATATCATTGGATCTAGATTTGCAGACATACTTGAAATTGTTTTTAAGAGTTGACCTCGAGGATAAATAACAACTTCTCTAAATGGAGGTGGAGCACCATCATTTCCTACAAACACAATGGCAACCTCTTCATGTGATGGAAGATTGTATCGACGTCTATCACAACCCTCAAACAACGACATTTTGACAACAGAAATCGGTCGACCATCTATTGCAGCTTGACGAATTTCTGCATCTTCAACTTCTGCCATGTTTTTAAATGCAAGCGCATATGGGTTCTCCTGATTAATTATAGTCTGCAAAAGTTCCATTAACTCACGTATGCAACAATCATTTTTCTCCATTCGAAAGTTTAAAACAGTATTAGGATCATAAACATATAATTGACAATAAGCAGGTGGATCCCCTTGCTGATGTCTTAGATTACCAATACGATGCATAATTTGCCGACTAATTCTAAAACAGGGTGGACCACGATTTGACGGAGGATCTATTGTGGCTATAAATGAAGCAAAAAAAAGACAGGCATTAAAATTTCGTATATGCTTGAAAAAATTTTGATTCAAAGCACGATCAACATGGTTGCCTGTCATTAAATCAAACATCAGCGGTGGATAAGGTGAAAGTGGAGGTAAGACAACCTTTCCTGAATTGCAGCACAAAAAATGTGTTTCATTTAAAAAATTTTTAGCATCACAATACTGACAATTATGGTTCATTTCTCCTAGGTAATTACTCTTTATAAAAACATTACTTCTTGCTATGCAATGCATTCCACGCCTAAATAATACTCGTCTAGCCTCATTTCTTTCATTTTGGCGACGATTAACTTCTTCACGTCTAGCCTCATTCCTTTCATTTTGGCGACGATTAACTTCTTCACGTCTAGCCTCATTACTTTCATTTTCGCGACGATTAATTTCTTCTCGCCTAGCCTCATTTCTTTCATTTTGGCGACGATTAATTGCTTCTCGCCTAGCCTCATTTCTTTCATTTTGGCGACGATTAATTGCTTCTCGCCTGGCCTAATTTCTTTCATTTTGGCTACGATTAATTTCTTCTCGTCTGGCCTCATTTCTCTCATTTCGACGATTTCTTCTATTTTCAGCTCTTAAGTTACTTGACATAATTAAGAAATTATTTATGTTTGATAAAACTTTATCTTATTAATTTTTTGCTATACTAATCTAAAATGAACAAAAACAATAAAGTGCTATTTATCAGTTTAAACCTATGAAACTATGTGTATAGCGTCTAATAAAATTTGTGAACAAAAGATATAACTAAACTGGTTTGAAACAGAGAAAAAGCCAGAAGTATCTTGTAATAACATACTATATTGTAAGTATTAAAACAGTATTTTTTGAAACAAATAAAAAATTTTATTATTTTAAAAGTCATATTAATGGTAATATTAAAAAGCAAAATTAGTTACATATTTTTAAATGACATGCCAACAATTGCAAACATGTTGCATCATATAGACCACATGTGGCTGACAACTGATTTTAAATACTATTTTATAATATATCTAAATATAATAATGTAAAGAGATTAGTAGGTGTATAGTGCATATATTAGACATGTTAAACAGATATCATAGAAAAAGAAAAACTTTAAATATATTTACCAAATCTTTCAAAAACTATATAACACTTAACAAATAAAAGTTAATACAAAAGAAAATTTAGTATTGTTAAAATTAAAAATGAGGATAAAAAGATGTAAAAACGTAAATTAATAAAAAAACTTATAGACAAATTATTAAAAACTTTTATAACATAAGAGTTCTTTGTAAGTTTAGGATTTAAAAACAGAATTAAAAATCAAAAAAAGAAAATAGTAAAAGTATATAAATTAAAATAATAAAAAATTGCGATATTAAAAAAAACATTTTTTTAAAAAGTCAATTTTCTTTATAAATAAAAAAGAAGATAATTCTACCAGTAGTTTAAAAAAGCTACTGGTAGAAATTAAAAGAGTTAAACCGCTTTCCAGCACCCCTCCTTCTACCAGTGGTGTCATATGGGGCTTGTCTTCTCCATCTAAAGGAGGGATTATCTCCCCCATATTGACTCCACCGGTAGAAAGCTCTTTGAGATATCGGACCTGGGTGCTGGGAGCGATATTGCAGAAAATCTTGATACGATGCTAAAAAACAAAAACAAAAAAAGAAATAAATTTGAATACAATACTGCACAAAACAACCAATAAAAATATTATTTAAAACTATTTAGACTTCAAAAAAAAAAAGTTATGACAAAAAAAATAAATAAATAAAGTAATGTAAAAATAAGGATATGCAATGTTTAAATTTCATATATACCTACACAAATACACATAACACCCACAAAAACTGCATAAGTATGCAAAACAGATTACCTGATGGTCCTGCAGATATTGTTGCTATTATGGAAATAAATAAAAAAGTATATGAACTAACACATATATTAAACAGTTATGTAATTGCATACAAACATGAAAAAAGTAATGTTTAGGTTTCAATACACATAACACTGCATAAGTGCGGAAAAACTGCATAAGTATGGAAAACACATTACCTGGTGGTACTGCAGTTGATACTGTTGCTATTGCGGAAGTAAATAAAAAAGTATATAAACAAACACATATATTAAACAGTTATGTAATTGAATGCAAACACGAAAAAAGTAATGTTTAAGTTCCAATACACACAACACTCATAAAACTGCTTAAGCATGCAAAACACATTACCTGATGGTACTGCAGATGATATTGATGCTATTGTAAAAGTAAAAAAAAAAAAAAGTGTATAAAGTAACATATGTTAAACATTTATGTAATTGATAACAAACATGAAAAAAGTAATGTTTAATTTCAATACACATAAAACCCATAAAACTACATAAGTATGCAAAACACATTACCTGATGGCACTGCAGATGATATTGATGCTATCGTGAAAGTAAAAAAAAAAAAAGTGTATAAAGTATCATATGTTAAACATTTATGAAATTGCATGAAAACATGAAAAAAAGTTTAAGTTTCAATACACATAAAACTCATAAAACTGCATAAGTATGCTAAACAGATTACTTGATATTATTGTTTGAGGTGTTAATGTATAGACACAAAAATAAATAAATAAAGTGATGTGCAAAATAAGATATGCAATCTTTAAGTTTTACATTAAATTACATCATTACTTGATGGTACTGCAGATGATATTGATGCTACTGTGAAAGTAAAAAAAAAAAAAGTGTATAAAGTAACATATGTTAAACATTTATGTAATTGATAACAAACATGAAAAAAGTAACGTTTAATTTCAATACACATAACACTCATAAAACTGCATAAGTATGCAAAACACATTACCTGATGGCACTGCAGATGATATTGATGCTATTGTGAAGGTAAGTGCTACTTTATACCAATTGAGCATATATCATAACTAAATATCCAAAAACTTGATTTTTTGAGCTGAAATTATTAAAAATAATTCAGCTATAAAATTTAATGTTAATGGAAATGAAATATTAGCTAAAATTAAAATAAATTTAATTATACTCAAGATGGGCATAGTAATAGTTAAACCTCTAAAATATTTTATAATTCTAGAATGAAATCTGAAATAAACAATTGAAGTTATAATAAATAAACCTGAACTAGACAAACCGTGAGCAATCATCATTAATATTGATCCTGTTAATCCTTCAATAGAATGTGAAAAAATACCTACAGTTACTAAACCCATATGAGATACTGAAGAATAAGCAATTAAACGTTTTATATCTATTTGACGACATGTAGTTAAAGCACCATAAACTATGGCTATTGTACTTATTATAATAATTAATGGATAATAAAATTGAGAGGCTAAAGGGAACATTGGATAACAAAATCTTATTAACCCATATCCCCCTAATTTTAAAAGTATCCCTGCTAATAAAATTGAACATGCTATTGGTGCTTCTTCATGAGCTTGTGGAAGTCAAATATGAAATGGTACCATTGGTATTTTTACAGCTAAACCTATAAAAAACCCTATAAATAATCAAAACTGAATATCATATGGGATTTTTATAATTGATAAATTTTCATAATTAGTAGTTCCAATTAAAGAATACAATTTAAATATACTTATTAACATTAATAAAGATCATATTAAAGTATAGAAAAAAAAATAAAAAGCAGCTTTAATTTTTTCTTCTCTGTACCCTCATATACCAATCATAATAAAAACCGGTATTAATATGCTTTCGAATAAAATATAAAATCATAATATATCTAAAATAGAAAATACTCCAATCAATAAAGTAACTGATATAAATAATAATATATTAAATTCTTTTTTAAAATACTTTATTGATTTTAAACTAATCAATATACATATAGGAATTAATAAAATACTTAATCCAATAAAAAATATAGATATCCCATCAACAGAAAGAATAAAATTGTTCCAATTAACAAAAATTGAATTAATTAACAATCAATTAAAATCTATACTAAATTGAAAATTAAAAATCTTATAGTTTAAAACAAAAAATACTATATAATACAATAGTATATATATATAATAGTATTAAAGATCAAAATAAAGAAATATTAAAAATATTACTACTATTTCTTTTTATTAATAAAATATTTAATATACTTAGAAATGGGATTAATAAAAGAAAAATTATATACATCATTTATTAGATAAACCTCAAAAAGCTCATAATAAAGAATTTGTTATAATAATAAATGATAAACTTAATGGTAAATAAGACTTTCATAATAAGCTCATTAATTGATCATATCTTAATCTAGGAAAAGAAGTTCTTACTCAAATAAATAGAAATACAAACAGAATCATTTTTAAAAAGAAAATAAAATTATTAATAAAAAAATAATTATTTCAATCCCCTAAAAATAAAATTACAAAAAAAGCGCTACTAAATATCATATGAGAGTATTCTGCTAAAAAGAATAAAGCAAAAGACATTGAAGAATATTCTACATTATAACCAGAAACTAATTCTGATTCTCCTTCAGTTAAATCAAATGGAGCTCTGTTAGTTTCTGCTAGTAAACATATGAAAAACATTATAGCTATAGGTCATAAAGGAAAGATATAAGAAATACTTTGACTTTGTGAGTTTATTAAAGAATAAATATTTAAAGTTCCAGCACATAAAATACAAGAAAAAATAATTAAACTAATACAAACTTCATAACTTATCATTCGAGCGGCAGCTCTAAGTGAACCTAAAAAAGCATATTTAGAATTACTTGATCATCCAGATAAAAGAATAGAATATATGTTTATAGAAGAAATAGCAAAGATAAACATAATTCCCAAATTAAAATCAAAAATTAAATTATTAATTCCTAGTGGAATAATTATTCAAATAAGTAATGATAAGCTTAAAGCTAATATAGGAGAAAATAAATAAAGAAAAATATTAACGTGATTAAGATTAATTAATTCTTTTGAAAATAATTTTACACCATCAGCTAAAGGTTGTAATAATCCATATATTCCTACTACATCAGGACCTTTTCTATTTTGACTATAACCTAAAATTTTTCTTTTTGCTAAAGTTAAGTAAGCTACAGAAATTAAAACTGGAATAACAATTGTTAAAAACTTTATAATTTCTAAAATAATTAAATATATATTTTTCATTATCCTTTTAATAAATTTAATAATTTTAAAGAAATAGATCCTTCTATTTTATAAAAAGCTACTATTATTGATAATCCAATAGCTGATTCAATAGCAGCTATAGTTATTACATATATTGCTATTATCTGCCCCTCTAAAGAAAAATTAATTAATGAAGTTAACATAAAATTTATTGAAATTGATGGTAATAAAATTTCTAAACTAACTAAAATTAATATTATATTACTTCTATTTATAATTATTCCTATAATACTAATACAAAACATAATTACTACAAATAAATTAAAATCAAATAACATTACTCTCATTCTAAACCTCCTCTTAATCATTCATAAACTAATCCTATAACTAATATAATTATAAATAAATATATAATAGATTGTGAGTAATAGTCTATTAAATTTGAATTTACTGATCATGGAAATAAATAAATTATTTCTAAATCAAATACTAAAAACAAAATAGAAATTAAAAAAAATCTTATAGAAAATGGTTGACCAATCGAATGAAAAGGATTAAAACCACATTCATAGATAGAAACTTTTTCTTTATCTGGTGATTTAAAAGAAAGAAAAATTGAAAAAAATAAAACTATAAAACTAAGAATAAAACTTATAGATAAATAAATAAACAAATTTAATTTCATGAATATTTCTTAAATGTTGAATAAATATTTTTTGTTTTTTTGAATTAGATTTATAAGTAATTGTTAAAACAATTACTCCTATCATACCTATTGATAAAATAAAACTAAGAGAAATATATCTTTATTAATAATTTTTATTGTTAACAAACTTAGAATAATTAAAATTATAGGAATTATATTGTTTATATTAGAGTTTTTTTTTACTTGGATTATATCTAACATCATTATTACAAATAAAAATAGTATTACTATAGCTCCTACATATATTATTATTAACAATAATGACAAAAATTCCAATTTTAAATTAATTAATAAAGCAAAGGAAAAAAAAATACAGTTACTAATCAAAAAACAGAATGAATGGGGTTTAAACAGTTAATGCACATTAAACACCCTAAAATTATTAAAATAGAAAAAAAAAAGAAAAATTCATTCATGATTGGATTATAAATCACAAGGAAATGTTCCCTTTCCCCCACTATGTTACGACTTACTCTATCTTTTATGATCAAGGCGACGGGCTATTTGTATTAATATTTGCACTTATTCATTAAAACCTTATATTTTTAATTACTATTAAATTCTCTTTTAAATCAGTTTACATTGATTATCCAAATATAAAATTATATTATAATATTTATTGTAATACATAATATCCCTTTTCATAAAGGCCATAATATTTGACTTTATTCTTTTAAGAATTATGCTTTAACTATAAGTTAAAGCTGAAGACAACCATGCAACACTTGTATTTTCAAGAAAAGGTAAGGTATTTCGCGGATTATCGAATTAAATTACATACTCCTCTAATTAGAAAAATAAACAACTAAAATATTTGATTTTCACCTGTTTAGGTATACTGTTCAGATTAATTATTAACAAAAAGATTACCAGGGTATCTAATCCTGTTAAATTATCATTTATTCAAGTTTCTAGTTATTTCGTAAAATTTTTAAAATTTTTAATTATTGTATATTTTACCAAATCAATAATCTTAATTTTACAATCTTAATTCTATACACATTTAACCTATTTTTTTATAAAAATTTATTTCTTAAGAATCACCGCGTCTGCTGGCACTTAATTAGACAAAATTTACGATTACTTTATATCTAAATTACTTTAATTGTATAAATTTCTTTACTGCTGTTAATTTTTCTTTGTTTCAGTAAAAACATGGCTTAAGCTATGCGTCTTAGGATAAAAATATATTAAAATTTCTAACCTGATACAAAACAGGTATTACCCTATTTTACTCATTTATTTGCTTCCACTAACATGTATAAACGATTTGCATACTTTTATTTCTCTATAATCAAAAAAAAAATTGCTCTTATTCAAAAATAAAGAGAAAGGAATCGAACCCTTATATTCTGGTCATGAGCCAAATAACTTTCCATTAGTTTACTCTTCTTCTTTTAGAGGATCAAATAATTAAAATTCTTAAAAATTTTCCTAATCATCATACTTTTAATGAATTACCTTTTATAAATCATTCAACCCATTAAAAACAAGGGAATTAAAAAAACTTTTCCATTTTCTTCTCTCCTAAAAGAGGATCACCCGACCCCCCCCAGTCCAAGGCGCCTCACTGGCGCACCCCCTGCTGCGGCTATCGCAGGGGGCCCCGCGCCGCACCAACCCCCTCCCCCCCTAATGAGTATGGCTGCAAAACTATTGAAGTAAAGTCAATGTTTGAAATGTACAACTTGGCCTTATCCGAACCGTTGTTAATTTCAAAATACTGGTGAAGCATTATATAATTTATGTGACTAGTGACAGTGTGTTTGATTATATGATTAGCTTGTGATAGTTTGATTATGTATTTTATTTGTTTTATTATATGATATGTATTCTTATTAACAACAACAACAAGAAGATATTTGTTTTGCTTTTCAAAATTTACATATAATCATATAATGACAATAATAATATCTATAATAATACAAACAGTAAAAACAGTAATAATAAAATATAACTATTAAGAATAAATATAAATTATTATTTGAAAAGAAAAGTGTCTCTCAAACAGACGCCTGATCAAAGGAGTGACACCAAATAATTATAACAATAATAATTAAAAATAATAATATAATCTATAATAATACAAATAATATGATGCCATGAGTTTCACTCATGATCAAAATGAGTGACACCAATTAATTATATCAATTAGTATAATAATAAAATAATAATAAAAATAACAAATATGAAACAAAAATTGCTAAGAAACTAAATAAATAATATTATCAACAATAAAGCTAAAATAAGTTAAATAATAAGACAAAATATATGGAAACACTCAATAACAACAGCAAACAAAAATAAAAATAATTAGCAAAACAGAACAAATAAAAAACAAACCTTACACAAACAAAAAGGCAAAACACAAAAACTATAAGATGAAACACAAAAACTACAAAACGAAAAGGCAAACATAAATAATTTTACAAAACAAAACTAAATTAAGAAATAACGACAGACTTATTATTAGCTCTATTATATTACAAAATGTTTATCTTGCTAAACCTCTTGAAAACCTGTTTTGTTTATCATTAATTTCTTGAACTACTTAAAAAAAAATATGTAGTACACCACCTATTCTGTCTCATTTTGTCCCATATAGTGTCAATAAATGATCTCTGGTAACTAAACCACTGCAGTTTTGCTACTTATGATTTATAATGATATAGTAGGATGGAAAAAGGTTTGAAAAATAACAAGTTCTTTTTTCGAAAGTTCATAGACTATTACATAAATTAGTGCTTACGTGTTTCATTTTGCCCCTCGTTACCGTACAAAAACTAGAAGAACTGGAGTTTTTTCAAGTACTATCATTTCTTCATTTATTTTTTAATTTTTGGAAAACTTTTGCGACGAGCGCCAAAATATTTTCCTCCTATCCACTACATATAAGTAAAATTTTCATTTTTAGTTAGAAAAAAAAATTATATGCTTTAATAGAAATCTTAACTGTCAAACAGTTATAATACCAAGATTTAGATGCTGTGAAATAGAAAACCGCAGATCTTAATCTCTCAGTAAACATTTTTCAAGAAAAAAAATCCACTATTCTATTTTTATAAGAAACTACTACAAGAAAAAATATCTTAAAACGAGTATACCTATCTGCCGTTGAATAGCGGAGCAAGCTACAAGAGCGCATTAAACCATGGTCTTTTTAAAGACCGAGACTGATTCCAAGACTAAAACCTTAGAAAATTCAGATTTAAAAATCTATACCTGCTTCCAAGATTTGTTAGGACTAAAATTTTTTTATTGTTTATGCTACACACAGGAAGCTATTGCTGTTGACCGCTTATGTATGAAAGTCTATAAAAGTCACATATTGTATGGAGTAAAAATCTGGATAGGTGAAAACAATAGCAGAGTGACAACAAAATCTGGAAAAGATGATACCATATAAAATTAATAAAATATTAAAAACAAATGCAAGTGTCTTTTTAGCTATGCCAACTGTTAAGGAATAGAAGTTCCTGTAGTAAACACTCCCATTGATCAAACGTAAAGCTCCATTCGCCATATTGATAAACAGCTTGCACCATATTGATAAACAGTTGCAGTTTTTGATATGTGTAAGTTAGAAGTGACGAGTAAAACGATTACACAGTTTTTTAACACCGTGAAAATGCGGTGGAGCACTTCCAAGAAAACCTTTAAATTGAGTTAGAAGAAATAAACAAAGATTTTAAAAACCCTGATAGATTGGTTATGACTATTGACGATAAGATCTACTTCATAGATGCTCTCGATTGTTATATTTGTAATATATATATATATATATATATATATATATATATATATATATATATATATATATATTATATATATATATATATATATATATATATATATATATATATATATATATAACCCTAACTCTAACCCTGACCCTAACCCTGACATTATACTTTAAAATACATGTTGACAACATGTATACAACATTGCTGTATTATCACGTGAAACACTGAAATCGCTACATTTTATTTATGTTGTTTTTAATGCACGTACTATAAAATGCAATAAATATATATATATATATATATATATATATATATATATATATATATATATATATATATATATATATATATATATATATATATATATATACATATGTATTGTATGTATGTATATACATATACATATATATACATACATATATATAAATGTATATGTATATATATATAATATAAATATATTATATATATATATATATTTTATATATATTATATTATATATATATATATATATATATATATATATATATATATATATATATATATATATATATATATATACATATATATACATATATATATATATATATATACATATATATATATGTATATATATATATATATATATATATATATATATATATATATATATATATATATATATATATTTATATACATATATTAAATGTATATATACATATATATATATATATATATATATATATATATATATATATATATATATATATATATATATATATATATATATATATATATATATACATATATATATATAATATAAAAAGTTATCGACTAGAAAAAAGTAAATAAATAAATAAAGTCTACGGAATTGATGTATAATAAGGAAACAACTAAAAAACCTACGAATCTACTAACTAAAAAGATCCTATAAACATCAGGTATAGCTGTAACACTTAAAGAAATAAAAAAAATGATGAAAGAATTGCTTAATGATTTTAAAAAGGAAACTTTAGTTTTATTAAAAAACCAAGAAAAAACAGTAATTGATATTATTAGTGCAAATACAAAAATATTAAACGAACGATTGGATAAATTTGAGAAAAATATCACTCAAAATGCAAACAAGATTAAAAAAATTGAAATAGAGCTTGAAGATATAAAAGAAAGTTTAAACTTCAACGAACACGTAATTGATAAAAAGATTGAAAGTAACAACAAACATTTATTTAACAAAATCGACATCAACAAAAAATTAGAGAAAGAAAGAACTAATAACGAATTTTTAAACGAAAAATTTCGTTACCTCGAAGATAGATCGCGGAGAAATAACTTGAGAATTGAGGGAATATGTGAAGACGAAGTAGAATCTTGGGACAAAACCGAAAAAAAAGTTCATTCATTTTTTCTACAAAAACTGGGTATAAAGAGTATTGAAATTGAACGAGCACATCGCACTGGGCCAAAAAAAGATGGACGTTCGAGGGTGATAGTTTTAAAACTTCAACAATACAAAGACAAAGCTAAAATTTTGAAAGAATCAGCTCGTCTCAGAGGAGCAAACATTTATGTCAGGGTTAGGGTAGGGTTAATACGATATATATGGCATATATAATTGTACTTTGACATTTTAATGTAAGCAAAATTAAAAAAAAAAAAAAAAAAAAAAAAAAAAAAAAAAAAAAAATTTATGTATATAAATATATATATATTTATATATATATTTATTTATTTATTTATCAATAACATTTTATACCTAAATTATAAGTGATTTAGGTTGATAGGAGTTAAACATCAAAATAAAACATTGAAGTTTTGGAAAGTGATGTGAAACCATGTAAGCAGATGTTGGAACATGAAGTTATATACAACATTTAATGATAATGAAACAGAAAAGATAAAATTTTGAGCAGAATCGTGTTCATAAGAAATTTATAAGCACAAAATAAACACTTTTTAATTGTTTCGTTATGATTTGTTATTGTTTAAAAAAAAAAATTAGTTTTTAATGGTAGCTGATTTGAATATCTCAAAAGCAAAACAGCATGGAGACCAATTAACCATAATAATAATATTTGCATTTGTTCGACAGAAAAAAACTGAAAACTTAGGTTCTTCTTATTAAACAACTTTTGTGTCTTTAAATTTACATTTATTAAATAAATTTATTTACAGAGCATGTTGTTTAATTTGCGATGATTTTCTGAGAATATACATTCATTATTATTTGTTTTAATTTTTTAATCTTCAAGTTTAATAAAAAATTAGTTTATCAGTATTCTAAGAACATAAAAATTCGGAAAGAATCCGAACTAGAGACAAATGGACATAAAATTTATTCTTAAGCAAAAGAAAAGTTAAATAAATTTTTTTTTCATAAGTTCATATTATTATATAAAAATAATTACAAAATAATCAACAATAAATTGAAATTAAATCACTTAAAAATTAAACATTCTTCGTTCTTTTTTTTTAAATAGCTTTCCTTTAATAAAAGTATTTTTTCTTTTATAAAAGCATTTCTTTTTTCCAAGTCGACTAACTTTTTTTTAGAAATGAAACAATCTCTTTCAGCTTGTAACTTTAAAACTACTTCCTTAAGTTTTAACTTCTCCTCTGAAATGTAACTAAAAGTTAAATGACGGAGACATGGATGAAAATCCAATCAAAAATGATAAAAATGATAATGAAGATATAGTAGCTGAAAACAATTTCCAATTTCGTGATGATTTTGCTTTGCGACATTTTTGAACATATTTCATCTAAATAAATTTACTCATTTTCAAATTCTTTTCAAATTTTTTATAATAATAAATGATTTATTAATTTTGTATTTGTTGTTAATTTGTGATAGAGCGATAGAGTTGTATAGAGTAACTCCATTTCATAGTTTTATGTAGCTCCAATTCAATTTTTTTGATGGTTTTTATATATTTTTTAATTCTAAAAATATAAAAAGTTTAATTTAAAAATATAAAAAATTAGTACTTAGTATAAGTCTAAAACCGTTATTAGTCCTTAGTACAAGTCCTAAAACGGCTTATTACTTTAACTTGTTTAAGTTAAGTTTAAAAAACTACGCAGCAAACATTTAAAAAAAAACATACTGTAATGTACCATCTAATCAATATTATGTGCCAGTTGGCATCGTAACATTTGGATGCTATGTAAAAAACAGCACGAAAGTTAGCTAACAAAGCGGGCTAACGGAAGAAATTTAACTGACAAAGTTAACAAAGCGGTTAATAAACGGTGACTTAACGGAAGGACAAGAATACTATTTTTCTCCATCCGTTTCGTAACGGCCTGTTAACAATTTTTTTCTTAACGGTCACTTGAACTTTCCATTAATTTAACGGAGAGACGTGAATACGGCTGCTGAGCACAATAATAACATAAGTTCTCAATCATCATACATACGCAACGATTTTTTTTTCTCCCAGTGATGTTTTTTTTTAGCTTTCTTAAAATCTTTTCTTTTTTAAGTGCATAATATTGTTACGTTATATATGTTTGTATATAATCTTTATAAAACTTCAAAAGTATTTCGTAATTTAAACTAATTTTTAAAAATTTAAAAAATAGCCGCCATTGCCCAGTGGGATCATTCCATTGAAATAGGTGGCCAAAAATAAAATTGTTGTATTTATATGGATATTAAGCCTTAAATGAGTAAAATAGAGACTTAATATAATAATTTTAATGTTTAACCAGCTATTAGGCGCAGCAGGGGGTAGGGGAATCCACTTAAGCACTGGGGCGCCAGTTGGATTTTTCATATTTAATACTTTTGGACGTTGTTTAAATAATGAATAATTTTTCAATGTACAAAATGTTCATACTTGATTCAAAATATATTAATTTGAAAAAAAAATTGCGGTGATTCAAGCCCAGGATCAAAAATACCCCAAAAAGTTAGCCCCGCTTCACCCCAAATATGAGGGCAATGAGTCTAAAAACAGATTTTTGATGCTATCTTATACTAAACTCAAACTTATTGACAGGTTTTTCTTTCATTAGATAATCTTTTATTTTCTGAAAGTTATGATCATATAAAGTTTAGAAGCATTTTGGGAATGGTGAAAACTTTATTATAGTTACTACAGTTATATCTTTCGAACTTTAACAGATTAAATAATGAGAATTAAAGTCTGTTGTTTTAATTTTCTATTAATAACAAATAATAATAAAACTAATAATAAAAAAACAAACAAATAAATGAACTTTTGTGATAATCTTGTGTCCAAACTCTAATAATTTGAACTGAATCATTGCAATTTTTAAATATTTTATTATATACTTAATAAATTTATATAGTAGACAAACAAATATAAAGTTATACATTATACAGATGATACAGTTTAGAACTTTATTCTTCTACCTCTATATCTAATTTTAGATTTTCGTCAACGTTATCAACATTTAAATATAATTCACCTAAGTCAATAATATCATCTAATTCCTTTTTTTTACTTCATATAAAACCTTTTTTTAGATCGCTCATCATGTTAGGTGTGGCGTGACAAATCGGACAACATTGTGTCGAAGAAGTTTCCGTGATGTAACTAAGATTTTTCCATCAATTGAAAGGATAAAACTATAGTTGATAAAAACATAGTTATGTCCTGAAAGGTAAACTTTATCAGGATATAAACTAAGAATTATTTTTTCAATTTCTTCCTTAATTTTTAATACCACTTCTTTATTCTCATTTACTTACTCCAGTATAATTGGTCTACAGAATCTAATACCTTGAGACATTATGTTATTCCATAAAAGATTGTTTAAATCTGATTGTTCATGTTATCGAAGAGGTGATGTTACTGTGACTAATAGATCCAAATCCTGAAGGTTATTTTGGTTGGAATTATTAAAAGGTTAATAGTATTTTTAGTGACTTGATGTTTCGTCCATACCCTGACAACTTATTAGTATTAGTTCAACAAAGTCTTTCTTTTTATCATCAAAACTTTTAAAATTTTCTTTTCCCGTAGTTTCACAAGCTTTTTGGATCCATAAGATCCTGTAGTTTAACTTTGGCCTTTGTTTCAGTAACTTTAATAGATGTTTTAAGGCATGAACACTCGTTTTTTATTTCAAAAATTACTCGATAAGATGGAAACTTGCATGGTGCTTCTTTATGGGTATTTTCAGAAACACTTCCTGAAGGTTTGTTATGCAAGAAGTTTACAAAAGGTTCTTCAGACCTCGTTTACTCTCGCTATTGTATTTATTTTATACGCAATAGAGTTTGCTGGTCAGCACCTAGTTATAAATCAAGAAGATAGGAAAATTAATATGCACGCGAGAAAATCTTTAATCTTTAACAATGGCGATTCTTGGATTAAAAAAAACGGAGAATTATTTGATGTAACTATGGGTGCTTATGATGGTGCAGAAGTATGCGAATTAGCGGAAATTTTTATCTTGTAGCAAATATCTCAATACTACAAGGGAAGGAATTAGGTTTATACCGGGATGACGGTCTAGCTATATTTAAAAATTGTAGTGGCCAACATATGGAAAAAATAAAGAGGCACTTTGTTAAAATTTTTAAAAGCAATGGTCTCCATTTATCTATCAGCTGCAATGTTAAAATTGTCAATTACCTCGGCTTAACACTAAATCCTAACAACAGTACCTTTCAACCGTACTCAAAGCCCGATAACACTCTTAATTATATTCACGCCGACTCTAACCACCCTCCGTGCAAATTAAAAAGTCTACCGCGAACAATTGAACTAAGATTGTCTACTGCATCTTCAAACAAAAAAATTTATGAAAAAGCTGTTTCTCCTTATAAGGATGCATTAATAAAATCGGGTTTCTCATCCAAGCTCAAATATCAGTCAGATATAGTTCCCACTAAAAACAAAAATCACTAACGAAACATTATTTGGAATAATCCCCCGTATAGTAAAAATGTTGCAACAAAAATTGGTAATCTATTTTTAAAAGTAATTAATGCAAGCTTTCCTGTTGGTCATTTATTACACAAGATTTTTAACAGAAACACCATTAAAATTAGCTACTCGTGTATGCCAAACGTTTAATCAGTCATTAATTCGCATAATCAAAATATTTTATAAAATCATGAAAAAACAACAACAAAAACTTGCAACTGCATCAATAAATCTACCTGCGTGTCTAAGTAAGACATTGTATATCAAGCTACTGTTTCATCCAAAAAACCAGATTACACAGATAAAGTTTATATTAGTATTAGCGAGACTCCTTTTAAGTTAAGTTAAGCAAACTATTTAAAATCTTTTAATTTAGTTAAGTACAGCAATGATACGAAGTTATCTAAACAAATTTGGAAACTTAAAGAAGAAAACTTTACGTTCGTTACTAAATGGAAAATCATCAAGCGCTGCCAAACATATAATCCTTCGTCCAAAATTTGCAATCTTTGTCTTAATGAAAAGTATTTTATTTTAACGCATACATACCGAAATAGAGTTTTGTATTATTATTGTAATACAAATTTAACATCAATCGATATATATATATATATATATATATATATATATATATATATATATATATATATATATATATATATATATATATATATATAAAATATATATATATATATATATATATATATATATATATATATATATATATATAAACAATTTAAAATGTATTCAACAAAAAGAGTGCTCAATGTTCTTAAAAGAACAGAGCAATTACAAATTACAAATTTAGTTAAAAATACATGAAAAAACTTATATTGGAAGTTGTTGTTAAAAAAAAAAAAAATTATGTTGTTGAAAAAAAAAAGATTTTTCTTTTCTATTTTTCTTAATTTTAAGTGTTATGCTTCTCTTTAAAAAGGTATTAAACTATGATTAATGTAACTTGTAAAAATCTGTTCTCTATTTTTTTTTTAATTATTTACTTTAGTATAACTTCCTAATAATATGGAACCACTTAATTTTTTTAATATTATATATTTAATTGTCGTCCCTATAAGATATAAATATTTTTCATTATTTTAATATGGTTTTCTGTACAATAGGTTATGCTTGGATCTTTAGTCCCGTAAATGGCAGCTGTTATAACTAATTTTGAAAAGTGCCTTCAACGTTAACTGTTTTATAAGAAAAATGTGTTTTATATAGGTTTTTATTTAAATATTTTGTTACATATATAACTGTATATCATGTAAACAAATTTGTTTTTAAGTTATATATATATATATATATATATATATATATATATATATATATATATATATATATATATATATATATATATATATATACAACTGTTTTATATGGTTTTAACATCTGTTTTATAACCTTTTTAGCTCATTAGGGGTAGAGGGGGTCTGCAAATAGCGACTATGGGATGGAAAGGGCTGTGGGTAAATTATATAAGAAAGGAGACACTAAATTAAAGAAAAAACATAAAATGTTGAGTAGGTAGGTTATAAGTTTGTATACACGTAAGGTAAGTAAGTCACCTAAGTTAAGTTAGCTTAGTTAAAAATTTGTATTCACGTAAAGCGTAACAACTACTTGAAAAATGTCGAGTAAAAACAATTGTTTTTATTTTACCTGACCTATACAAAATATAATAAAAAGATAAAACAAACTCAAGGCGAAATATATTCCCGACTTTCGCTAAATATTTACTGCGTTATTATAAATTTGGATGGGATGAATGCTGAAATAAATATATGTTGATATACGTTAACTATGAAGTAAATAGATATATTCGTTTACCGTGTTTTGAAAGCTAAAGTAGTAGGCATTAATATTATGGGAGCCGTATACAGTAATAAGTTTTTTACGTAATTTCTGATATATTTTTTTAGTTATAGTCTTTCCGGATATCCAAAACAATTTTTATACGTATAAATTTAGGTAGAATTTTTGTAATATTTGTTTTTTAAGCTTTTCACTCATCACTTTTATAAAAATTAAGAAAAATTCTTTTTGTAAAAAAGAATTATAAACAACTTAGTTACCTAAACAATTTTCTGAAATTTTAAAATAAGACATGGATAATTTTCTATGCATATAATTTAAGTCATAATATATTTAGTTTGTTGTGATTAGTTCAAAATGTTCAAACATTTCAAAATAAATGGTTAATTGTAACTTTAAATGAAGCTAAGAGTTATGTTAAGAAGCCGAGAACAGTTAAAGTGAGCAGAACTAAAAATATATAAAATAAATTTATGTTTCACTAGAGAAAATAATAAATTGATATTAATAATACTATTAACCCGTATTATTAATTATTTACTAACAACACGTATTACAGGTTGGTTACTGCTAGTTTTTTTTTAATTTTGGAAATTAAGGTGCTCCATCGATGTGCAGCATCGTGGAGAAGCATTTAACCAGGAAAATCACGCTTCCATTCGAAGCAGTATTGCTTAGAAAGGAGGCATTAAGAATTGTTGATGCTAATTCATGATCCAGAAACTACAATTAGAGGATTCTTGAGGTGTCAAACAATGATAGATAACACTCATCCAACATCTGCTTTAGAACATTTTATAGTTGAGGCTATCAATGAGTACTCTTAAAATTGGCTTGAAATTTTTGAGAATATTCTTGCAACATTGATCCATAAAATTTTATACTCTATCAATGACTGTTCTTTAATTTCGCATAAAATTTACAACAATTACCCTTAAGCTCCTGAAAGGATAGCAGTTTCATAAGAATGGCTAAGCGAACATCACAAAAAAATTAGATGAGAAGTTTAATGTAAATTTACTAAGTGTGTTTGGTAAAACTATTAAAAACCTTAGGAAGCGTATACAGGTTAATAATGTAAAGCTAAAAGAATAATCCAGAGAAAATGACAGAACCAGAAAACTGGTTGCCAACTCTTCCTATCTAAGTGTATATCATGTTCTTCATCAAAAGTAATTAATAAAGCTCAACTTAAAACCACCTATTTATGTCAAAAAAGCTGTCCTCGATCCTTCAAAGTATTAATAACTTATGAATAACTTCTGGTATTACTAGATCAAAGCTAAATATGGTCAAAAAATCTACCTAATTTATACTGATACAAATCAATGCTAAACATGGTCAAAAATCCCAGCTACATTATACTGAGTTATTATTACCTTAAGTAAAGACCAATGATATTTTCAAGAACATAATAGAAAACATTGAGCAAAAATGCTTTAGTGAATTGGATAAAAGTAGTTATGAAATGCCGGTTCTAGCTCATTTTCATTTTTAACCATATTTTCAACCATATATTAATATTAATATATGGTTCAATGTTATCCCTATTGTGTATAAATATTATAACTAAGAAATAAAATTTTTCAATTTTTTAAAATGAAAAAAAATTGAATTTTTTTAAATAAGTGTTAATATTTATTTCTTGTCGAAAAAAGGTGTGACGTCACGTGATTTTCTTGCTGTTTCTTGTGCGCATGCGCTGGGATTTAAGCATAGTAGAAGCATTGCTTAACTTTATCACTACTAGAATTTATAGTCACTGCGTGTATCAAAAGTATTAACATATTTATTTCTCACTGCTAAATTAAATGCCCATTCTGAACCTTTATACCCTAATTCATGTAAATATTTAATTACTTCAAAGTTACTACCTTTTACCCTAATTCATGAAAAATCTGGTTATTTACTGCACAATTAAATGCATAATCTGTACCTTTATACCCTAATTCATGTAAATGTTTAATAATTTCAAGATTTCCATTTTTAACAGCAAAATAAAATGTCCATTCTGTACCTTTATACCCTAATTCATGAAAGTATTTTAATATTTCAAGGTGTCCATTTTCTGCAACACAATGAATTGTCCATTCTGTACATTCATACCCTAATTCATGTAAATATTTAACACTATCTAAATCTCCATTTTTCGCAACATAACTAAATGCCCATTCTGTACCTTTATACCCTAATTCATGTAAATATTTAATTACTTCAATGTGTCCATTTAAAGCAGCATTACCTATTGCACTTTTTGTTCCCTTATATCCTAATTTATGTAAATGTTTAATCATATCTAGATCTCCATTCTTTGCAGCAAAATTAATTGCTTTTTTTGTTCCTTTTTCTCCTCATTGGATTAATAAATTAATTAAATTAAATTGACCTATACTTACAGCGAAATCAATTTCATTTCCATTTTTATAACCATTTTTTTTTTTAATATTTCAATATCACGATATATTTGAGATGAAGGTTTATTTATTATTTTTAAGCATAATTCTTCATCTTCTTCATTATCATCTTCATCATCAACATATTCAGTAGTTTCTGTAATTTCAGTAACTTCAGTAGTAGTAACTGTAGTAACTTCTTCATCATCATCTTCTTCAGTCATTTCAATATCATGAGTATCAATAATATGTAATTTTTCTTCTATTAATCTTAATCTTTTATCTATTAATTTTAAGTTAAAGCATAATTCTTCAAGTTTCTTTTCCATTCTTTTTATATATAAAAGAAAATTATTTAACTCATTTTAATTTTTTTTGATTTAAAATATTTTATCAAATAATAAAAATAAAAGTGAATTATGATGAGATTAATGAAATATCTGAATTTCAAAAAGAATTTAAACTTTTTGAAGAAATGAGAAAATTTGAATTTGAAGAATCAGATTCTGAAGATGACACTTATTATACATCTGATGAAGCTACTTATTTTACATCTGATGAAGAAGAAATTCAAGAAAAGGCTATAATTCCTTCAAAAACAGTACAAATTATGGAATTGTATAAAGATAAACTGAAATGGATTAATTATGTTCCAACTTACAGCAATATTATTTATGATGAATATCCTGCTATAGATAGTTTTTTAACAAAAAAACATAACAAAAACAAAAAATTAAGTTTTGAAAAACCATTTAATGTTGATATTAATTTTACTGAAGATGGAAAACCTTCAACAATTCATTTTGTAGAGAAACTACCAATTTTCTGTAAAAATATTTTAAATGATAATTTCTGTCCTTTTGGATATAAATGTAAATACAATCATGATATTCCTTATTGTAATACTGTAAAGGAAAGACTAATATGCACTAAATCTTCATGTCATTATAGGCATATTCATATTTGCTATGAATATCCTAAATGTGAGAATAAAGAATGTGTATTATTTCATCCTAAAAAGTCAGAACTATTAAAATTAAGAAAAGCTAAAACTAAATTATGCAAATATATTCTTGATAAAAAAGAATGTAAAAATATAAATTGCAAATATGCTCATTCTATAAAAGAAATTGAAGAAAATGTAGAAATTTGTCATTATACTCAATGTAAATTAGTAGAGAGTAGATTAATGAAAAATAAAAAAGGAGAAAAAATATTATTATATAAAAATATTTATGATAATAAAAAGTGTTATTTTTTACATGAGAAAGAACAAATTGCAAATTATATTGTAAGAATTTTACAAAAATGAAAAAAAAATATTATACTTTTAAGTATAATATTTATGACTTAGGTCTCTTTGAGATCTAGGGATCGCTAAAAGCGATCTAGATCCTAAATGGATCAAGAATCACATAGTGATTTTAAAAAATCTTTACATTCATAAAAAAATGTATAAAAGAAGAATGTTTTTAGATTATGAAAAGCATGAAAAATATACAATAACTTTTAATATTAATTCAGATTTAGAACATAGAGCAATAAATGATAGACATATTAAAGTATTCGCACAAGAAGATTTTACAGTAAAATTAAATTCATACAATAACATTTCTTTAATGTGTGGGGTTAAAATAGTTGAAGAACATGTATTGATTTCACTTGCAGAAAATTATAAACCTACTCTAAATTTACTAAATTCTGTTGTAATAGAGTCTACTGATGATATTAAAATAACTTTATATAATAATGATAATAAAGATATAAACATTAAAAAAAGAGATTTGTTATGCTGTATTTCATCTTATAATGGTGTTTTTAATGCAAATTATATATCAGAACTTGATAAAAAAGTAGAACAAGTTAGATCACAAAGGGACTCAGGAACTAAATCACAAAGTGATAAAGAATCTGTAAAATCTATATTATCTAGTATAGGAGAAATAATTAAAGAAAATATATGTGATGAAGATAAACCTAGTATAGATAAATCTCACAAAGCTCTATTTGATTTTGGTAAATAAAAGTGATTTAAAACAAATTTTTCTTTATAGAAAAAAGAAATGCAATGTAATAATGAATGTAAACAGCTTTATCCAGATCTTAACCAGTTTTCAGAAAATCCATCTGCATCACCACTATCTGATCAGAAATTTAGATTATTTAAAATAAATGAAATTCAAAATAAGATAGAATGTGAAAGAATTGGAAGAGAGATCTTAAGTAAGAAATATCACAAATCTTTAAGAATAGTTTCAGCTATCGATAATTCATTACTAGCTTGCACAATGACACTTGGAGCTGTTGGTATTGGTTTTTTAACAACAATAGTTGGATCACCAGTAGCTATTGGATGTGAAATTGCAGCATTAGGTATTGGTGTATTATCATTAATAGGATCACAAGCTATTAAAAAATTAACAACAAAAGCAGAAAAGCATGAAAAGATTAAAGTACTAGCTGATGCAAAACTAAATACAATAAGTAGTCTCATTTCTAAAGCTATATCAGATCAATATATTGATGATGTAGAATTTAATATGATACTTTCAGAACTTGAAAAGTTTCAAGCTATGACTGAACAAATTAGAACAAAATCTAAGAAAGATATAGATGAGCAGACTAAAGAGTCAATATTTAATAAAGGAGTAGAAAAAGGAACAAATGATATTATAGAAGCGCTAAATATGAAATTTAATAAGAATCAAAGTATAGGAATGATGAATAATACTCTTAAGAATTAAAAAACATATATTATGTATTTACTTGAACATAATATATGTTGATTTAAAAAAAATTATTGCTTATAAAAAATGTCATATGTAAAAACTACAGATATTGAAGCAAGATTAAAATTAGCAAAAGAACTTGATGGGTTAAAGAAAAGTGTATATCAAGATTCTATTAATGAAAAGTTAGGTTATGATACTTTACAGACTAACTTGGAAAAATTGTACAAACCAATAATAGATAGTCAATCTGGAATAAAAGAAGGCTTATCTAAATTAGAAAATAAAGCTGATCAATTAGCTATTACTTTTTCAAATCCTGAATATATTATCGAAACTAAAGCAATTATGCCACCTGAAATTGTAAATAACATGTCATTAGGAGCTATCGCAGCAGAATATCTAAAGTTATACTCTGCTAAAAATAGTAAAAAAGTATCAGATGATATATTTGGTATACATTACAATGAAGGTGATAAAAAAATTTTACATTGGTAAAAAACCAATAACTATTGAAGGTAATGATATAACTATTGAAGATAAAAAATACATTGGAACACCAGGTCTTTGGGAGATCATAGTAAAATCTCATCCTGTTAAATACACTAACGATGATCGTAATAAGTATAAAGAAATTTTAGATCAAACAGATGCAATTCGCTCTGATTTAAATTCAGCTAAACCGAGATCATCTAGAAGTTGTAAGTACACTAATGTAATAAAACCTATTTGGGAAGAGATGATTGAAAAGTCTGGAAAAGGAGTTGTCATTCTTCCTAGTGATCCAAATGCGCTATTTGATATGCTTAAATTACGCTTAGCTGCTTTACAAGCAGGTAATACTGGAGTTAGAAATGAAACTGTTGCTATTTGTAATGAGTTGTTACGACAGGGTCAAATAGATGACGATGAGTATAAAGTATTACAAAAAGCAATAACTTAAAGTGAATTAAAAAAATTATTTTATATATAAAAAAATGACAAAATACTATGATACTCTTATAAATCTTTCAGATAGTCAGAAAGAGAAAATTAAAAAAGCAATTGAATCTGATACTATTGCTGTTATAAAACTAACACATCAAGATTTAAATGGTGAACATAAAATAGCTTTAACAGATTCACAAAGAAACAAAATGAAAGCAGTTTATTTAAAAAATAAGGGTATAACACTTTCACTGAGTAGAGCACAACTTAAACATAATACTAAAGTAAATGGTGGATTTCTACCTCTACTAGTATTAATTGGAAGTGTAATTGCATCAAAAGTTATTCCGGCTATAGCAACAGGATTATTGACTGGAACAGCTGCAGCTGCTGGAAGTACTATAGTTAATAAAATTGCTGGAAATGGTATTATTTATGTGAAAAAGAATGGTAGTGGATTTAAAATTAAAAAAGTAAGAAAAGGAGTATTTTTAAACTCATGGAATGGTAGTTACAATTATTTAAATGGATATTATTCTAAAAATGGAAATGAATATTCATCAGTAGGTAGAGGATTGTTATTAGGAGAAAATTCTCCGTTTAAAAATATACCCTTATTAGGTCTTCTTCTTTGAGTTCCTTTGGAGCCCAGACTTCGTTAAATCTCATATATTTTTTAAATATATATATTTTTTAAATATATATATTTTAAAAAATATATATTTATCGATTATATATTTTTTAAAAAATATATATTTATCGATTCCACAATGAAGTTGGATAATAAAATAAATCTAATCCACTTCTATACTTTCCATTTAATAGATCAGAAGACAAATCTATAACAACAAATCTATGCTTTTTTGACCAAGCTTCATTACAAAACTATTTAAACTCATCTAATTTCATATCATTTGAAACATGATCATTATAAATATGGTTTACATTTTTAGAATCTTGTTTAAACAAGCATATAAAATTTGCATTTTCTCTTATCGTTCTCCTAGGCAACTCAAAATAATTTTGTGCCAAGTAGAAACAATCTACATTACTATGTCTTCCTCTTATATAGTACTTTTCACACTTGTTTTGTTTTGTTAATTGTAAATCATCAAATATCATTAAATTTTTTTTAATAGAGTTAAGAATTTCAGGTTCTGGAACATCTTCTGCTGTTTCAAAAAATTGACACTCTATATCTGTTTTATCTTTTAAATCTCTTGAAATGTTTTTAATAATAAACTCTGGACTTACATTGTTTTTATTTATTTGATCTTGCAACTTAAATAGTTCAAGAGTAACTTCTTTTGGTAATTTATTTTCAAAAGAATTTTTTAATATTTTGTATTCAGGTTGAAAAAGAGATTTTCCAAAAACTTGTAAATTATTATAGTCTAACCAACCAGGTCTTAAGAGCAAGTTTAATAATAATGTTGTCTCTCCACAACCTGATTTTCCAACAATAATACCTCTTATACTTTTAGGTAATAACTCATTATTATGACCTTTACTTTTATTTACATTCCATGATAAATCTATAATTTCCATTTTTTATTTATGAAAAGTATTTTTTAAATAGATTTGTGTTAAATAAATTAAAATACATATATAAAAAATGTACTGCGTTAAATGTAAAATAAAAACAGATACAATCAATTTAGAGCATGCTGTAAGTAAAAACAATAGAAATATGCTACGTGGAAATTGTTCAATATGTGGAACAATAAAATGTCAATTTAAAAAAGGAAAAACAAGATCTGAAGGAGGAAAAAAAGGAGGTGACTTAGTAGAATCAATTAATAAATTCACAAGTAATAGAAAATTACCTTTGCAAAAGTTTCCAGGTGAAATGCATATACCAGGTATGAACTTTGCAGGACCTGGTACTAATTTAGATGAAAGATTAACTTCTACTGAGATGCCTAAAGAATGGAGCATGCCTGTAGATAGAGTTGATAAAACAGCTTATATTCATGATCTTGCTTATAAGCATTTGTCAGACAAAGAGCATAAAAACTTAGCTGATAAAATGATGCTTGAACAAATGGATGCTATACCTAATCCTACACCTCGTGAAAAATTGGAAAGAAAGATTATAAAACCTATCATATCTGCTAAAGTAAGGTTTGGTATGGGAAATAAAGAGCCAATGAGTATTAAAGAATTATGTCAAAAAAACTACCAGCGCAGAGGAAAAAAAGCAAAAACCTGAAATGGACTGATGAACTTGCAAATGAACTTCATAAACCTGTTATAAAACATTTTAGAAAAAGAAAAGTAATTGCAAATGGAATAGATGAAATATGGGCTGCTGATTTAGTTGACATGCAAGCTTATTCTAAATTTAATAACAGTATAAAATACTTATTAATGGTTATTGATATATTTTCAAAGTATGGATGGATTATCCCATTGAAAAGTAAGACAGGTATTGAAGTAGCTAATGCATTTAATACAATATTTAAAGATAGAAAATGTATGAAATTATGGGTAGATAAAGGCTTAGAATTTTATAACAAGCATGTTAAAGCATTAGGTGTTCATCTCTATTCAACTGAAAATGAAGAAAAAAGCTGTGTAGTTGAACGATGGAATAGAACAATGAAAGAAAAAATGTTTAAATACTTTTCTGCTAATTCTACTAGAAAATACATTGATGTTTTAGATGAAATGGTAAAACAATACAACAACACAAAGCATTCTTCAATTAAAATGACTCCAGCTGAAACAAGCAATAAAAAGAATGAAAATAAAGTTTGGTTAAATTTAAATAGTAAAGTAAGATCTGAACATAACAAGCTTAAGTTTACAATAGGTGATAAAGTAAGAATAATTAAAAAGAAAGAATTATTTGAAAAAGGATACACACCAAGATGGACTGAAGAGGTATTCACAGTATCACAAGTTCACTACACAGATCCACCCACTTATAAAATAACTGATTATAATAATCAAGAAATACAAGGTACTTTTTATAAACAAGAACTGCAAAAAACATGTCAAAAGATATTTAGGATTGAAAAAGTAATTCGTAAAAAAGGTAATAAATCATTTGTAAAGTGGTATGGTTATCCTGATACTTTTAACTCATGGGTTAATAATACAGAATTGAAAGCTATTTAAATAATTATCTTACATATATAAAAATGAACAACTCAAATGTAAATGTGAATATATGCGTAACAGCTACTTCTGGTAATGCTAATACAAATACTACTATAACAACAACAACTTCACATTATAACTCCTCTGGATCGAGCAAATGATACAAGAAAAAAATTGTATTTTCTACAAGAAAATAAAAAAAAATTGAAATGAGTTAAATAATTTTCTTTTATATATAAAAAAGTTATCTTATGTGAGTATTGAAAATTTTGATGAAGCAAATTTATATGTAAAAGAAATAAAAAAAATTAATAAACCTGTTCCACATCAAAAAGTAGTTATTGCCAACAACTATTCAGATTGTTCAGAGGCTTTAAGAGTAAAAACACCAAAATCGTTTTCATATGGAGTTAATGAAAATAGAGATATAAAAACAAAAGAACTTACAGGATATTCGATCCCTTTTGTATGTGAAAATGATATATTTATTACAATTATTGAAGCTATTGAAAAGTTTTGTAGAGATAAAGTTACTGAAAATGAATCAATGTTAAAAAAAGGTGGTATGAAAAGCCTTAATATACAAAACTTGAATATTTTAAAGTACAAAGATGATGATCCTAAAGCACATCCAATTCTTTATGCAAAAATACCTATAGACTTTAAAAGTAAAAAGATGGATCAAGTATTTAGGAAAAAAAATGAAGGTGATATTTTAGGAGAAAGTTTTATTAACAAAAGATGTGACATTGTTGGATGCTTAGCAATTGAAGGTGTATATATCGGATCAATGATTCAATCTATTCAAGTAAAATTATTGGATGCAGTTGTCTACAATAAAGAGTACAAGATAGAAAGATTAAGATTTTATATTAAAGATGTTGATTTAGAAAGCGAAGATGATTTAGAAAACGAAGATTATTAAGATAAAGATTATTTATTTTTTATATTACTAATAATATAAAAAATGAGATAGGTCTCTTTGATCTAAATAAAATAATATATATAAAAAATGTATATTGAAATAGAAAAAGATAAACAAAATCCAGTTATAATTAAATTTGATGATATTATTAAGCTTGATGAAAATAAAGAGTATGAAATGGCTCTTGATAGATTTCAAACTATTCTATATAGTAGCTTAAATAAAAACAAAAAAGTATATATATTAAATAATCTTGTAGATGGAAAAATTGTATCTAATAATGGTAATGCTAAGAAAACGACTGTAATTATTCATTTATGCCTATTATTGTTTCTAAAAATTCAGTTATTAATGAACAGCCATTATCTAAAAAATATTTTCCGTTAATAACGATGTCAATTTCAGAAATGAAAATTGACATCATTGACAACTTTAATAAACCTATAGATTTTAATAATGAAAGCTTTACCATAGAATTTCATATAAGAGAGAGAAAAAAGTAAGTTCTTTTAGAACTAATATAAATTTTTTATATTGAAAACGATATAAAAAATTATTACATATATAAAAAATGTCAAAAACAATACATATAACTTCAAATGATACTGTTATAAATACTAATATGACAGTACCTATTGAACTAGATGAAAATAAAGAGTATGGAATAGCTCTAAAAAAATTAATGACTTATAATAGTTTTCCAAATATTATTGAAGGATTAAACAATACTATAAATATTACTATAGAAGCTAGTGATAATCCTGGTTTTCAACAAATTAAGATCCCAACAGGAGCATATGAACTTAGAAATATAAATACAATTGTAACTAGATATGTAATGACTGCTCTTAAAGATCAACTTGCTAAATATAAAGAGTCTTTTAAAAATGTTTCAGACGCTGAATCTTTAAAAAAAAAAGCTGTATACGATAGTATAAAACTTGATCCTACATCTTTTATATTTGAAGCAAATTTTAATACTTAAAAATCACAGATTATTATTAATAGAAGTAGCAATATTAGAATACAATTTGAAGATGACTCAATAAAAGATCTTTTAGGTTTTAATAATAGAGATCGTGATGGTAATCTTATAACATTTGACTCATCAAAATTATATATTTCAGATAAAGTAATAGATATAAATCATGTTAATACTATTCGTGTAACAAATAGTCTTGTAACAGACACAATTATAGATGGAGCATATTCAAATGTTATATATTCATTTTATCCATCTACACCAATTGGTTGGAAAATTGTAGAAGTACCAAATAATCCAACTTATTATAGATTATTATCAAAAAAAATTTGGGATATGAAAACAACAATAATGGATCAAGATGGGCATATACTTACTTTACAAGGAGAGCCAATAAGTATTGAATATGAAATAAAAGAAATTGTGTCAAAATGTAAATCAGAACATCTTTTAGAAAAACAAGTATTTCTTTTAGATGAACAAAATGAACTTTTAGAAAAACAATTAAGATGATAGCATAGTCATTAAATGAATTAACTAAAAAATATTACATATATAAAAATGTTAGATATAAATAAAAAAGCATATAAACAAGTATGTAGTAGGTGGAAGTGGAGTATTTACAGATATAAATAATATGTATAATCAAGCAAAATCTTCTGATTTTTTTAGAGCATTATCTGGTATGAAAACAATGTTAACTAATCATTTTAATAAAAATGGACCAATAATAAAATAGTTTTGGTTTTTTCCAGATTTATTAAAATGAATTAAAAAAATATACAGTAAATAAAAATGTTAGTTATAAATAATAAAGGATATACACACAAGTATGAAGTAGGCGGAAGTGGGTTATTACACCTTTTATAAATATGTTTAATAAGCAAGCACTAAGTAATGCACTTAATGCATCTCGTATTTTTGCTAGTAGAGCAGCTGCTACAGACTTGGGAAAAACTGCTGTAGATGCAGCAAAGTCAGCAGGGAAAGAACTTGCAACTTCTGCAATATCTACTGCTAAAGAAATTGTAATAAATAAAGGTAAGAAATTAATAGAAAATGTAAATAAATCATCTAAGCTGACACCTGAAAATAAACAAGAACTTAAAAATTTAATAAATACTTTAGATAGTAAATTAAATGAAGCATTGCCAGATATTAATAAAATCATGATGGGGTCATCAATAAAAAGTAAACCTGTTAGAATACAAGATTTAGTTAAAAAACATAAAGGCGATGGGCTTAGAATAATATAATATTTAGAATTGTTAAAAGTGATTTAAAAAATTTATATTGTATATATAAAAATGGTAAAATCTGATATATTTAATATTACTGACAAATTAAGATTTGATGAAGAAATCAAAAAGTATGAAGAATATGAATTTACACCATCTGTTAATTCTAATTTAAATTGAGGAGAAATAAGAATTTATATTGAAAATGGTGATTCTTTTTTTCATCCACATGAATCATATTTAGAAATTGAAGGAAGGCTTGTAAAAGCAGATGGAAGTGCATATGCAGATACAGATGCAATAACACTAACACACAATGGACTTATGCATTTATTTGATAGAATTGATTATAAGTTCTATGATTCAGTAGTTGAATCAGTTAATTTTCCAGGTATAGCAACTACAATGCTTGGAATGTTGAAATATCCAAATGACTTTCAACATTCAAAAGCAATAAATCAATTGTGGTTTAAAGATACTACAGCAACAGCAGATTTAGTTAATAATACAGGAGTTTTAGCAAGACAGCAATTTATCATTCAAAAACCAACTACAAAAGGTTCATTTGAACTTAATATCCCATTAAGACATATTTTTGGATTTTGTGGTGACTATAATAAAGTTTTTTATGGATTAAAGCATGAACTTTTTCTGTTAAGAGCAAGTGATGATAATGCAATTTTTAAAGCTGCAGGTGTAGCTGCAGGAAAAGTAAATATTACTAGAATATCATTAATGATGAGACGTGTAACTCCATCTGCTGTAGCAGATTATGAACTTACTAAAATAATTAAATCACAAGAAACACTTGATATAGGTTTTAGATCGAGGTACTTAGACAAAACGAATGTTGAACAAAAAACATCGTTTGACTGGAGATTAGGAATAAGAACTACTGAAAAACCGAGATATATACTTGTTGGTTTTCAAACAAATAGAGAAGGAAATCAAGAACAAAATGCTTCAATATTTGATCATTGTGATTTGAGAAACATGTGGATTGAACTTAATCAAGAAAGATATCCTGAAACTAATTATAGTTTATCATTTCCAAATATGAGAATTACTAGAGCTTATAGAAATGCATCAAATTTTGCTGAAGATTATTATAAAATGACAAATCTTATTAGACTATGTGGTATAACTCCTTCAGACTATAGAGATTTATATCCTATTATGTATTTTAATGTAAGTAAACAATCAGAAAGAATGAAAGATTCAACAGTAGATATTAAACTTAAAGCAGAATTTAATACACCTGTTCCAGCAGGTACTAAAATATTTGCTCTCATCATTTCAGATAGAATAGCAAAACTGTCTTCTAATGGAGGTAGATTAAGATTTGAATATTAAGTCACGAAGTGACCCAAGCTTTGCTAGGTTCCTTTGGAACTCAGACTTCACTAAGTCAGATGCTAAAAGATAGTTAAAGAAAATTAATTATTTTAAAAAAGTATATGTAATAAAAAAATACTATTATTTAAATTATTCGAAAATAATTTAAATAAATTTTCTTTATATATAAAAATGAGTGATAGAATAAAATATACAAAAAAGTATTTATTAAATTTACTAAAAGATAATAATATACAACAAACATCTAAAGATCCTATGGCATTAGTTATGATTGCTATGGATAATAATTTAATTGATAAAGATTCTGTAAAAACAAATATCATTACTAAAAAACAAAAAAAACCAAAGATTGAAAGAGTTAAAAGAGTTAAAAAAGAAAAAATAGTAAAAGAAAAAAAATCTGCTGGAAGACCAAAATTTCTTCCAACAAAAGAAAAAAAAGAAAGAGATCCTAAATATAAAAAAAAGAAAGAGATCCTAAATCTCACAACAATTAGAACAGATCCATGGGGAATTAAACTTACTAATATGGAAACTGGTGAAGTTAAAAATTACAAATCATTTTATGACTATAATAAAAAAGAAAAGCGCTCTAAAACTTATATTTTTAGTAGAAATGGGAAAATTGTAGATGGAGTAAAAATTGAAATAATTAGAGCAAGTAAAGAAAAAGATGCATTATCACAAAAATAAAATAGATAATGAAAAATAAATTATTTTTATAGACTTTTTCTATAAAAATATAAAAAGAAAACGTTTTTTTGCTATCATTTAATTTCTTTACATAAAAAATAGAAAAATTGAAAATGATATAAATAATTTTCTTGCGTATATAAAAAATGGAAAATAGAAACGTAAAAGAATTAAAACAAATCGCAAGAGAGCGAAGAATTAGATATTATTATAGAATGAGAAAAGCAGATCTCATTAGAGCAATTGAGCAAACAACTCCTATATTAGATATTCCAATCCCAAACAACATTACACAAAATACTTTAACACCCACGCAATATGTTCCAATTAGTTATATTACTACTATTAAGAACAAAGTGAATTCATTTGCTAATTGGATTATAGACTATGTTCCTGAACCTATTAAAAATGTTGCTAATGAAAAACTTACATCGTTAAAGTCTACAGTTTGTAATTTGTATAAAAGATTTGGACTTAGAAAACAAATAGAATTTAAATTATCACAATCATCTCTTAAAAATGTAACTAAACAATTTTCAGCTGAAGGTGTTAAAGGATATGATGCTTTGTCCTTTATGAAATCAGCTGAAAATAATGTCATTAAAATACTAAACAGCAATAAAGGATCAAATATCTATATTGTTCTTTCATGTGAAATGGAGCGTACTGATCTTAAAACAGGAGAAACTATAACAACTATTGCGTCATTTTCAACAAAAGCAGAAGTCGTATTAGAGTCAACAGATTTAAATGACTTTTATGAAAGAGCTGAACAGAAAATTTTAGAATCCTTGTCAGCATTTCAACAATTAGGATCAAGTTGGATATTTGTTTCAGTTAAAAAGATGGACATTAATATCATTGAATATAAGCCTATTAAAGGTAAATCTTACATTCCTCTTCCTAAAGAGTTGGCAGCTAAAAAAGAAATTATTAATATGAAGAATGAAGACAACGAATGCTTTAAGTGGTGTGTTGCTAGATTTTTTAATCCTAAAGTAAAAAATTCTGAAAGAGTAGATAAAGATTTAGAAGAACAACCTGAAAAATTAAATTGGGAAAAAATAAAATTCCCAGTGTCACTACAACAGATTACTCAATTTGAGAAAAATAATCAAGACATCAGTGTTAATGTCTTTAATTATGAAAATTCTGTTTATCCTTTAAGAATATCTGAAAACAAAAATAGACAACATAAAATAGATTTATTACTCATTTCAAATGATGAAACCAATCACTATTGTTTAATAAAAAGTTTAAGTAGATTACTTTCATCACAAATATCTAAAAATGAACATGAAATGTTTTATTGTAGAAATTGCTTGTTAGGATTTTGTACTGAAGAATCTTTGTCAAATCATAAATTGTATTGTGATACTCATGATTCAGTACGAATTGAGCTTCCAAAACCAAATACAATGATTAAGTTTAATAATTTTAAAAAATCTATGAGAGTTCCTTTTGTAGTCTATGCTGACTTTGAAAGTTTTATTAAATCAATCAACACTTGCTCGCCTAATCCAAATGAATCTTATACAAAGCAATACCAAAAGCATACACCTAGTTCATTTTGTTACTATATTAAATGCTTTGATGAAAAAATATATCAAAGTAAACTAGTTACATTCACTGCAAGTAATGAAGATGAAGATGTAGCACAAAAATTTGTTAATATGCTAGAAGAAGATGTAAAAAAGATTTACAACGATTATTTAAAAATTCCAAAAAAGATGATATTTACTATGAAAGACAAAAATAATTTTGATAATGCAAAAATATGTCATATTTGTGAAAAAGATCTTAATGAAGATAGAGTACAAGATCATTGTCATATTACTGGAGAATATAGAGGTGCTGCACATAGTGATTGTAATTTACAATTTAAAATTCCAAAATTCATTCCAGTACTATTTCACAATTTATCTGGTTATGACTCTCACATGTTCATAAAGAAATTGTCAGAAGGAGGAAATATAAATTGTATACCCAACAATGAAGAAAAATATATTAGCTTTACTAAAGAAATTAAAGTAAATGAATTTATGAATAGAGAAGGTGAAAAAGTTGATGTTAAACTGTATCTACGTTTTCTAGATTTAAATTTATGGCTGCTAGTTTAGATAGTTTAACTAAAAATTTGTCAAAAGATCAATGTAAAAATATTAGTAGTTACTATTCTGGAAATGAACTCAATTTATTGTTAAGAAAAGGTGTTTATCCTTATGAATGGGTTGGCTCTATTGATAAATTAAATGAAACACAATTACCACCAAAAGAATCATTTTATTCAAGATTAAATGATGAAGGAATAAGTGATGAAGATTATTTACATGCTCAAAATGTATGGAAAGAGTTTAATTGTGAAACATTCAGAGATTATCATAATTTATATAACGAATCTGATGTATTATTACTAGCTGATGTCTTTGAAAATTTTAGAGATGTATGTATAAAAAATTATAGATTAGATCCTGCTTGGTTCTATACAGCACCAGGATTAGCTTGGGATGCTGCGTTGAAAATAACAGAAGTAAAATTAGAATTATTAAGTGATTATGATATGATCTTAATGATAAAAGAAGGAATAAGAGGTGGAATTAGTATGGTTCCTAACAGGTTAGGAACTGCTAACAATAAATATATGGAAAATTATGATAAAAGTAAAGAATCTACCTACATACAGTATCTAGATGCAAATAATTTATATGGGTGGGCAATGAGTAAGCCCCTTCCAACACATGGATTTGAATGGATGGATGAAGAAGAATTAAAAAATTGGAAATCTACTTCTTGCATATTAGAAGTAGATTTAGAATATTCTAAACATTTACATGAATTACATAATGATTATCCACTTGCTCCTGAAAGATTAAAAATAGAGTTGAAAAATTAGTAACTAATTTAAATCATAAGAAAAATTATATCATACACTATCATACACTATGAAAACTTAAAACTGTATGAAAGATTAGGAATAAAAGTAACAAAAATTCAGAGAAATAAAGTTTGAAGAAAGTGCATGGTTAAGTAAATACATTAAACTCAATACAGATCTAAGAACAAAAGCTACAAATGATTTTGAAAAAAACTTTTTCAAACTTATGAACAACTCAGTATTTGGAAAGACAATGGAGAACATTGAAAACAGAGTTGATGTGAGATTAGTTTCTAAAAGAGAAGAAGCTATTAAATTAGCATCAAAACCAAATTATGAAAGTAGAACGATATTTGATGAAAATTTAATAGCTATTCATATGAAAAGAACAAAATTTATTTAGGTATGTGTATTTTAGATTTAAGTAAGACTTTAATGTATGAGTTTCATTATGATTACATAAAAAATAAATATGGAGATAAAGCTAAACTATTATATACAGATACAGATTCATTAATCTATGAAACAAAAACAAAAGACTTTTATGCAGATATTGCAAACGATATTGAAAGTAAATTTGATACAAGTGAATTTAATAAAGATCATCCAGCTCTTCAAAATGGATTTAAAGTAGGTGTAAAAAAGAAAGTAATAGGAATGTTTAAAGATGAGTCAGCAGGAAAACAAATTACAGAATTTATAGGACTCAGATCAAAATTGTACTCTTACAAAATAGATGAAGAAGATAAAAAGAGATGTAAAGGAGTAAAGAGAAATGTAGTAAAAAATTATATTGCACATGAAGATTATAAAGATTGCCTTATGAATAAGAAAGATCAAATGAGAAAAATGAATGTCATAAGATCTCATTGTCATGAAGTTTATACTGAAGAAATAAACAAAATAGCATTGAGCGCAGAAGATGATAAAAGAGTAATTCAAGAAGATGGTATTCACACATTATCATATGGACATTATAAATTAAAATAAACAAGTAATTTTTTTATATCTAAAGAGATCTAAAAAAATCTAACGAAGTAATAAAAATGGATAAACATATCAATGTTGAAGGAATTGTATTACCCAATGAAGCCTTAACAAACTTTCAATTAATATAAGCAGCAAAAAAATTAAAAATTAAAAATTTTAGAGGTGTATTTGTAAGAGATGAATTACCTAAAAATACACAAAACAAAGAATGTGGAATATTAAATACTGGAGATTCAAGTACGAATGGATTTCATTGGATTTGCTGGTATAAAGATGGAGAAGAAAAGTTAAGTTTTGACTCTTATGCACTACCACCTCCAGTTGAACTTGTTCAATATTTACACAGTCCTGTTTATTATAATAGTAAAAGAATTCAGTTTGGAGACACTTCTTTTTGCGGACACTTGTGCCTTTATGTATTAAAAAACCTTGATGAAGGTGTTGATTTTCAAAGTATTGAAAATTCATTATATTGAATTAAAAAAAATATGTATAGTATATAAAAAATGAGTATGAATATAGCCGGTAGTAATTCAATGTATGGTTACACAACAGATGGATTAAATATCAACATTAATGTTGGCAATACAGCCACTACTGATGTTGATTTGAATTCACATAAATAGATCAATGTAGCTGATCCTACAGATGCACAAGATGCAGCTACAAAGAATTATGTAGATAATAATCAAACTTCTAGCAGTGCATGTCTAAGACTAGATGGAACTAATAGTATGAGTGCTAATATAAATTTGAATTCACATAAACTTATCAATGTAGTTGATCCTACTAATGCACAGGATGCAGCTACAAAGAATTATGTAGATAATAATCAAACTTCTAGCAGTATGTATCTAAGAACTGATGGTTATAATCTTGCAACTGCTAATTTAAATTTAAACACAAATAAACTCATCAGTGTAGCTGATCCTACTAATGCACAAGATGCTGTTACAAAGAGCTACGTTGATGATATGCAAAATCAAAGTTTAGATATCATTCCCAATACAAGTTTAATATGCTTTGGACAAAAATCTCAAGCATTCTATGCAACTCCAGGATCATATACCATTTTTAGCTATAGTGGTAGTTCAGGAATTCTAAAAAAATTGTGGATTGCATTTACAGGATCTACTATTGCACCTAATACTGTACCAGGTAACTTGTTTTTAAAAATATATGCTGACAATGTACTTTGCATAGGTAATGATTCTATTGTAACAGATGGGGTAGGTATTAATAATACAGCTTTAGCTTGTGATTTATTAATTGCACCACTTGGTGGATCCTATAATGCAAACTCTTTACAAGGATGTAATGTATTTAGTACAAGTGCATTAGGAGGATATTTTACATTTGATCTTCCTTTTACATCAAGTTTGAATATACAATTATACAATAAAACAGGAAATTCAGTGACCTTTTGGTCACAACCTTTTATCACAAGAACCTCATCGTTACAACAAACATTAACTAGTATTAATCCACTATTACCTCGATCCATCTCATCTATTAAGTTGTACTCATCAACATTTAGATATGTAAATACAACTTATGGTAGTGAATATATGCTAATGAATGTTATGGATAATGGAAACGGAGTGTATTTGAAATACATTAGAATGCATGTTGTTGGAGGATCTGGAGACTGGTGGGAATCTAGAGTTCGCATCTATGATGGATATAGTGCTCCTACTAATACTAACTCTGTCATTCAACCATGGACAACTTATAATAATAATGGGTATACTACATTTTCTGGATATGATGTTAACAGTCGATGCATCTACGCTTCATCAGGTTTAGAAGATTTTTATCTCTCTTCATGGAATGGATCTAATGTAAGTTCATTTAATAATGAGACATCAGGATTGTTGAATCAATCAAGCTTTGTAATTGGTTCAACAACTACAATTTCATTTTATAGAAACTTTAATTCATCTGAAAGTATGCCTAGCGTTGGTAGAGGTAGAAGAATGGTAGTGACACTCAACTCTGGTGATGCACAAGTTGGACAATCTGGGAGCTATGCTGCACTGATAGGACAATGTTTCTACTATGCGTAAGCGCACAAGAAACAGCACGAAAATCACGTGACATTTTTCGACAAGAAATAAATATTAACACTTTTTTAAAAAAGTTCAATTTTTTTTCATTTTAAAAAATTGAAAAATTTTATTTCTTAGTTATAATATTTATACACAATAGGGATAACATTGAACCATATATTAATATTAATATATGGTTGAAAATATGGTTAAAAATGAAAATGAGCTAGAACCGGCATTTCATAACTACTGATAAATTCAAGGTGTGTATGACCAATTTGGATCAGTAGTCTTTTGTTCAGCTTCCAGTTTGTCTGGAGCATACAGATATTTAACTTTAACGTTCGAGAAAATAATGGCTCATCTTAGGCGACAGCTCTTTCAGCGAGCTTGAAAGAGCTTAAAATACTTTATTTCAATTTAATAACATTAATTAATTTTTCTCCTAACAAGCGACTTGTTAACTATTCCAACTGGATCCCAGCTGGTATCCAACTGGGGAAACTGCTGGGACCAATATGGGTATGCCACATGGGTCCCATTGCGACTCTGTCAGTGGAACCCAACTAGATCCCTTCTGGGATAAGTCTGGTTTTTTGACGGGAAATCCCATATTGAACCCAGATATTTTTTCCATATACTGCGGGTTTTCTTATTTTTTTAGTTTGTTTATTGCAGATGTTTTGTATCTCGAATCTGCAAAAAAGTGTGAAAATATTTTGAATAAAAAGCGTCGCATATTTGATATAAAATTAAAAAGTAAAAGTAATTTATGTTACCTATATTAAATTTGCTGTCAGGGCAATAAAATGTGTTAGGCAAATGAATGTTTGGTCGGTTTTTACAAATCTATTGTAAAAACAGATTTGAATTTCGTAATATTTTTAAGGAAAAAAATAATATTACACAAAGTTTTGATCTACGATAGTAATATTCTGTCACAGTAGTTCTGTCATATCGCCACCATTATTGCATGACAAAATTCTGCTATAAAGTTTATTGTTATCGTTTTCTTTAGTGCTTTCATCCACTTTTACACTAATTTTTAAAATTTAAAATAAACATTTGAATAACATAATAAATTATAGCATATTTATTTATATGCAAGATATGTCATGGTATGGCCATGACATATCTTGCATATAACTAACAAACACTAAGCAAACAAAAATACACATACAAATCAAAAGCTAACTCAATAGAGTACATAAATCGATATACGCGTTATATCTAAGATTACCATAGCCAGATGGAAGTAGAGGCCCAGGGCAGGACAAATAATTATTCTTATGCAGTGTTGTTAAAAAGCAACAAAAATAAAAAATGAATAAACATAACATTAATAAAAAAAGGCGAACTAAAGCCGAGATATGACACCACCAATAATGGTGTTTCAACTCCTTCAGTTGCCATCATCAAGTTTTAAAGTTTCTTCAGTTTCTCTTTTTAACAGACATCCTGCAGGGAATCTGAAACATAGCCATTTTACGGTAAATGTTTGATGTTATTAATTAGGCATGGCATAAATAGACTTGTAAACAACAATATTATAACATGACTACTATGTTACCATTTAAAATTTAAAGTCTTGACTCAAGTTAACATGACATCAAACACTTAAATTAGTTGGTAAGGGTTTAATACCTTTTATATACATTAATAAATGCAAAAATAATCAATATCACTAACATTTTGATTATATTTAATTAAACAATAATCTTTTTAGGTTACGTTATTACTTTAAAATAATTATTTGTTACAATTTAAACATTTTGAAAAAAAATAAAAACAATTGTAGTTTTGGCCAAAATATTTGTGTAATTTCACTGTGAAAATAATTTTGTATAGAAATTATATATTCATTCCAAATCATGTCACACTACTTCACATGTAGTTTTTAAAAAAGTTTTTTATTATAAATATTTATAAACTTTTAATCCAAATAATGAAAAACAAACTATTCTTCATCTAAAAATATTAACATTCGCATTTCCTACCAATTCACACAGCCATCTTCTTTTCAAATAATTTATCCATTCACAGAAGCCAAGGACAATATATTAGGAAAATCCTGTATATTTTGCAAATTCTATATATTTTTATTATACAGAAGTTATTTTATTTGTTTTATCAAACACTGTAAACTAATAGTTTGAGATATTAAAACTTAGGGAAAGTAAAACTTTCAGGAAAATTTTGAAACAAAAATATTCAAAATAATGTTTTCAGATTAAGTGTAAATTTACTAGATTTAGATGAACCATTTCACAGGAGATTTTACATAACTTTTATTTGTGAAAAATAACATTTGTTGAAGTAATGTATTTTCTGTTGTTATTCATAAACCAACACAAACCAACTCTAAATACAAAACAAAGATACTATTGAACCTTTTAAATAAATTTAATGAAGTTTTATTAAAATTAAAGTTTAATAAAGTTTTATACAAAAATAACATAAATAAAAAATGCTAAAAATATTTGATATCTTTTTTATAACTTTGTAAACAAACATATTATAAATGACTGCATAATATTTTATAATAAAACAATGAAAATTGACATGCTATAACCAGTAAAAAGTACATAAACATTTATGGTTATTCAAACATTCTGTTATTGCAATATTTAGTATCAAAACTACATTTTCAATTTTATATTGCACTTGAGTAGCATTTTATGATCGTATATTTGTCTTATTTCACAACATATTCAAAAAAAATTATATAACATTCTGTGATAATTAATTAAAAAACATCTTAAACCATCAAACTCATTGTTTCTTTCTTTTATATTAGCAAATTGTTTCTTTAACAAATGCGTGAATATTGCTCTCAAAATATATACACTTTTATTTTTGAAAGAATTTAAAAAATGTATTTAATTAACAAATATATTCAAACAAAATGTGATAACGTATGAACACCTAACAATTTTTGAAATTTTTTTATATAAAACCTTATATTATAACTTATAATATCAGTTACAGTATTTATAATATAAGCAATATATTATTATTTATATAACTTATAGAAAAGGTTAAACATTTATGTATTTATAAATAATATGTTAAGTTTAGATACGGCATTGTTACTTAGTAAAACCTTACCATATTTTGTAAAGTGACATAGAGATTTGCTTGGAAAAGATAATTTAAAACAAAACACACTAACTTATTTGTATACTAAGTATAATAAAATATAACTTATATGATTACAATAACATATAACTAAATTAAAGTGTAACTTGTTTTCTTAACTTAGTGACTAAGCCATAGCTGTAAGCACACCAAACCATATAAACTAATTTGAAAAATTTTCAACACTTGTTTATCGCATAAAAAAATTAAAAAAATGCCTTCAGTTTGATAAAACATTTTACAAGTCTTTGAAAAAGTAAACCGTTGACATACTCTCAAACTTATTAATGGCTATGAAATTTAGAGCATTTAGGAAGTTTAAGAGTATTTTTTTTTTTTTTTTTTTGTAAAATTGTTTGTTAAATGTATGTCTAAATATTGCTATTAAAATGTTTATACATTTTTATTATAGAATTAAAACTAATATGTTTATAATTATTTTTTACAAAATTACTTAAAATAAACCAAATTAAGTCCCTGATCGCTTCAAATGCAAGTTTATATTCAATCTAAATCAAGTTATATTACTATGTCATTTTTAAAAATTTTTTCATATTTTTAAGCATAATTTTTGCCGCACTTGTTGCATCATATGGGACCCATCTTTTACCCAATTCAAATTCCAGCCATGATTCAGTTCCAGTAATCCAGTTGTCGTGGTTTCCAGCTGGAACCCACTTGTCGTGGTTAACTGGGCAGTTAATCATTTTTATTATTAATTACTGTTATTTACAAATAATTTGCAATAAAAATTATTTAAATATTTTTTCATATAAAACCTTATACTACAAATTAAAATTTAAGTTATAATATTTATAATGTAACTCAAGTTATAAATATTATCACTTTACAAAACATCATATTACTATGTTTTGTAAAGTAATAATATTACTATTAGTAAGGTTTTACTAAGTGACATTGCTATATATAAACTTTAGGTATCATTTATAAATGCATAATATAAATGTAAAATTTAACATTTTCTATAATTATATATTTAATAATATATTATTTATACTATAAGAAATATACTAATTAAATTACTTATAAAATATGTAAAATCTTTATTTAATAAATTCATGATTTTAATTTTTTTTCATAAGTATGTAAAACTTACATATTGTTTATAAATATATAAACCATTTATTAAATGATTTATGTAAAAATAAGTAATATGAAAGGTTTTCATAGGGCAGTGTTACATAGTAAAACCTTACTTTGTTTTGTAAAAAAAATTTGTCAAAATCACTTTACAAAACAACAAATTCATAGGTTATTCAAAAAGTATTTGAGATTTGTTTGCAAAATAAATTAAAATTAATACACTAAGCCATTACTGTGAGCACACCGAACCATATATATATTACCTATTTTGACAAATTTTCAATATTTGTCTATTGCGTAATTATAGAATATACCTTCCGTTTGATAAAACCGTTTATAAGTTAAAAAAAAAATAAACGTTAATACATCTCAAACTTGTTATTAGCTCAGAAATTCAGTCTGAATTTCAGTCTGAAATTTCATTTCTCAAATCTCTTAAATTCAGGGCATTTAAGAATTTTAAGAGCATTTTAACTGATGTGTAAATATTTTTTACAAAAATACAATAAAAAATCCAAATGAAGTTTTTGTGTATATTTACTCCAAATGCAAATGTATAATCAATTTAAATCAAGCCGCGTCACTGCATATGATATTTTAAGGGAGTTGTGTAACTTTATTTCAACAAAGTTTTTAAATAAAAACGATGCGGTAAAAATTGTTTTGATTAGAAAAAACACGCTACCACTAAACCACGCGTTCCATCTTCAAATCAGCAGTAAACCATTTACGGAAGCCCCATCCCAATCCCAGTAAAAACCCAGATTTTATTTGCGGCATTATTTTCACACCATATGGGACTTATCTGGCACCCAGAACAAATCCTAGCCCGAACCCTATCCCAGTAATCCCAGGTCAATCCCAGCCAATCCTAGCCAATTCCAGCCAATCCCAGCTGAGACCCAGTTGGGCTGGTTAAATGGGGAGACAGTTGTAAAACGATTTAACTACATCAAAAACTTTAACTTATTACTTTCTCAAAGGTGACATAAGCAACTTTTAAGCATATTAATTGCCGAAATTTTTTCAGTGAGAAAACGGTTGTAATGCGAAACAGTTTATTGTTCGCAACAGTTTTGAGTTGTGCCTTAGTGTATCTTAACATTATTTTTATGAATAAATTTGGTAGTAACTACTTAAAAATCACTTCCGGCATAAACTTAAATCAGATTGAACCAGGTGAGAGAACTGCGCTTGGATATTTTAGCTAGGACTGAAAATTTTTTAAGAGGTTTTGTTACTGAGGATGCTTTTTTAGCAACTGGCTACATCGACAACGATTAAAGGAAGCTTTTAAGTATATCGACCGATTTTATTGTGAGGTAAATAAAACAAATATGCTTTGTGCACTCTATTGAGTTTAGTTTTTTTATTTATAGCTCGTGGAATATATGTAGGAATATACAAATGAACTTTCTATATTTCTCTCTTTCTAAGCCATTAAGTTGTGTTTATTTTAGAAACTTTAAAAGCCAATAAAATCGTTGCGAGCTACAATATATTGGCGAAACTTTTCTATCAATTATTTCATATAGATGGAGATTTAATATGTATATTTTGAATGATATATTCAGTTAAACCTGATATAACCTTCAACATCGAGAAAAGTACTCTTACCCAATGTTTGCAAAAGATAAGCATCTGTGCAAAGAGATTTTTACCAAGCATTTCTTTTTACCAGATGCGGATGCGGACCGGATGCGAAATCCATAGCTGGGGGAAATGTTAATTGAATTAATAAATCAGTTAACTAAGTCAATTTTATTCTCTAATTTAAACTATTGAATAAGTTCTGATTATTTTCTTTGTTTGCATAGAAAAGTGAAACCAAGTTTGATACACCTTGATTTATAATTTAAAGGCTTCATTACTTGTGGTATTTTTGTCAGACGCCGTTGAATGCTTTCAATTACAAAAATATCTTTTTCCTAATAAGCAGACCGAGCGATATTAGAAAATTCTAAAAGTAGACGTATATAAGTTGCATATAGATTTTTTTCTTCAGAGTTGTGCATCTCTGCTAATGAAGCTATGTTTTAGGATACCAAGCATTTTGGTAGCCTTCGCTGCAGCATTAGATGTTTTGAAAATTTGCTTTAGGTATTTGGAAATTAAAACGTCAAGGTCTCTTTCTGATAAAGTTGATTCATTTTGAATTCTGTTGAGACTGTTGTTTGAGCAACGGTCATCAATAAAGTATTTGTAAGAAACGGATTTGGATTGTTTGAAATGCATTATTTTTTATTTCCTAATATTTATTTCCATAGGCCATTCTCCTAACTGCCATTTAGTATTAACCTTTCAATTAACCTTTCATAGTATTTTTTATATAAATAGTCTACTAAATCAAGATTTTAATATCTTATTGACCTTTTAAAGAAACTTTTAACTTAACAAGTTATTTTATTTAGTCATAGTCATATATTTAGTCATAGATTCATTTTACTATCACTCATGCTAATATTTTTTTATAAGAATTCCGGACATATTAAGTAGAAAATATTCTTAAGCATGTACCTTTTCGCGATAAAAGTTCGTAATACTACAAACAGTAATAAAATTATATACTTGGATGCAGATTTACAAAATTTTTTAAGAGTAAGTTTGACGTAATTTTCAAACTCAATTTACTTCTGGACAGCTCCTTAAAATACGGAATTGTCAATAAACCATAAGTTAATGTTATATTTTGTTGGGTTCGAAATACAATAATTTGCACTTTTCAATAAATCCAAATAAAATAGCTTATTTTAGATTATATTGCAATAATAAAAATTAATAAAAATTAAAATTTTTAAATGTTTCAGGTTGCATAAAATATTGTTTATAACGTTTGTATTTATAAACGTTTATTATAAACGTTTGCTCAACGAGGGAAAAATTTTACCAACTCATACTTTGCATATTAAATATTCTTCTATAGTAAAATCGCGAGTCAGGCTATTTGTCAGTCGATGTAGCAGCACTCCGTTGCGAGTCAGGCTATTTGTCAGTCGATGTAGCAGCACTCCGTTGCAAGTCAGGCTATAAGATAGTCGATGTAGCAACATTTACGCATGTTTTAAAAATGTTTTTTTATAAAATAAAACAAAAACATCACTAATAAAAAAAAACTTTCTAGTTGTTATAATTGCGGTTTTTTAAAAAATTTTTAAAAAACAATAAAATTTAATGTACTTCCTTAATGGAATTTAATGGCTAATTCCACGATGGAAGGGATAAATTTCGTGTTTAAAAATTTTTTTTTTTTAAATACTTTTTTCTTTAATTGTAATTTAAACACCTTAAAATTATTGTTGAATTAAATTTTGAATAGCAAATATTTGAGCCGAGACGATAAATTTGATGAATGCTAGCAGTTGTTTTCTCTTTTTCTTATTTGAAAAAGTTAGTAAAATTGGGCAAGTTATTGCGGCATTCTGAGCAAAATATATCTATATTTTTATTTAAAAAGATTCTTTGAGATTATATGAATGAATTGAGTTTACACACTTTTAAACTTAATTCAAGTTAATTTAAAATAATTCAAGTGTTTTTTTACCACATACACATCAACAAAAATTAGGTTGCGTCACTGAACTTAAAGATAAAAAAGTTTATTTATCACTATGAAATGAGGTTTAGGGCGAGGTTTTTTTAGATATTCTATATTATAGTGTGAACTTTCTATCTTTATTTAAAAAAAATTGGTTAAAAAGCATTATATTAACTGGTTTAAAAGGTTATTGGTTAAAAAGCATTATATTAACATTATATAACTAATATTTAATGTTTAAAAGCTGTTGCGTCACTGAACCCACCAACGGGATAATTAATGTTTTAAAAAAAAACGCGGTAAGGAAGTCAAAGTCTCATCTAAAAATTCAGATTTCGTTGTGGGTTTGGTCGATTAAATTTTGCATTTTAATTTTGTGAAGAGCTCTTGTTAAATATTTGTTATTTTCGATGAATATTAGCTATTTATGTTGGCACTTTCTTATAAAGTTATACACTTTTAAGAAATGGAATCAAAATTAAAAGAAAAAAAAAAGTTATGCAGAGTACCAAGCTAATTATGTTTCTCAGAATCCTGATAAAAATAAACAAATGTTCAGAGAAAGATCTAAGAGATATCGAGAAAAATTGAAAGCCGACCCTAATAAAGAAGCAGCTTATTCTGCTAAAGCAAAACTTAGAGTTATAAAAAGTCCCGCTTTTAAAAGAAAACTTATAAATCAATCTCAAAGACTAAGCTCATCTTTTAAAACCGTTCAACAAAGAGGAAAAGCATTGAAAAAAGTTTTAACAGCACTACCAAACTCAAAGAATAAACAAGCTGAAATTCTTTCTATTCAAGCAGCTCTGCATGTAAAGAAAATCCGGGTCTACCTCCATCATATTCAAAGCTGTATGGTCTTTCTGAAAGTGATGTTTTAGCAGTTGTAAACTTTTATAATGAAGATGAAGTTTCCAAAATATCACCAAACAAAAAAGATGTTACTCTAATTCAATTATCTGACGAAAAAACAAACAATATTCCAATACATCATTTATATTATTCGCTAAAAGAAGCTTTCGAGCTATTTAAGGAAAAGCATCAGCACATCAAAATTGGACTCAGCAAGTTTTGCGAACTTCGTCCACGCAATGTGAAATCTGTCACAAAATTTCCACATAATGTTTGTGCTTGTAGTTTGCATGAAAATATGCGATTTGATGCATTAACAAAATCAATTTATGCGCCTTCAATCAAAGTTGGATCTGAAATGATAAATAACTTTGTATGTGTACCGTTCACAAGCGATTGCGCTCATGACAATTGTGTTACATGCAAAGGAATGAAATAGTTTAATAAACATTTGCAAACTGTTTATACATTTGATTTCGAAGTATCCTGGGACGAGTGGAGAAAGCCTGAAACTAAAACGTATGCAAACATTGAAAAAATTTCAAAGTCTTCTGTAATAGAACTTATCGAGCACATATCAGTGATGCATGATAAGTTTGTTAAACACGCATTTATAAAGTAAAACCAATCAACAATTTTTAAGAAACTGAAGGAAGTTTCGATGAATAATAATTCTGAAATTACAGTAATTCAAGGTGACTGGGCTGAGAACGCTAGGGGTTTCTATCAAAACGAACCGCAAACGGCTCATTTTGGCCTGAACCAAGTTTCTATTATGACATTTGCAGTCTGGAACGTATATATATATTTATATAAATATAAACATATATATATATATATATATATATATATATATATATATATATATATATATATATATATATATATATATATATATACATATATATATATATATATATATATGTATATATATTTATATATATATATATATATATATATATATATATATATATATATATATATATATATATATATATATATATATATATATTTTAAGAGTAATTTTTATAATAAATGAATTAGAGTAATTTTTGTAAGATTAAAAGAAGAAAATATTTTGTTTATTGTTTATTTGTTCACTTTTTTTTTACTTATTGGTTATAAACATATTTCAAGTTATAATATATACATAAATCTATACAGCCCAAGCTTACTAAGCCATACCCACTCTTGTTTTATTAATTTTTACTTGTTGTTAACAAAAAAGCTCAAAAAAATGGACAATTGAAAATCAGCTCCTTCTTTAAATTATAAAATTAAAAAAGAGGAAATTTTTATTTCAGTCATTGATAAAGATAAAAACCGACACTTTCTGCGTAGAACCAGCTTTAAAACTCGTTGACTTGGTACCAAGCTTATTATGTTTCTCAGAATCCTGATAAAAATAAACAAAAGTTCAGAGAAAGATCTAAGAGATATCGAGAAAAATTGAAAGCCAACCCTAATAAAAAAGCAGCTTATTCTGCTAAAGCAAAACTTAGAGTTATAAAAAGTCCCGCTTTTAAAAGAAAACTTATAAATCAATCTCAAAGACTAAGCTCATCTTTTAAAAACGTTCAACAAAGAGGAAAAGCATTGAAAAAAGTTTTAACAGCACTACCAAACTCAAAGAATAAACAAGCTGAAATTCTTTCTATTCAAGCAGCTCTGCATGTAAAGAAAATCCGGGTCTACCTCCATCATATTCAAAGCTGTATGGTCTTTCTGAAAGTGATGTTTTAGCAGTTGTAAACTTTTATAATGAAGATGAAGTTTCCAAAATATCACCAAACAAAAAAGATGTTACTCTAATTCAATTATCTGACGGAAAAACAAACAATATTCTAATACATCATTTATATTATTCGCTAAAAGAAGCTTTCGAGCTATTTAAGGAAAAGCATCAGCACATCAAAATTGGACTCGGCAAATTTTGCGAACTTCGTCCACGCAATGTGAAATCTGTCACAAAATTTCCACATAATGTTTGTGTTTGTAGTTTGCAGGAAAATATGCAATTTGATGCATTAACAAAATCAAATCAAGCGCCTTCAAACAAAGTTGGATCTGAAATCAAGGAATTTTTTTAGAACAATTAAAAGTTGCTAAAGTTACTTCTATCTTTAAAGAAGGTGACAGATCAAATATTAGCAACTATTGACCCATTTCTGTTCTTTCGGTATTTTCAAAAATTTTAGAAAGAATAATGTCTAATAGAATATACAAACATCTCAACAAAAATATCTTACTGTACAACAAACAATTTGGTTTTAAAAAAAATAACTCAACAGAACATGCAATAATCCAGTTTGTGCATGAAATCTCAAAATCTTTTGAAAAATCACAGTATTTGTTAGGTATCTTCATTGACCTATCAAAAGCTTTCGACACGGTAGATCATCACATTCTGCTTCAAAAACTTGAATATTATGGAATTAATGGTATTGCCTTAAAATGGTTTAGAAGCTATTTAACAAAAAGAAAACAATTTGTAATTAGTAACGACGGCTATCAAAATAGTTGTCTTGATATCGTCTGCGGTGTTCCTCAGGGTTCAATCCTCGGGCCCCTACTTTTCTTGATATATATAAATGATCTGAATAAAGCTTCTAACCTTATAAGCATTATGTACGCAGATGATACCAATCTATTCCTCTCAAACAGTAATATATACGAACTCTTTACTACTATGAATAAAGAATTAAAACATATATCAAACTGGTTTAAATGTAATGAGCTAACTTTAAATATTAATAAAACCAAATGGACCCTATTCCATTCGCATGCAAAAAAGCGATTTTTACCAATAAATTTGCCGAAACTTTTTATTACCGAAATTGAAATAAAAAATGATTCCGTTACAAAATTCTTAGGTGTTTATCTCGATGAAAACATCTCCTGGAATCAACATATTATTTATATATCTACCAAAATTTCAAAAAACATTGGGATTCTATATAAAGCTCGTAACTACCTAAATAAAAATTGCTTAATACAACTTTATTACTCTTTTATCCACAGTTACATAAATTATGCCAACACTGCTTGGGGGAGTACTGTAAAAAGTAAGTTAAAACTTCTTTATCGTCGTCAAAAGCATGCGATCCGCATAATTAACTATGCCGATCGTTTTACACACACAAAACCTCTTTTTACTGAAATGAGATTGTTAAATTTATTTGAACTCAATGTATTTAAAGTTTTATGTTTTGCATATCTATGGAGAAATAATCAATCCCCTACCGTTTTTAATAATACTTTCAAACTCAAACCTAACAACAAATACGACATGAGAAACATTAACTTTTTAAAAGAACCATTTTGTCACACAAAATTTAATCAATTTTGCATTGCTTATCGTGGATCCCACCTATGGAATAATATAGTTTTGCAGAATTTTGATTTACCAACTTTCTTTTACCTTTTCAAGCTCAATCTAAAAAAATGTATTTTTCACTTGATAATATACTCAGATACTTCTAATATTTTGAAAATTGTTAGACAACTTGAATTCAGTACTTTATTTTAATTTTTACTTTATTTTTTAGTATCTTATACTGGTATTTATTTTGCTTGTTCGTGCTTTATAAGGTTCTGATGACAAGATCTTGTGATCTTCTTTCAGATCCTAGATTATGTTTCATTGTAAGCAGTTTATGTATGTGCGCATCTACGCATTTGTATGTGTATATATGCTTATATTTATATATGTATGTCCGTGTTTTTTCTTATTTTAATTTAGTTGATAAATGTTGTAACACGAATTTAAATGTAACACGAAATATATGGCATATATAATTGTACTTTGACATTTTAATGTAAGCAGAATTTAAAAAAAAAAAAAAAAAAAAAAAAAAAAAAAAAATGATAAATAACTTTGTATGTGAACCGTTCACAAGCGATTGCGCTCATGACAATTGTGTTACATGCAAAGGAATGAAATAGTTTGATAAACATTTGCAAACTGTTTATACATTTGATTTCGAAGTATCCTGGGACGAGTGGAGAAAACCTGAAACTAAAACGTATGCAAACATTGAAAAAATTTCAAAGAAGTCTTCTGTAATAGAACTTATCGAGCACATATCAGTGATGCGTGATAAGTTTGTTAAACACGCATTTATAAAGTAAAACTAATCAACAATTTTTAGGAAACTGAAGGAAGTTTCGATGAATATTAATTCTGAAATTACAGTAATTCAAGTTGACTGGGCTGAGAACGCTAGGAGTTTCTATCAAAACGAACCGCAAACGCCTGAACCAAGTTTCTATTATGACATTTGCTGTCTGGAACGTATATATATATTTATATAAATATAAATATATATATATATATATATATATATATATATATATATATATATATATATATATATATATATATATATATATATACATATATATATATATATATATATATATATATATATATATATATATATATATTTATATATATATATATATATATATATATATATATATATATATATATATATATATATATATATATTTATATATATATTTTAAGAGTAATTTTTATAATAAATGAATTAGAGTAATTTTTGTAAGATTAAAAGAAGAAAATATTTTGTTTATTGTTTATTTTGTTCACTCTTTTTTTTACTTATTGGTTATAAACATATTTCAAGTTATAATATATACATAAATCTATACACCCCAAGCTTACTAAGCCATACCCACTCTTGTTTTATTAATTTTTACTTGTTGTTAACAAAATAGCTCAAAAAAATGGACAATTGAAAATCAGCTCTTTCTTTAAATTATAAAATTAAAAAAGAGGAAATTTTTATTTCAGTCATTGATAAAGATAAAAACCGACACTTTCTGCGTAGAACCACCTTTAAAACTCGTTGACTTGGTACCAAGCGTATTATGTTTCTCAGAATCCTGATAAAAATAAACAAAAGTTCAGAGAAAGATATAAGAGATATCGAGAAAAATTGAAAGCCGACCCTAATAAAAAAGCAGCTTATTCTGCTAAAGCAAAACTTAGAGTTATAAAAAGTCCCGCTTTTAAAAGAAAACTTATAAATCAATCTCAAAGACTAAGCTCATCTTTTAAAAACGTTCAACAAAGAGGAAAAGCATTGAAAAAAGTTTTAACAGCACTACCAAACTCAAAGAATAAACAAGCTGAAATTCTTTCTATTCAAGCAGCTCTGCATGTAAAGAAAATCCGGGTCTACCTCCATCATATTCAAAGCTGTATGGTCTTTCTGAAAGTGATGTTTTAGCAGTTGTAAACTTTTATAATGTTTTTCAGTTTTTCTGATCACAGATTCGGCAACTCCTAAGAAAAAAATAGAAACAAAAACTATTTATGTAAGAAACATAGATAATGAACCAATCGTCACTTTTCGCGACCTCTTACAAGAAATAAACTGTGAACTATTGACTGATTGCAATGATGTAAATAATGGCTATGATTTTTTTATTCGCGTGTTTACTAAGCAATACGAAAAAGCCTTCCCAAAAGTTAAAAAAATTATTAATTCTAAAAATTTGCTTAGTCCGTGGATGACGAAAGGACTCATTAAGTCATCAAAAAAGAAACAAAAACTTTTCCAAATATTTTAAAAAAAAAAGAACTACAAAAATTAAATAAAATACAAAAAATATAAAAATTCTTTCGAAAAGTTAAAAAAGCAATCAAAAAAAAATTACTATTCCTTATTGCTTAATAAAACATTTGGAAATGCAAGAAAAACATGGAATGTAATCAAAGAAATAACAGGCGTAGGAAATGTAAAAATTGATAATTTCCCAAAAAGATTGCAAAGAGATGGTAATATAGGAGATGCTTTTGTAAATAAAGAAATTGCAGAAACATTTAATGACTTTTTTATAAATATAGGGAAAAAACTAGCCAATGCAATTCCTGAGGGGAGTAAATCGTTTGAATCCTTTTTGAAAAAATCAGATTCCATAATGGATGAATCGGAGTTTCTGGTTCATGAACTTCGGCTTGCAATTAGTATGTTGAAAACAAATAATAGTGTGGGTCTAGATGAAATTAACCCTGATGTTGTAAAAGCGGTCTCTGATATTATTGAGAAACCTCTTTTTATAATTTTTTATTTTTCCCTAAGAAACGTCATTTTTCCTGACCAACTAAAACTAGCAAAAATAATTCCAATATACAAAAGCGGCAATGATTCGATAAAATCTAACTATAGACCAAATTCCATACTTTCCTGTTTTTCTAAAATACTAGAGCGTATTATGCACAACAGATTGTACAATTATCTTGAAACTAACAACATTCTTTATCATAAACAGTTTGGTTTTCGCAAAAACCATTCCATGGAGCATGCAGTAATTGATTTTGCGAACCAAATTCTAAATGGTTTTGAAAACAATAGTTACACTCTCGGAATATTTCTGGATCTATCCAAAGTCTTTGATACTGTCAATCACAAGATTTTTATCAACAAACTATGTAATTACGGAGTAGCTCACTCTAACTTAAAGTGGCTGCAATGTTATGTAGAAAATCGTAAACAAGTAGTACCATTTGATTTAACATGCTCCCCATTTGAGTAAATAAGTTGTGGAGTTCCACAAGGATCAATACTTGGACCTTTAATGTTTTTAATTTTTATTAATGATATTTATTTGTCATCAAAAATACTTAATTATATTATTTTTGCTGACGATACTAATGTTTTCTATTCTGATTCAAATTTAAAAAATATTTTTTGTAATGTAAACACTGAACTAACATATCTCAATGAGTGGTTTATAGCATATAAACTTTCGTTGAATATTGAAAAAACAAAATATATTTTGTTTGCTAAACCATCTAAATCCGAGAATCTTCCACTTACACTACCAGAACTAACTATTAACAATATTAAAATAAAAAGAGTGTTTTCAATGAAAATACTTGGATTAATTTTTGACGAACATTTAAATTGGAAAAGCCAAATAAAGCTAGTCGAGAACAAAGTCTCAAAGACTTTAGGGATAATGTATAAGACTAAACCTCTTTTGAACAAAATATGTTTAAAAAATTTATATTTTTCGTTTATACATAGTCATATTAACTATTGTAATATTGCCTGGGCAGACAATCACTCATCTTTCCTAAAAACTATTTACACAAAACAAAAGCAAGCAAGTCGATTAGTTTCGGGCATGGATAGATACGAAAGTGCCGAGCCGTTACTCAAGGAAATAAATGCCCTAAATGTATACAAATTAAACATCTACCATAACTTGTTATTGATGTTTAAACTTCAAAACGAATTAATTCCAAAATATTTTTATAAAAACTTCTCTATTATTAATCATAAATATAAAACAAGACACTCAATTAATAATTACTGCATCCCACTAACATTACTGAAAAAGTCTGACTTCTCAATTACATGTCGCGGACCACGTTTGTGGAACTCGGTTTTTGACGAAAATATGAAAAAAATAAAATCTATTGATATATTTAAGAGCTATAAAAAAACACTTACTAAATTTAAACAATACGTACATTCTTTCATTTCTTTAATTAAAAAAAAATTATATATATATATATATATATATATATATGTATTTTGCGTGTGTATGTATATATATATGTATATATGTGTGTGAGTGTATGTGTATGTGTGTATGTGTATATATATATATATATATATGTATATATGCATGTATGTATATGTGTATGTGTGTATGTGTATATATGTATATGTGTATATGTGTATATGTATGTGTGTATCTATATATGTATGTGTGTGTATGTGTGTGTATGTATATGTGTATATGTATATATGTATATGTGTGTATGTATATGTATATATGTGTATATGTATATGTATATATATATATATATATATATATATATATATATATATATATATATATATATATATATATATATATATATATATATATATATATATATACATGTATGTATGTGTGTGTGTGTATGTATGTATGTATATGTGTGTGTGTGTATGTATGTATACGTATATGTGTGTATGTGTATGTATATGTGTGTATGTGTATATGTGTATATGTGTATGTGTATATGTGTATATGTGTATGTGTATATGTATGTGTGTATGTGTATATATATACATATATCCTTTTTATATATACTCTTCTTGTTTCTTTTTGTTTGTCTGTTTTAATTTTGTTTAAAAAAAAATATGAGTAGATGAACTTAAATCTATAAAATGTTCAGAATCTTTTTTTAGTTCAAAATATCTTTTGTACATTTAAGTATATTTTATGAAATTTATTGGATATGTATACGCAAATGTACGGATTTGTAAGTTATTTTTTCAAAATTTTTTCTTTTTTATTATTTTTAAACTTTTAAATTTTGTTAAACTTAAAAATTATTTTTTCAACTTTTTGATTTTTTCAAACTTTTAATTTGTTTTTGTTTTTTTTTTTAATTTCACTCTTTTATATATTATTGGAAATTGTAAAGTTTTTTTTATTTTTTATTTTTTTTTTTTTTCACGAAGGAGCTTGATGATAAGTCATTTTGTCTTCTACTTGCCCCAGTCAGCTTGCATATGTATAAATTTATTTGAATGTAAGGTTAACATTGTAAAATGTGTCAAATGACGAAAAATAAAAATTAAAAGCATCAGCACATCAAAATAAGACTCAGCAAATTTTGAGAACTTCGTCCACGCAATGTGAAATCTGTCCTAAAATTTCCACATAATGTTTGTGTTTGTAGTTTGCATGAAAATATGCAATTTGCCTTAGATGCATTAACAAAATCAATTCAAGCGCCTTCAATCAAAGTTATATCTGAAATGATAAATAACTTTGTATGTGAACCGTTTACAAGCGATTGCGCCCATGACAATTGTGTTACATGCAAAGGTATGAAATAGTTTGATAAACATTTGCAAACTGTTTATATATTTGATTTCGAAGTATCCTGGGACGAGTGGAAAAAGCCTAAAACTAAAACGTATGCAAACATTGAAAAAATTTCAAAGAAGTCTTCTGTAATAGAACTTAGCGAGCACATATCAGTGATGCGTGATAAGTTTGTTAAACACGCATTTATAAAGAAAAGCCAATCAACAAGTTTTAAGAAACTGAAGGAAGTTTCGATGAATATTAATTCTAAAATTAAGGTAATTCAAGTTGACTGGGCTGAGAACGCTAGGGCTTTCTATCAAAACGAACCGCAAACGGCTCATTTTGGCCTGAACCAAGTTTCTATTATGACATTTGCAGTCTGGAACGTATATATATATATATTTATATAAATATAAATGATATATATATATATATATATATATATATATATATATATATATATATATATATATATATATATATATATATATATATATATATATATATATATATATGCCAATCAAATGGAAATATATTCCTAAATAAAAATTTTTTAATGTCCTAGAAGCGAAGATTTACCTTATTAATTGCGTAATCACTAACTCTAACATAAATAACTCTATCATAAATGGCAATTGTGTGACATTTCTTGCAACATTTTTCAAACTTTAATGGTGAATCTTTAATCCTAAAGGATATAGGGAAGAGGTTTATTTTAGGAACATAAATCTACTCACCCCAAGCTTACTAAGCCATACCCACTCTTATTTTATTAATTTTTACTTGTTGTTAACAAAAAAGCTCAAAAAAATGGACAATTGAAAATCAGCTTCTTCTTTAAATTATAAAATTAAAAAAGAGGAAATTTTTATTTCAGTCATTGATAAAAACAGACACTTTCTGCGTAGAACCAGCTTTAAAACTCGTTGACTTGGTAAATCTGGGTTTGTCGAAAATTAGCTTTATTTCACCAAAGTACAAAACTTATATTAGCATTTCAAATCTTACTTAAACTATTAAACATTTATTTAAAAATGTTTTTTTAACTGTAAGCTACGTTACAACTAAATTGCGTTATGGTATTTTGTAAAAAGTATTAGTTAGGATTTAGAAATTAAATTCTTTATAAAAAATATTATATAACTTAAAAATATTCCTACTCGAGTTTATATTAAATTTGGACTAAAATTCCTAAAATACTCCCTTTGAAGAGGACTGCAGTAAAAATAATATTTTAACTATTCATTAAACTGTATCAAAGTTAAGAAGCGAAAAAGGACTAAAGGAACCAACGGTTAGTTTGTCACATAACTTAACTCAATTAATTTTACTTATATAACGACTTTTATATAAACTGTTAAAAAGAAGTTGTTTTTAATACTAATCAAAAAATGTGAACAATTTTTGAAAGCTAAAAAATCAAGGAAAGAGGGAGTTATAGCAATATTCGTATTAAGCCAGAATTACAATGTATAAGTAAATTGAGATAAAAAAAATCTTCATTTGACTTATCAAAAGTCTCTATGTTATAATAAAATTTTAGACTTAAGATTTTCTAAATTTATTAAAAATGTTTTATTAAATAAATATTAATAACAACATTTTTTTTGTGAATGTATATTTGATTTAATGTTAAAGACTTCACAGCTTCTGGTTCTTTGCAAAATCAGTTCACTAATTCAAATAAGCTAGTCTAAAAGAAACAACTACGCAGTTATTATTACAATATTTATTAACAATCATTGATAAAATGTATTTCCAAATCAAAAGTTAATAAAGTTAATTAAAGTTTATGGCAAAAAAAATGCTAAAAGGCTTAAAAGATAAAACTTACTTTGACAAACTTATGATATTGGAAGCCAAAAATAATGTTGATTTTTATAACAGTTAAACTAAAATTAAAATAAAATTTAATCAAAATGCATTTATTAAAATATTTTTTGAGCTCTTAGTATATGATTAAAAGTAATTAGTTTCAGTAATGAAACTCTCTTATAATCATTTTTAAGAACAGGCACCAACGTGAAGGTGAGCTTAGGAGTCTGTCAAAAATATTTATGCCTTTCTATTAACATATGAAGCACATTTTAATATTGTCATGTCATGTAAATGTCATAAAACAACAGTTTTTTTCAGTAACAAAAAATGGTTTTCCAGTATCAATGACTGGTTTATTTCCCTAGTATCAAAAACTAGTTTTTTTCCCAGTATCAAAGACTGTTTTTCTTCCCATTATCAAAGACTGGTTTTTTCCCATATTATCAAAGACTACTTTTTTAACCAGTATCAAAACTGGGTTTTGGCTTTGCAGCAACACAAACAGTAAATTAAAAACAAATTTGAGTGTGATGTTATTTGTTAAAAAATGTAGTTTCTTGTAGTAAAACAAAAGTAATAGATTATAAATTGAATACACCGTTGCAAAGGATCTTCAGGCTTGACAAATATTGTTCTACGTCGAATCTTTAGAAGCCATTGAGAAAATTCTTCATCTCCTATCTGAACCCTCATATTTTCAGTTAATGAAAACCTTTGCACATCAGAACATTTTATACATTATTCTACAACATCTGCTGGTTGACCTCTCTTCATGACTTGGAAGTATCTGTCTTCATGCTTATTTTTATTATTAGGTTCTTTATTATATGCAGCAAGGATCGCATAAGCTACATTACGCTGATTATCATCTAATAACGGTCAAACTCAATTTGTTCTATCAATAAATACCTGAATATCTTAATCATCATTTTCTAGAATATAATGTAAAAACTGATCTAAAGTAGGCAAATTATAACCAGCTAAGGTTTTACCACTCTAATTAATTATAGATTCAGTTTGACAAAGAGCTACCTGTTCAGCAAGTAGGACTGACATTGAACGGTGTTTGTAATCCTCCACCATATAATCTTTAAAAGTATTCGCAATGAGTGAAGGATCATCAGGTTGACATAATGTCGATATGATGGAAAACAGTTACCTACTTTAATTAGGTAATCCAGTTGCAATAGCTTCAGTTAATGTATTTCGCCATTCAATATCATCTTGTAACAGATCTAACTGGTAACACGGAATGTATTAAAAATAGTACCATTCTCAGTGCACAAATTTTCAAAAGATATTGCACCTTTTACATGCAAAAGGAACTAACAATTAAGAAAAAAATACTTCACGGGTTAGATTGATTTTGTACATTTGCACTATCACCTTATCACAACCTCTTTGTCTTAGTTTCCACGTGCAATTTTTACATCAAAAACAAAGTGTTATGGAATTTCAACATAAGAATAGCAACGTGGTTTAATATTTATTAGCATTTAATTTAAACCGTGCGGTTAGGTGAGTGTCACGCGGTACTGCACAATCTATAGCTACTTTTTCTTCTCCCTCGTTGAAATATATATATTTTTTGTATGTATTTAGGTGCTCCCAGAAGTCCTAATGGTCTTATGAATGAGCACCGCGGGAGAGCATTTAACAGGAAATTCACGTCTCCTTCCGTACCAATGTCGCTTGTTGGGCTAGAGCAGGCGTCGAACCTCGGACCTTTGGGTTCTGAGCCAGAACTCTCACCACTGCACCACGACTGCTCTTTAAAGAAATATACTATCTGATTATCAGGAATGTGGAATTGAAGGTTAATAATGGTATGCGACATAGCACTTATGGAACGCTCATATATTCGCCTAAGAGCTTCTGGTGCAGAAACAAAGCAACAGTCTGAGAATGTTTTAATTTCACCATGGTCAAGACTTTCATTAATTACGACATTAGCACAATCATGCCCTTTATAGATGTAGTTGTATTAATACTTAACTGACTTAATAGGCATGCAAGCCTCAACATTTATCTGCGCTTAATATTTTTTAGATAACGAAGGGTTATAGGGTACAATCCATCAATTATCGACTTGTTTACCTTTTATAACGACTCTTCTACCATTTTCTAAACGCCTATAGTGTGGATAGCCTATGAAAGTTGCAATAGTATAAGGATTGAAATCTTTAAGAAAATTTTTTGTGCAAACCCTATCTTTCATGCACAGTGAATCGGGATTTACACTTCCTCATGGTCTATGAATGATAGATGTTTTTATATTTATCTAAAAAATATAAAAAGCTCAGGATGAACATCTGAGTCTGGGATTACAGCTGATATTAAACTACCAAAATCCTCTGCTGATTTTAGCTTATAATCATTTACAAAGTGCAAAAAAATGTGTACATATGACAAACGACGATTTTGAAATTTAATAACCTGTTCATGACTTATAACTTTGCCTAAAACACTGTTTTAGGTATATATCATCTAAGAAGCATTTAAGTTTCATTTTAAATGCGGGACTAACTAAATCGGGTCTGTCACTTGCACTTTGGCCTAGATTTCAATTTTCTGTAACTTCTCTCCATATTGGATTACAGGTAAAATTAATAAAAAGATCTGGTTTTCCATATCTTTTTATAATTGTTATTGCATCCTCAAAATTTTCTTTTAAAGCTTTTGGGCTTCCAACGTATAAAGATAGCACTACAACAATACGACCTGGACTTATATCACGATTGTTTGCAAAGCTGTTTACTTGTTTATGTAATGTATCATATTGCTCACTTCTAAGTTTGCTTTGGTTATTTCGAATAAAGGCAAGGCGCTGTCCTTCAATCTTGACATATGCATCAAAAGCATATTGTTGAAAAAGCTTCTTACCGTTAAAAGTAGGGCTAAAGGTTTCTCTAAAACAAAACCTATTAACTGTAGTACTGAGGCAAAAACACAGTTTCTAACATTTGTTGCTCGGTCAGGATTGTGTTCTAGTTAATCATGCTACCCTGCATCATCTCTGGGAAAAATATTGGATATATCATTGGATGTAGACTAGCAGACATACTTGATATTTTTTTTTAGGCCAAACCTCGAGGGTGTATAACAACTTTCCTAGATTACATTAGGAAATTGCCATTGACAAATTCAATAGCAATTTCCTAATGTAAAGGCAGATTTTATTGATGTCTATCGCGACCTTCAAGCACTGACATTTTGACAGCTAAAGTTGGTCGACTTTCTAAAGTCACTTGACGTATTTCTTCATCTTCAATTTCTGCCATGTTTTTGAATGCAAGAGCATATGAGTTCTCTCGACTAATTATAGTCTGTAAAAGTTCCATTAACTCATGTATGCAACAATCATTTTGCTCCATTTGAAAATTTAAAACAGTATTGGGATCATAAAACTATAAATAACTATAAGAAGGTTAAACATTTTGATCAGGTCTCAGTACAGTTCATAACTTGTTTACAAATCCTAAAACAGGGTGGGCCATGATTTAAGGGAGAGCTATTCCGGCTTTAAATGAAGCAAGGGATAGAACGGCATAATTGAAGAAATTTTGATTTAAATTACAATCAACATTGTTGCCTGTCAATCATTAGCGGTAGATAAAGTAAAAGCGGAGCTAAGATAACTTTCCTGAATGGTAGCACAAAAATTTCTTTCATTTAAAAACTTTTTTAGCACCACATTATTGACAAATACGATCAATTTGTCCCAAGTAATTTATCTCTTTAAAAATATTATTCCTTGCTATGTAATGCATTCCACATCTAAGTAATACTCTTCTAGCCTCATTTCTTTCAATTTGGCGGCAATTAATTTTTTCACGTCAAGCTTCATTACTTACACTTAAGCAATTCCTCCTATTTTCAGCTGATAAGTTATTTGTCAAATCAAATCAAATCAAACCAAATCAAACCAAATATATTCTGAATAAAGTTGTTACATCAAGGATATTTACAAATAGTAATTTGTACTAATATAAAGTAAACACCTGTCAAACTAAATAAAAATAAGATGGAGATAGTAATAATAATAATTATAATACAAGTAGGAATAATAAAAGTAATAGTAGTGATTATAGTGATAAAAAAAATAATAGTAGCAATTATAAAAATAATATACTATAATGATAATAATAATAATAATAATAATAATAATAATAATAATAATAATAATAATAATAATAGCAATAACAATAGCAATAATAACAACAATAATAATAACAATTACAATAATATTCATTATGATAAAAATATAGTAATAATAACAACAACAGTGATAAGAGAATACTATAAAAACATATCAGTTTATAATAATAAATTTAATAATTGATTTTAAAATTAGTAATATATCACGATAGAAAAAATAAAAGATGAATAGAAGCACTGCGTTAGGGTTATAAATAACAAGTTGTAAAAAGGTATAAGATTTATAAAGAGTATTTTTCTAAAAAATAGTTAAAGAGAGGAGTTTAAAATATTCAGAATGATTTAAGAGATTTTAATTGGGAAGGGAGATTGTTCCAGGTTTGTATGCTTTTATGTTGTATGGATTCGTAGCCGTAATGAACAGTTCGGTATTTAGGTACAGATAATTTAAAGTTGAGAGTATATCGTAGAATATATTTACAGTTTTCCCTATAACTAAAAAAGTTGATAAATGTAAGAGGTAAGTTATTATGATTTTGGTTCCAAACAAGTAGACAATTTGATAGCTGAATAAGGTCACACAATTTAAGGACTTTAGATAAAAAGTAGAGTATGCTACAGTTCGAATTAGTATGTTGAAAGTAAATTAATTTTAGAGCTTTGTTTTGGAGATAAGTTAGTCTTAAAAAAGCAACCTGCTTAGATTGTCCCCAAACTTGGCAAGCATATCTGAGATTAGAGTAAAAAATAGCATGATATAAATTATATAATGATATAAATATAACAAAATGATGAATTTTAGCTGAAATACCATTCGATCTGCTTAATTTCAATGCTAAGTCTTGAAGATGCGATGCAAAAGATAAATTAGAGTCTATTTTTATTCCAAGTTATTTAATAGAGTTAACTGGATTTATTTTTTGGCCACTTAATCTGAAATTTAATTGCTTATTTATTTTTGTTTTAGCAGATTTAAATATAATAATTTCCGTTTTTTTTTAGTTAAGAGATAATTTATTGGAGCGGAGCCATTGAACAACATTAGCTAGATCGTGATTCATATTTGTTAAGTTTTTTAAGTGATTTATTAATTAGGAGTAAGTTGGTGTCATCCGTGAAGTGATAAGCAGTAGAAAATTTAAGAGAAACATTTAAATCATTGATAAAAATAAGAAAAGTAATGGACCTAAAACCGAGCCTTGCGGAACACCATTAAAAGATTTAGCTAGTCCTGAGTTGATACCATTAATTGAAACAAATTGTGTTCTATTACAAAGATAAGAGGAAAACCAGAGAAAAAGAATACCTCTTATACCGTAGTGTTTCTATTTTTCTAAGAGGATTGTGTGCTCAAATGTATCAAATGCTTTTCTTATGTCAATAAACACTTCACACGCAAAGTGTTTATTATCGATGGCTTGTCTAATTTTCTCGGTTATTTCTAATCATGAATGAGTTGTTGAGTGTTTGTTGCGAAAACCATACTGGTGTTTGTAAATAAATTTATGTTTTTCCAAAAATTACTCGAGTCTTTGGAACATTGCTTTTTCAAATAGTTTACTTAAGTTAGAAAGAAGGGGAATAGGTCGATTATAGGAGTAGTCTAGATAAGAGCCCATTTTGTGTATAGGAATTACTTTGGCTACCTTAAAAGCTTCTGGAAAAATACCATTTTTGAAAGAATTATTCATCATAGTACATAGAGGTTTGGAGATTATGTGAGACACCAGCTTTAGTAAAAATGTTGGCAGTCTATTGGGACCAAGGCTTTTATTATTTTTAAGAGTATCTTTTATGAGATTCGCCACCTCATTTTCAGTCACGGGCTCAATGAAAAAAAAATTAATACTAGGTATTTTAAGAAAGTTGCCAAAAGCACATTTAGAGGGAACAGTATTTTTAAGTAGTTCGTCTTGAATAGTCGTAAAATAATTGTTAAATATATTAGCAACACTGGTATGATCTGAGATGACATTTTCATTGATTTTGAGGTTAAAAGACAGTAGAAGTAAATGGTTTGATGTTTATGATTTCCTTAAATCCTTTCCAGGTATTCTTTACATTATTGATGTTGTTATTGAAAAAAGATGCATAGTACAATTTTTTAGAATACCTTAACAAATTGCTAATTTTATTTCTGTATAATTTAAATTTAGTAAATAGTTCTATGTAACTATGTAATTAAGATTCGAATTTAGATAAAGAAGTGCACCACCTTTTTTTGATTCTATCGGACAGTGCTCAATGCTATATCCTTGTATGGTAATGTCAGTTATATTATAATCTTTTACATATAAGTTAGACTCAGTAATTCCTATTACCATGGGAGAAGTATTAATGGTACCAACAAAGCTGGAGAGATCAATTATTTGAAATGGAAGAGAAGAAATATTTAGATAAAGATAAATTTCTGTACCAGGATTAATAGATTTATTTAGTTCATTAAGGTCAAGGTATTTGCATTTAGTTGTTGGATTAAAAACATTGTTTATGGTTTTAAACTAGTTTTTGAGATAATCAGGGGGTTCATGAAATTTTATTTTATAAGAAGGATTTTTGCAGGAAACAGTTGATTTAAGTTCCAGATTAAAGAGTACGCCAAATGGCATATTGTTTGATATGCAGTTAGGGCAAAACCGTTCAGAAGAGTCATTAGAAAGCAGATTGTAAGCATGTTTGTCAACTGGAATACATTTTGCATGAATCGAAAAGGAGCAACAATCGCATTGGATGGCTCTGTGATTATCTTTTATTTTTTATTGCAAAACTTGCAATGGTGACAAAGTTTTATAGAAAAGAAAATATAGAACGTTAAAAGAGAAAATAATCAAACAATAAACAGTAAATGGATAAAAAGCAACAGTAATCAGTGATGAGGCATAATTGAAGAAATTTTGACTTAAATTACAATCAACATTGTTGCCTGTCAATCACTAGCGGTGGATAAAGTAAAAGCGGAGCTAAGATAACTTTTCCTGAATGGTAGCACAAATATTTTTTTCATTTAAAAACTTTTTAGCACAACATTATTGACAAATATGATTGATTTATCCCAAGTAATTTTTCTCTTTAAAAATAATATTCCTTGCTATGTAATGCATTCCACATCTAAGTAATACTCTCCTAGCCTCATTTCTTTCAATTTGGTGGCAATTAATTTTTCACGTCAAGCTTCATTACTTACACTGCAGCAATTCCTCCTATATTCAGCTGATAAGTTATTTGACATAATGAAGCATATATGTTAAGTTTGATAAAATTTATTTTTGCTATACTAATTTAAAATGAATAAACTGTAGTTTCAAATCAAAATATAATTTGTAAGTTAAATCTTAAAACGCCTCATATTTTTTAATCCAATTCAATATAATTTATATACAACCATATTCTCTTGGAACTTACAACTATGACTTAATATTAAATCCAACTATTTACAATTAACGCATATCGATCAATAACAATCATAAAATATAATTACACTTTACACTTCCTCTTAGTAAAAATGATTATCTCAAGGACTAAAACGCTCTTTGGCCCTTCTTTTTGTGTGCTTTTACGTAACACTGGCGTTTTTTTTAGTTTTTCTCCATGCAGTAGAATATATAATTCTTAATCATCTTCTGAATCCTTATTTAAATCATTGTCACCTCTTCCTTTTCCAAGATCTTCATTCGAATTGTTGTCAACTCTTACTATTCTTAGGTATCGTACATGTTGACACTTGTTGTCCCCTTCTAACGTTTGCTCCGAGATTATCCCGTCATTATTTCAATCTTATATTAAGAGTCGTATCAGCTATCCGGTTAAACCCATACTTTATCGCCAAGTTAGAATTTATTAGTTATCCTCTTACAAGGATCATGTGCACTCTTGTTGTTATCAATGCCTATTACTCTAACTTCGTATTGATACAATTTATTTGCAGGTGCAGTAGAAGACTAACAAATATTCTTTGGACTTTACTGCAAAACCAGTTTACTGCACGGAACTCTCTTCGCTGTTCTTTTGACAGTTCGGTGACATCGTTCTGCAATTCCATTTCCCAAAGGTAAATAGGCGCATCTGACTTGAAGTTTAACGTTCCATTTATTTACATAATTACATTTATGAAAAAAATTTAATTAAATTATTCCATTTATGAAAAAACTCCCGTAAGTGCGTTGGAAACCCAATGGAATACCGCTTTTCAATCAATGCTGATGTGCAGAACTTCCATTTTTCCAAATAAGGCACATATTTAGTCCTTTATTTACTGCATTAATTTCAGGTATGTTTATATGTGTTGTGGAGTCTCTTCTTAACCCACAAGCTTCTTCAATTAAATTGCCATCAACCTCGACAACCACGCCTAGTGCTAGTGAACTAGCATCTACCAAAATTGTTACCTCGTTATTGTAAACACTCACAATTTTTTTAGCAGGATCGTCATTTCGTTTTATTTTTACCATATTATTCAGCATTTTTTCCAGATAATTGCATTTTATTTTTTGTCCCACGTTTTCGTCAGGGCATTTGCTGTTTTTTTAACCTATAACGAGGCCACACGCAACCAATCACAAACTGGAAAATTCCCATTCATTTTTCCGCACAAAGAAAAGATGTTTCGTCTTGTTAGTGATTTAGGAATTTTACAATTTCAAATTATTATCTTTTCTTTAAAATAACTTTTTATTTTCTATTCCGACTTTTGAACCAAGAGCTCTCGCTCCATCGGATACGCAGACCACCGGCTTGCAATGAGGCTCATAGATTTCAAAATGATCAGTTACGCGACAAACAGGTATTTTGTCTTCATTCACAAAAGTATCATCAATGTATAATGACGTTCCTTTCCAGATTATTTTTTCTCGTGATACCACTTTGTCCAACACTTCTTTCATTATAACTGGCGCAACGTTAAGTCCGAATCACAAACGTGTTAAACAAAATCTTTGTTCAAAGTACACAACAGTTTGTTGAGTCCAAAGTATATTATCAATTTTTAGCTGTATGTAAGCTAAAGATAAATCAATTATTGAAACATTTTCTCCAAAGCGTCTCCATTCTCAAAGTTATAAAGCACACGCATCTGTGTTCGCAGTGAATGCTTTAATAAACGTGTTCAGCTCCCTGAAGTCTAATACTGGTCGTACTTTTCCTTTGTTTGGCTGCACGGTTTCCATGAGAGGAACCAAACCTTTTATTAAACCGTGTTTCTCCAAGTCATACTTTTGCAGCCATTTTTTCTCTATCCCACCTTCAGTTTCTTTTTCTTAATTGTGTTTTATGCCAACAGGGATTGTGTATTCAGCTATCTTATTCACTAAAGTTTCAGGTTGAGAATTATTATTTCAATTCTGCGCAATTATCCATTTTAGATTTTGTTTGTCAAACGAAGCTGTAAAATCTCGAGCTTTTATATTCAATTACTGACATCTTTTGGCAAATCACTTCTTAGTCTAAGTAAACATGATTCGATTCTTCCCATAAAACAAACATTAGGAGTTGCAGATATCAATATTCCACCAAAAGCCCTTATTCCACCCATAACCATCAAAAAACAATAACCAAGTGGTTTGAAGTCAACTACAAGTGATTTAATAAAAAAAAAATTCCTATATGGTGTGAAGATTCGAGTTCGGCTAACGCCTTCGCACTGTTGATTTTGTCCACTAACAGTTACCATGCTTACTACGCTCTTCGTAATTTTTGGCGCACATTTTATTTTATATGATGCAGCAGGTACATCCAGAGTCAATCAACACATCCCGAAGAACGTTGTTAATGTCCAAGCGTATAGTAGGTAACGCCATTATTGATCGTTTAGAGAGAGAGAGAGTTTGCGCAAACATCTTCTCCCTCCGCACCTTTTTTGGACAAATTCTTGATATGTGTCCTTTTTCTTGACACTAGTAACACAAAACATCGCTTGTCTCCCGTCTTCGACCAAAATTGCTTTGATTGCTATGTCTTCGTAAATGACAATCTCTTGCAAAATTATTGGGGAGTTTACTTTTATAACAAACTGGTTGTGTTTAATCTTCAAGCGACCTCAACTCATCACGTCTTTTTTTTGCAGCAGCAACAGCAAAATTTTCATTTGTTCTATCTTTCCGTTCTTCAATCATGAGTGCTCTTGCTCCCGCAATTATTTGAATAGTAGTAAGATTATCCATACGAGAACTTGATCTCATCATCCGTCAAACTTCCACAGGAAGCCAGAAATGAAGGCACATTCAATAACTCGGTCAGCGTAGATAATCTCCGCAATTTCGTGAAATAAACATAAACTGCCTCTCCATGCTTTAACTTTCTTGTAATGAACTGTTCGTGAGGTGTAAATGCATCAACGGCAAAAGCTTCTAGCAACGCCTCTTTTTTCCGGTCAAAATCTTCTTTATCACTTTCTGTTGATATACTGCAAATTCACCATTTGTGGGGCGGAGGGGAACACTCGCCAGATTGATTACACTAATTAGTTTGCATACGAGTTCAACTTTTTCAAGTCATTCTGCAACTGCCCAGTGGGCATTTCGACGTCGGAACAACGTCGAACGACGTCGATCTCGACGTTGGATCGACGTCGGATTAACGTTGGGAATGGAAATGTTGGGCGATGTCGGAAAAAAAGACATCGGGCGACGTCAGCATTCCGATGTAATTCAACGTTAAGCAATGTTAAACCAACGTTGGAACGACGTCATAATACCAACGTAAATAGATGTCATTCGACATTGAGCGATGTCATACCAACATTGAAACGACGTCAGATAAACGACATAAATAGATGTCATTCGATGTTAAGCGATGTCAAACCAACATAGGAACGACGTCATTCTATCAAAGTAAATAGATGTCATTCGACGTTGAGCGATGTCAAACTAACATCGGAACGACGCTAGTTTACAGACGTAAATATATGTCATTTGACGTTGATCGATGTCAGACCAACATCGGAATGACATAATTCTAACGTAAATTAATGTCTTCAGACGTTAGGCAATGTCAAACCAACCATCGGAAAGATGTCAGATTACCGACGTAAATGCGATGTAATTAGACGTAGAGCGATGTCAAACCAACATTGGAAAGATGTTGGTTTGACATCGTCAAACCAACATCTTTTCAATGTTGGTTTGACATCAGAACATTGGAAAGATGTTGGTTTGACATCGTCAAACCAACATCTTTCCAATGTTGGTTTGACATCGCTCTACGTCTAATTACATCGCATTTACGTCGGTAATCTGACATCTTTCCGGATTTTTTTTGCAAATTTTCAAAAAAACATGGGATTTTTTTTATAACTATAAGTTTAATATCCATGTTTCTACATTTATGGGGTTTGGACAGGGGTCAATTATGTGATTTTTTATGTTAAATGGCATGGATTAACAACTAAAGCAATTTTTTACAAGCTGAAGCACTTAAAGGCGTTAACCAGTTTTTCTGACCGGGAATGGGTATCTTAAATACCCATTATACTGCCATATAATGGGTATTTCAAATATCCATTATATGGTATACAATTTCAAATACCAAAATTATTCTACCATCAAGAAATAAAAAAAATAAAATAAGGAGATTCGATCATATTTTCAATTTTTTAGATAATAGAGGATTATAGAGGTTTTTTTTAAAAAAGAGGACTAATGAGGATTTTAGAGGAGCTGTGGCCACCTTGTATAAATACTAAAATAAATATATGAAAACAACACAAAAGCATATCACTTATTACTCTTTAGTAACAGCATTTCATGGTTATAAAGATCATATCCAATTTATATTAATGTACATTTAGTCTCTAGCTACTAAATGTTTTTTTGTGCGACCCCTCTGTATAAATTATAATGAGAAAAAAAGAACAAATTTTAATTTAGAATATAAACATTTTCTTGTTATTTTTTGGAAATTAAACTATTAACTCCATTGTCACCACCTATAAATAATGATATCAACTATTATCTTTGTACATAAATTAAAAAAAAATTTTATTGCTAACCTTTTTTATTTATTTCAGATGTACTACAAAGAGAATCATTGTAAGCAGGGGCATGGCATTCGTCTAAGTTTTCATCTATATTTTCATCTAGAAACAACTATTTATATAGAAATAAATATGTATAATACATAAAAATGTAGAAACAATAGTTTCTTTGATTTACCTTCACAAGAACGGTTAGAGTTTTTAAAAGGCAGTTGCAAATATAAACAAGTTTCAATGTGTATTACATTCCTATATTAATTGAATTCCTATATTAATTGAATTAATTGAACTTTCTATAGGAAGAATTCTATGATATATGAACTTAGTATGAATATTTCAAAACATTGAAATTAAAACGATTTTTCTTGTTTTAAAAAAATGTTTATGAAATTTAAAAAGTTTTAAATAAATTACTTAATTCCATTTTGTATGATTGTTGTCCTAATGACTGTCCCTATTGTATTCTTATTATTATCACAATTATTTTTATTATTCAATTTAATATGCTTCATATTAGTATTTATTATAATTATTTTAATATTTTTTTATGCGTGATGAATAAAAAAACAATTATAAATAAAAACGATTATAAACCTACCGTGTGTCTCTTTGCAGCCAGAACTTGAATTTTTGATAACGCTATTGGCTAAACAAAACTTGTGTAAATTTGAATCACAATATTTCAAATATAATATTAGCAAAACCAGAGTATTGAATAAATATTAAACCAACCTTTTGGTCTTACTCGTTTAGGATAACATTTCACAGGATATTCATCAACTTTAATTATGGATGTTAAAGAAACAATAGGCACCATAACATTTATATTGGATGCTGGACAATTTAGTTGATGTCTAGCTTTAAATTTTTTTAAAAAGAACCCTTTACATTCAGAGCACATAACTGGCATATCTTGCGTACAATTGAAATTACGACGCTCTCTCATAAACTCATTATTTTCTGTTTTTAAAATAACAGAGTTATAATTTCTAATCCCTTTCTTTTGCAAAACATCTAGTTCTCTATCTTGTTCTTTTTTATTCATAGATAAAATTGGTATTACTAAAGGTTCATTTTTGTGTTTTTTAAGAATATGTCGCTTCAATCTTGTCTGTGTCTTTTGGCAAAACATGCAAGGGCGAGAAGGTTTTTTATACTTTTTCTCTAAGAATTCATTTTTAGATTTTATTTCTATTAAAAAATCTTTCTTATTTTTAAAAGTCTTTTGAAAACAAATTGTTTCTATATTTTTATTTAAAAAACCTCTTTCTGTTAAAGAATCATTATTATTGAATTCAACTGATTCTTCTGAGGAATCATCACCATTAGTTTCAACAACCGAAGAGTCATCTAATGTTGTACCAAAACTATCAATTGGTGCATGGGTTTTATACCCACTGCAATTAAGCACAGACAGCAAAAGTTCTGTTTCTAAATCACTTTTATGGTTGAAATTATCTTTTTCTTGAGTTGCATTAGCTAGCAAAATATTGAGTGATGACGGTAGATATTCTATACTGGAATCTGAATCATAAAAATCCAAATCTACTATAACTGCTAAACATTTTGAAGAAGATGAAACTTCAAAATCAACTTTTGGCGTTGAGGAGTTTAAACTTTTATTAAATTTAGAAACTCTAAACATTTCCTCATTTTCTGATGTTGGTTGAGTATAAGGATTACATGATGACTTCTACATGAAAACAAACAATATGCAAAATTAATATTAAAAATACAAATTCTTAAAATTTTTTAATTAAGATAAAACTTCTTAACCAATCTTTGGAGTTGAATGGGGTAAACTTTCATTAAATTTAGAAACTTCCAAAATTTTATTATTTTCTGGTGTTAGTTGAGCTATAGTATAAGGATGCCACGATGATTTCTACATGAAAACAATCATCTGCAAAATTAATATAACAAATACTAAATATCTAAACTGATAAAAATTACTATAAGAAATTAATGATAAAAATGTACTAAAATGTAAATATATAAAGTTTAAAAAAATTAGCCTAATTGAATGATTAGATTGTTAAGTTGTACCAAATGACCGTCACACACATAATTTGAATTAAGAAAAAGAAAATTGAAAACTTAGGTAAACGAAGTAAAAGAAAAACATTTTCAACATATTAAAAAAAAAATTCAAAGAATATTTTTAATGAATTTTAAATGACAACATTGACTAAATAAAAATATTTACCTGCTTTCTCCAATGCATCAATTCATCATGATCACCATAATCATACCTGTGAAAAATTATAAATTTGACTTTCACGGAAAATACTTTATATAAAGAGTTTAATTTCAAAAAGCTAGAACTCTTTTTTACATTAGCATTATCTAAAAGTGAAAGTAATGAAAGTGAACCTAATTTCTGTCCCTATATCAATAGACTTTAAAGCAAACAGGCAGAGATGGACACAACTTAAAATAGCAATTCTCTTCATTATTGAGTTAGCAAAATTTATTGGTGAGTCATTCACCATTTTTCCAAGCGAGTCCACAAAAATAAGGCAACTATATTATTTTTTATACTTTTGTCATTTCATTATAATTACAGTGGATTCGATGTTGATTCGATTATTTCAAGTGTCAATTGATTATTTTTGTAATGGATTTCAAGTGGATTCCATAAAAAAAAACCTTATTTTAAAACATTACAACTAAATAGTTTTAAATATTCACTAGGTAATAGTTTCAAATTTCACTAGGCTAAAATGTCTCAAATAAAAAAATGACATAAAATGTAGAATTTCAGTTTACATACATACCATACAGATTTACCATACACATCTTTAATTCCATGATATATAAAACACCCAATTTCATTTTTTTCATAAGTTTTAAGTCTGGTAGCTGCTTCTCTTTCAGAAATAATCTCTCCTTAAAAATTAGATAATAAACAATTTTATATGTTAAAAAAATACTAGTATATTATTAGTGATAGAAATATTCCAACTTATAAATTGATAAATATAATTAAGAATAAATATAAAATATTTATAAAAATAAAATTATTAAAAGCTTGCTTTTCTTATTTAGATTTTCCATAGTGCAGACATGAGAAATAAGACAAAATTATTGAAAAAAAAAAGTAAATAAAAAAACCATATCACTATTTGAGCGCTCAAAATAACAGCTGGTCAATAGCATCGATCTGATAATATAGCTCCCAAAATTCAGTTAAAAAGAATACTTATTTTATAAGATTCCTATTACTGCTCTTAACTGTTACTACGAAAAAAAACTTGATGAATAATCTGCTGAGCAGAGAAAATATGTTAAGCACTGTGGGACGTAGTGGTAGTCAAACTCAGAATCTATTGCTTACAAGGCAAGCACGTAGTAAATTAAACTTTTAAATTTTTATTTGAATAATATAACACAAAATAAGGCAAATTAAATAAAAATTTCTTATAAATATGGTTTTAATCGATTAGAAAATAATAATTTATTTTACTCAACATAAATCGGAAAACGTATCATATTAAAAAAATTGCATATTTTCCTTTTTAATTTGGCAAGCGCTTTTGCACTCACCCACATGCCATTTTAAATCGTGCACGCAAGACAAATCGGACAGTACGAAATTTAATTATTTAAAAATCCTACCTCTGTACTCAAGGAAAAAACATCTTTTATCAAAATTTGAATTAGCAAATACACCAAATCCTATAAAAAGATAAAAGACAAAATATATAAAAAAACAAAAAAATAAAATATTTTCAGTCAGTTTACATTTCAAGTGCAAAACAATTTACACAGGTGTAAAGGTGCGCACACTATTACTGCCAGTACCTATATATATTGCAAAATTAAACTCTGTGATTAAAACTCTGTTAAATTTCATTACAATTTACAAGATATATATTCCTTTAAATATATCATCTTTGTGTTAAATTGTATTACTTATATTATATACCTTGTGGTGACATTAAAATCTAATTGTATTTATATGTTAAATTTTATAACTATTTATATTATATATTCCTAATGGTGACACTAAACACTAAAATAAAATCTCTATGTTAAACATTATTACAAATTATACTATATATACCTTGTGGTGACATTAAACTCTAATTGTATTTTTATGTTAAACTTCATTACTATTTATATCATATATTCCTTATGGAGACACTATATGAAAAAAAAATTCTCTATGTTAAATTTAACGCTGTTGCTCGCGCAACGGTACCATCGCTTTAATTTTATTCTTAAAGTCACGGTAGTGATTTCTGATTAGTTGATTTTTTTTTTCTTTTTTTAAATAATGCATGCCCAACCCAAAACCCCTAAATTGAAGTATGTACACTCACTGCGCCTATCCCTAAATCAGCGGATGTATGTACACTCACTGCGCCTATCCCTATATATCAGTCGATGTTGGTAAATAATAAAAATCAATGTAACTTTCAATAAAAAAAATAGTTAAAAAACATATAAAAACATTTCACTAAACGAAGGATATGATCCCGGATCACCGCGAGATGATAATAAATCAGTTACCACAATGCTAAACACACTACTGGTTCAAGAAGCTTTATTTTTTTATGTACAAATAAATTTTTCAAAATCAACCAATCATATTCGCAGCCATGACTTAAAATAAACCAATCAAACTTTACTACCGTGACTTTAAGAAAAAAATTAAAGTTAAAATTTAATTTGGATTTATATTATATAATCCTTACGGTGATGCTAAATTCAAAAAGAAAATGTCAAAGTTAAACATTATTACAACCTATATATACCTTGTGGTGACATTAAACTCAAATTATTTTCTATGTTAATTTTTATTACTATTTATATTATATACCAATAACAATATATTTTCAATAAAAGATCTTTGAGGTCATTTACAAATAGTTAAATACTAGTCCTAAGTAAATACCATGAAATAGGATTAATAATACAAATAGTAATGATAATAATAATGATGATAAATTATAAGTTATAAAAATAATAAGAAAATTATGCGATAAAAAACCAATATCAATTTTAAAACAATTAAATATGATGCATAGACAGGAAAGTTACAAACATTTATGTACTGACAAAACGTAACAATCTACCATGTAACTAAAACAATTACTGCAAAGATGAATAACAACAATTTAATAAATATAATAATCTTAATACCAATAATCATAATAAAAACAATAAAAATAAAATAAATACTTCATTAAAAAATAACAATAAACAAACAAAGAAAAAATTATTCAATAATACTCGCAAATAAAAACGTGTCACACGTGCACACAAATAGTCACGAAAGTATAGAGTTTTTATAATAAATGACAATATTCCATTTTCTTTATTCAAAAACCGAGCAATTTTTATATTTTATTTTAATTTCTTTTTAATTACCATTTTCGAATGTTTTTCTCTTTAGCTTTGGTTTTTTGTCTCTTTCTTTTTCTTTTTGTTTTTTTTCTTTTGTTAATTTGTTTGATTTGTTTTTTAATTTTTTTTTTTAATTCTCTTTTATTTCTTTTTTTTTCTTCATTCTCTATATTTTTATCTTATTCATTTCTCTTATTTTATTCTTTTATCTTTACTTTTTTTTATTATTATATTTATAAAATTCATTATAAAAAACCACCCACTATTCCGCAAGTCAATCAAAGAATATTTTTCTTATGGTGACAATAAATTCAAAAATATAATTTCTATGTTAAATTATATTGCCATTTATATTATATATTTGTTTTGGTGACACTAAATTTTAAAATTTAATCTCTTTTAAAATGTATTACTATTTATATTACATATACCTTGTGGCGATATAAAACGATATGACTGGATCTCTTTATTAAATTTTATTACTATTTATATTCCTAATGGTGGCACTGAATTCAAAAACAAAATCTCCATGTTGAATTTAATTATGATTTATTCCTTATTGTGAGGTTAAATTCAAAAATAAAATCTCTATGTTAAACATTATCACAAGTTTACATACCTCGTGCTGATATTAAACTCTGATCGTACTTCTGTTTAATTTTATTACTATTACTATTATATATCCTTATATCATTTAATATTAAAATAGATTTAATAACGATCAATTTAATAAGAATACAATGAATTTATATAGATTGATCCGCCCTTTGAGACTTAAGTTAAGAATTATCAAAAGCCACTTTTAAAAAGTAAACAATTGCTTTGCCTATTATTTACTTATTTCTTCAACCTCACAACACTCCGTTTCCATTTTTCAACTCGTAACTTTTTTTATAAATAGCAAATTTAATTTTGCAAAATAAATTATTCAATAATTAATTAATAAAAAGAGCGAAAAAAGAAACATTGTCATAACTACTTCACTCTACCTGCTATTTCATTTTATCCTGTTTTACTCTATTCCTTTTGGAATTTTTTTCTTGACCACGTTTTTATATAGTAGACGTTTTAAAAATTCGCGGCAAAATAAAGTTATAAGAAACTAGAGAATAAATCAGCAATACTCCAAGAAAAGAATCGACTATACAAAATAAATAATCTAAATAAAACAAGTTAAAAAAAATTTAGTACTAAGAAAAAGAAAACTATAGTCAAAAAAAGTTTTTTTATTTTTTGTAGCGTTTGTTATTTTCCACTACTATAATTGATACAAGTCGAGGAAAAAAGTAGATAACAATGTAACGAAAACAAAAATATTTTTTGATATACAATTTTTTTGCAACTTTTTTTAGTCAGTATATTAAGGAAATACTTTAAAAATTGCGCTAGAAACACTGACAAATTTTAGATTTGTTTTTCAAATGTCTTTTTTTTTTTTTTTTTTTTTTTTTTTTTTTTTTTTACATTTTAAGTTTACATTTGTCGTAATACAATACTTTAACAAATACAAACAAGGTTTCTGAAAGAAGATCGTACTGATCTTATCATCAGAACCTTTTACAAGCATTTAGCATAATTATTTACAATGTATATAATCTATTTATAAAATAAACAGTAAAAGTAAATAGTAAAACAAAAAGATAAAAAGTAAAACAAAAAGAGTCGTTACATATAACGTATTTTACAATTAACATAAAACGTATTTTACAATTAAAAAGTTCTAAATAAAGGTACATAATTACAATTAGAAGAACCTTATTATGTCATCGGAAAATAAAATTAAATTTTTGAGTTTATGTTTAAAAATTGGAAAAGTGTAAAATATATTAAAGTTTGGCAAAACAACTTCATTCCAAAGATACGGCGCACGATAAGCAATACCATACTGGTTAAACTTTGTTCCACAAAAAGGTTTATGCAAAAATTTATTATTTCTAAGAGTATATTTATTTATTGGTTTTTCACAAAAGAGAACTTTAAAGATAGGTAGGGATAAGTCATTTTTCCACAAATACATAAAGCATAAAACATTAAACACATTAAGTTCGTAAATATTAAGAATTTTCATTTCAATAAAAAAAGGTTTGGAATGAGTGTATCGATCCGCAAAATTAATTAAACGGATCGCATGCTTCTGACGGCGGTAAAGACATTTTAATTTGCTTTTTTCTGTGCTTCCCCAAGCAATATTTGCATAATTTAAATAGGTATGAATAAATGTGTAGTATAGTTGGGTTAAATCTTTTTTACATAGATATGTTCTCGATTTATATAAAATTCCAATGCTTTTAGAAATTTTTGTGCTAATATAGTCAATATGCGCTTTCCATGTGATGTTTTCATCAAGAAAAACACCCAAAAACCTTGTGACATAGTGTCTTTTTATCACAGTATTATCAATAAAGATTTCTGGTAAATTTTGGGGTAAATAAGGTTTTTTTGCGATTGGATGGAAGAGAATCCATTTTGTTTTGTTACTGTTAAGAGTTAGCTTATTGCATATAAACCATTTTGATATGTTTTTAAGTTCATCGTTCATACTAGAAAAGAGTTTGTAAATATCATTATCGGAAAGAAATAAGTTGGTGTCATCAGCAAACATTATACTCATTAAATTTGAGGCTTTATTTAGATCGTTTATATAAATCAAGAACAACAGTGGTCCCAAAATGGAGCCTTGGGGAACGCCACATGAAACATTTAGGAACTCATTTGGATAACAACTATTACTAAAAACAAATTGTTTACGGTTAGATAAATAACTTCGGAACCATTTTATAACTTTGTAATTTATTCCATAGTATTTCTGTTTTTGTATCAAAATTTCATGATCTACAGTATCGAACGCCTTCGATAGGTCGATAAAAACACCTAATGTAAATTTAGATTTTTCAAAAGAATTTGAAATTTCACGTACAAGTTGGATAATTGCATGTTCCGTCGAATTATTTTTTTTAAAACCAAACTGGTTGGCGTATAACAAATTATTAGAAAGGAAATAATTGTATAATCTATTATACATAATGCGTTCTAGTATTTTTGAGAATGTGCAGAGGACGAAGATAGGACGATAATTACTGATATTTGTTTGATCTCCCTCTTTTAAAATTGGGGTAATTTTAGCAATTTTTAATTGATCCGGAAAAATTCCTTGGTGAATAGATGCTCCATAAACCTTAAAAAGTATATCTTTTAATTGTTCAAAACATTCTATAACTATATTACCGTTTATGTCATCTGCTCCGTTTGCTTTGTTTTTTTAAGGGATTTGAATGCTTTTTCGAATTCATAAAAAGTTAGCTCAGAATATAATTCGTTGAAACTAATGCAATTATCCATCTGTACTAGAAAATCGTTAAATGTTGCTTTGGTATAAGGAATTTTATTTGCTAGTTTAGGACCAATGTCAGTGAAGAATTTGTTAAACTCATGAGCTATAGCTTTTGGTTCGCATATGCGTTTGTTATCCACTATAACCATCTGGGGAAGAGAACCTGAGCATTTTTTTTGTCTGCCAGTAATTTCGTTCATTATTTGCCAATTGCGTTTTGTGTTATTTTTGAATTTGTCTAGAAGTCTTGTGTAATAATTTTTTTCAAATTTTTACGAACTTTTTCAAAGAGATATTTGTAATTTTTATATATTTTCTCATTATCTAATGATTTTGTTTTAAGATATTTTATATACAGCTTCTGTTTAATCTTGGATGATTTTTTAAATCCTTTTGTTATCCAGGGGTTATTTTTATATTTTGGAGTTATTGTCTTTTCAATAATAGGAAAGTTTGCGTCATAAACGGAGTAAAAGGTTTCATAAAAGTTATCATAAATTTTGTCTGCATTGTCATTGAAGTTAATATGCTTCCAGTGCAGTAACGATAGTTGGTTTTTAAACAATTTTATATTTGTATGGTTAAAAATGCGGATTTTAATTTTGTTTATTTTATTTTTAATTTCAGAATTAATTGTCAAGAATATTGGAAAATGGTCAGTTATATCAGATTTTAGGATACCTGTTTGAATATTATTGTTGAATATATCTGTTGTAATAATATTATCAATCAAAGACGTCGAGTTTTTTGTTACTCTAGTTGGCCTGTTTATTAAAGGAATTGCTCCCGCCTCAAAAAAGGAGTCGTAAAAGTTTTTAATTTTGTTATCTTCATTATAAAGAAAACAATTCATATTTAGGTCTCCAATAATGAAGTTCTTTTTGTTTTCTTTAATACCTTTTTTGAAAATACTTTGTTCAAAAAAAATGCTCAAGTTCTCGCTCACGCCGTCAGGTGGGCGATAACAACAGCTTAATAATATGTTTTTAGATTGATTGTTCATAATTTCAATAGTCAAAATTTCTTTATCGCTATCAGAAGCACTTAAATCATTCCTAAAGTAATAAACAATATTTTCATTCACATATATAATGACTCCTCCGCCGCGTTTATTTACTTGTCTTTTAAACGAAATTAATTTAAAATGAGGAATATAAAAGTTCGAAGTATTATCTATGTTATTTGAAATCCAGGTTTCAGTTAAACAAACTATATTAAAACGATTTTTTGTTTCCTCTAACAAGTTTAAAAGTTTTTCAAAATTGTTATTAAGACTTCGAATGTTTTCGTGTAGTATCATAATTTTATTTAAACATTTGTCATAAACATTTTTAAAAAGAAACCCTTCTAAATCGCTTGGAAAGTAATATGAGCAATCCGTAAGCGCCTCGTAGGAATAGTTTATATCGGGGTCTATATTTACATCATTTATTTCATTAAAGTTAAAACGCATGGATTCAAAGTCACTGATTCCAGCCATGCTTTTTTTTTTTTTTAATATAATTTTATTTGAGCATTTACTTTTAGAAAGGCTTCTTTTTAGGACTTAAAGTTAGGGATGGGATTTTTAAATTCTCTACAAAAAATTTTATCATACTTGATAATGGCGTACTTTCCTTCACCGCGTAGACGTTTGACTTCTTCCCACAACTTTTTGCGACTTTTCTAGACTGCTGTTTTAATCAATGCACAGGAAAGCAAGAAAACTCATTGCTATTTATTTTTTATATAAAAAAATGAAACGATGCAGCAAATTTTTGTGGGCTAGTGCATTGTTAATTTACTGAATTTTTTAGAAGCCTGTTAGAAACTTTTGTTCATGTTTTTAAATACATTTTTTTTAAATAGAGCAATCGTTATGTTCATTATCTCAAGCAACTCATATTAATATTGGAAACTGAGCAATATAATAGAAACAACTTCATACATGCATCAATTGCGGTAAATACATTTAAAGATGTTATTCTTTTATTAAACTTATTCCGTCATTAACAAAATTTATTAATCAAATAATATTTTTTTAAAATAAGTAACAGTCCATTTTCTTGTTTTCTCTATTATACTAGTATTGAGAAAAAACGTATAAAATATAGTAAAAACATTTTTAAATGAAAAACGTTGTAAAATTGAATAAACAAAATAAAAGTTGTTGTTGAATAAAAGATTTTTTTCAACAACAACTTAATATATATTTATAAATAAAAGTTATATTAAAATTTTATTAAAAAAAAATTTCTTTTATTTTATTTTTTTAATTAATAAATTTTCTAGTTTATTTAATTAAATATGATAATTCTTTACTACTCAATGCATCTAAGGCATAGAACAAACAAACTCGTAAAAAAAAACCGATAATTTTAAACAAATTCGATTGGTTGATAGTGGCAAACCAAAAAACTTTTTAGTTATTGGTATTTAATTTATGCAAACAAAGAATTTAAGTTGAAAGTAATTTATTTAAAAAGTTTACCTCCTCTGTTTTTTTTATTGTTTAGGCATTCTGAATGGAATTATTTATTATTTTAAGATGGCTGAATAAGTCTCAAGTTTTTCAAAAATTGATACTAAATACTGAATATAGTTTTTTAAATGGGGCTAAAGATTATAATTATTTATGCAAAAACGACTTTGGTAAAAAAATTCAAACTACCATAGGTTATCTAAATCAAACATGATATTATTTATAAACATACTTATTAAGGTGTGGTATTGAAAATAGTAACTTCAATTTTCATAAATGATTTTTCATGCTAATTTTCCCAAATGTCTGATTAAAAATGTCAAACTACATTCATTGAAAAAAAAGCACCAATATGAGCTTTTATGAAAAAATCAAATTTATAGACTTATCTATAGCCAAGCCCCAAGGTACTTTATGTTGAAAACTTCATCTTTTCTAAATAAAACTACGCTTGACAATTTGTTATAGTCACATTACTCTTACTAGATTGAAACAGTGGCTAAAATAATCTTTCACACATACCAAATATGTGATGAAAAAACTTACATATATTGTTATTGAAAAAACTTATATTTTTGTACGGAAAAACATGTACCAGGCCTTAGTTGCATTGAGTAATTTGTTTCCTTATTTAAGAATTGTTTTTTTTTTCTAAGTAAATAAGTTTAGCATTTTGCCATGAATTATTGAAAAGTTTTAGTTAAAAGATGTGAACTGCCATGGTCAGTGAGTCTAAAAAAAGTATTTAAGGTGTGGACATACAAGGTGTGCGACCGCACGCCTTTCCCAGGAAGACTTGTATTTATATTATATATTCCTAATGGCGATACTAAATACAAAAATATAACCCCTATGCTAAATTATATTACTATTTATACTATGTTGAATTTAAATATGATTAATATTATATATTCCTTAGGATAACTCTAAATTCAAAAATAAAACCTCAATGTTAAACATTTTAACAACCTATATTACGTATACCTTGTGGTGATAATAAACTCTGATTGTACTTCTATATTAAATTTTATTAGTATTTATATTATATATTCCTTATGGTGACACTAGATTCAAAAAATAAATCTCTATGTTGAATTTAATTATTATTTATATTCCTTATAGCAACGCTATATTGAAAAATAAAATTTTTATATTAAACATTATTACAACTTATATTATATATACCTTGTGGTGACATTAAACTCTGATTTTATTTTTATGTTAAATTTTATTATTATTTATATTATATATTCCTCATGGTGACACTAAATTTAAAAATACAATCTCAATGTTAAATTATATTATCATTTATATTATATATTCCTTTTGGCGATATAAAACTATATAATTGGATCTCTTTGTTAAATTTTATTACTATCTATATCATATATTTCTTATGGTGACACTAAAGTCAAAAATCAAATCTCTATGTTAAATATTATTACAAGTTATATTATATATACCTTGTAGTGACATTAAACTATGATTGTATTACTATTTATACTATGTTGAATTTAAATATGATTTATATTATATATTCTTTAGGATAACTCTAAATTCAAAAATAAAACCTCAATGTTAAACATTTTAACAACTTATATTATGTATAACTTGTGGTGACAATAAACTCTGATTGTATTTCTATATTAAATTTTGTTACTATTTATATTATATACTCCTTATGGTAACACTAATTTTAAAAATAAAATCAATATGTTGAATTTAATTATTATTTATATTACATATTTCTAAAGGTGACCCTGAATTCAATAATAAAATTTCTGTATTAAAAAGTAATACAACTGATATTATATATACAGGGTGGCCACAAAATCTTTTATAAGAAAGAGAGGAGATAAGAGGATTTTAAAAGAGCTGTGGCCACCCTGATATACCTTGTGGTGAGAATAAATTCTGATTGTATTTAATATTAAATTTATTCATGATTTATATTATATATTCCTTATGGTGAAGCCTAGTTTAAAAACAAAATCTCTACGTTGAATTTAATTACGATTTATATTCCTTATGGTGACACTAAATTCTTAAATAAAATCAATATGTTGATATTAATTATGATTTATATTATATATTCCTTATGTTGACCCTGAATTTAAAAATAAAATTTATGTGTTAAAAATTATTACAACTGATATTATATATAACTTGTGATGACAGTAAACACTGATTGTATTTAATGTTAAATTTATTTATGATTTATATTACATATTCCTTATGGTGACGCCAAATTCAAAAATAAAATCTCAATGTTTAACATTATTACAACTTATATTATATATACCTTACGGTGACATTAAACTATGATTGTATTTGTATGTTAAATTCTATTATTATTTATATTGAATGAATGGCTAACTTGAAAAATGGGACAAGTCCTGCAAAAATCATAAATGTCTCCTTTTTCAAGTTAGCGATTCCTTATGGTAACACTAAATTTAAAAATAAAATCTCTATGTTGAATTTAATTAATATTTATATTATATATTCCTTATGGTGACACTATATTCAAAAATAAAATTTCTGTTAAACATTATTACAACTTATATTATATATTCCTTATGTTGACACTAAATTCAAAAAAAAACTCTATGTTGATTTAATTATGATTTAATTGCTTTATGGAGACGCTAAATTCAAAAATAAAATCCCTATGTTAAACATTACAACTTATATTATATATACCTTACGGTGACATTTAACTATGATTGTATTTCTATGTTAAACTTTATTACTATTCATATTGTATGAATGGCTAACTCGAAAAATGGGACAAGTCCTGCAAAAATTCATGTCTCCTTTTTCAAGTTAGCGATTCCTTATGGTGACACTAATTTTAAAAATAAAAACAATATGTTGAATTTAATTATGATTTTTATTATATATACATTATGGTGATATATATAGGTATATATAATATACACTAAATTCAAAAATAAAATCAATATGTTGAATTTAATTATGATTTATATTATACATTCCTTATGGTGAGACTAAATTCAAAAATAAAATCTTTATGTTAAAGATTATTACAACTTATATTTCATATACCTTATGGTGACACTAAATTCAAAAATAAAATCTCTATGTTGAATTTAATTATGATTTATATAATATATTCCTTATGGTGACACTATATTCAAAAATAAAATTTCTATGTTAAGCATTATTACAACTTACATTATATATTCCATATGGTGACACTAAATTCGAAAATAAAATCTCTATGTTGATTTAATTATGATTTACATGCCTTATGGAGACGCTAAATTCAAAAATAAAATCCCTATGTTAAACATTATTACAACTTATAATATATATACCTTGTGGTGACATTAAACTCGGATTATATTTAATGTTAAACTTAATCATGATTTTTATTATATATTCTTTATGGTGCTCCAAGTTCAAAAATAAAATCTCTATGTATTACAACTTTTATTATATATATCTTGTGGTGATATTAAACTCTGATTGTATTTTTATGTTAAATTTTGACATTTATACTAAAAATTCTAAATGGTGACACTAAATTCAAAAACAAAACCTTTATGTGAATTTAATTATGATTTAAATTTTTATGAGGACGCTAAATTTAAAGATAAAATCTCTATTTTAAACATTATTACAACTTATATAATTTTCTGGTGGTGACATTAAACTCTGATTGTATTTAATGTTAAAGTTTATCATGATTAATATTAAATATTCCTTATGGTGAGGTCGAATTAAAAAACTAAATCACTTTGTTAAATATTATTACAACTTATATTATATATACCTTGTGGTGACAATGAACTCTGATTATATTCTTTGTTAACTTCTACTGATTATATTATATATTCACAATGGTGACTCTATATTTAAAAATAAAATGTCTATTTTGAATTTAATTATGATTTATATTATATATTCCTTGTGGTGACGCTAATTTCAAAAATTAAAAAACTTTATATAAAATTTTATTACTATTTATATCATATATTCCTTATGGTGACACTATATTCTAAAATAAAATATCTAAGTTAATTTAGTCATGATTTATATTCTTTATGGTGACGCCAATTCAAAAATAAAATCTCTATGCTAAATCTCTATGTTGATTTGCTAAATCTCTATGTTGATTATTATAACTTATGCTATACATACCTTGTGGTGACATGAAACTGTGATTGTATTCAATGTTAAATTCATAGATCATTTTTTAAAAATTCGGAAATTGTTTCGGTAAAATATTCGGAAAAAATCTGGAATACCTTTTCCCTAATATTCCCCTTAATTTTGATTTTAGCTGAGTTGTTTCCAATTTCTTTTTTTAATTTTATTAATTCTTGTATGAGCAATGAGTAAAAAATTTAAAAAAACATCAAATATGTTACATTAAATATATTACAAAAATATATACCTAAACTTATATGTAAAGAAAACATTTTGGATATCTGTAAAAACTAAAAGTTGAGAAATATATCCGCAATTGCGGAACCATCTGGAAAAAGAGAATCCCTGTAATCATGTCTTATATTAAATATTTCTTGCAGTGAGGTTAAATTAAAAAATAAAATCTCTATGTTAAATATTATTACAACTTATATTATATATACCTTGTGGTGACATTTAACTCTGATTGTATTTCTATGTTAAATTCTACTATTTATATTATATACTCTTAATGGTGACACTATATTCAAAAATAAAATCTCTATGTTGAATTTAATTATTATTTGTTTTATATATTCCTTATGGTGACGCTTAACTCAAAAATAAAATCTCTGTGTTAAACATTATTACAACTTATATTATATATAACTTGTGGTGACAATAAACTGTGATTGTATTCATATGTTTAATTTTGTTACTATTCATATTATATATTGCTTATGGCGACACTAAATTTTAAAATATAATCTCTATGTTAAATTGTATTAATATTTATAACCTGAAAAGTTTTTATGATGCCATTTTTTACTGAAATAAATTCGTTAAAATTGTTATAAGAATAAGAATATAAATGTTAAAATAACTAATATAAATGTTAATACTGTAACTATCATTAGGTATATATACACCATGTATATATACCTAATGATTGAAATTTTCAATAAAAAATAATTTTTTTTACTTATTAGTCAAGAAGCTAAAGTAACCAATACCTATTTTATCATTAATTTTTGCTAATACAAACCCCTCTTGATCTTGTTTAGCGTTTACATACTTTGCCATTTTTGTAGCGTTTACATACTTATGCAATTTTTACTCATTTATAGAGTATTTTATTTTACATAACTTCAATTTTTTACTTATTATTTTTTAAGAGTTGTAAAATCAAAAAAAATAAGCGAACAAATAATTGGATATCACAGGGTGTCCACCTTTAAGATATTTCCGCAGAGGTACTAAATATAAAACATAAACTCTCAAACATAAACTTTTAAACATGAAAGTATTTATCTGAAATTTGATAAATAAAAATATTATTATAAAAACAAAATGTATTTAAATAATCTCAAACATTATTAAATGTTTATTGAATACTAAACAGGAAACATATATTGACAAAAAAACATTTTCCAGTTTTTCTAGCATTGGCGATGCTAAAAACTATAAACTTTCTAGTTTTCCCAGTATGTTTTTAAAAAACATTATTATGTATTATTTACTTGTTAATTTATTTTTAATTAAATAATATTATGAATAATACGATTAAAAAAATATTATATATTAGAAAAATAAGATTGTATAAAATTTTATAAAAATTACATTTTCCTGTCCTGCTTTACATTTTATTTTAATGAAATTACAATTTTTTATTTATGTATAGCATATATAATGCTGGCTGTATATAAATTACACAAATAATTATAATATAAATGTGGCATTATATATTATACAATAAAGTATTTGAATTAATTGAAATGCTTTAATTTATAATATATAATGTCACACTATATATTTTAAAACTTGTAATATTAAATTTTATTGTTATATTAAAACCTTACAATGACATTGACATATGATATAACAGTTATATTGAAAGTTATCATGTTAGATATTATATATCAATAGGCGTATATTATGCTATATTTTATCTAATGAATAGTAAAATATAAACTTGTTAATGTTAACTTTTCAGCAAACTTGTCAATCAGCAAAATTGTAAAGTTAACAATCTTAATGATAGTTTGTCATTTTATTTAATTAAATGTCACTTAATTAAGCAGTCATTAAAACTGCTACACACAAATTATATAATACTCATGTTATATTCCATTAGATTAATATATACTATTTATTTGACTCAAGTTTCTTTTTATAATAAGATTGAAATATTATTAGTTAAAATACTTTAGAATATATTATCTATTATGGCTTAGGGCATAAGAAGAATTTATAACACTATTATAAATCTAGGATCCTACTATTATAAACAGTAGGAATCCTAGATTTATATAATATAAAAAGTTTACTCAATTAGAATTATCCTTGTAGGACAAACTTAATTAAGTTAATCATATTCTTAATCATATCCATATTATATTCTTAAATATTATAACTAGTACGTTAACTTATTATTAGTATTGTCATGCATTACAATATTACTAATAAGTTATGTATTGCAAATAATTAACAATAAGTATATAATACTAACAACAAGTTATGTATTAACAATGCTATTACAATACTATTGTAATACCATTACAATACATAACTTATTTATGTATTTTTACGTAACCAAGTTATGCATGTCTTAATAAATTTTTCCAAAATCATTTTTAATAAATCATTTAAGTAATATAATTTAAAGGTTATATTATCCTTTTAATGCTCTTTGAGTATTTTATAATATAATAATACAAATTCTGCAAGTTATGTAAGTAAAATATTTTATAACAGTTTAGCTGATTAATTAGCATGATTTTAAAATAACCGTATTTCCTGTAATATAGGTTAACACATTGCCATTTATTTAATTATTAATAAATAAGTTCACAATATGTAAATAAACTCACTGCTCATTTTATAGATCTCGCTTTATCCAACAGTGCAAGTCATGCAAGGAACATGCGGCTACATAGATAGAAATATCGGAAAATAAAAATTTGTATATCTTTTCAAAGTCCATTTGCTGCTCAGGCTGCATTGTAAATTTAAATATATTACTTGAGTTGAGTAGCCTAATACGTAAGTTGCTTCAATTTTTCATAAAATGTTTGATATATATCTGTTAAAGTCCTTGAAAAAAAGTACGAAACTTGGTGTTGCCATATGGCAGCTTTTAATCGCTTACGCGAAAACTTAAATTATACATCGTGATTTTTACTGCTGAAATAACTTTTTTTTTAAATAATCAAAAGTACAATAAACTTCTTTCAGTGTTTCCTTAGACCTATATCTTTAAAAAGGCACATCGAAATATTAGTTTCATTAAGCATTTAACTCATAATTTACAAGTAAAAACGTTAAGGTGACCGTAAATAGTACCCATAACACAACTGTTGCTTTATGGTACGTTTTTTTAGCACGATTTGTCACCATTGCGCAGCTCTAGTGATTTATATATATATATATATATATATATATATATATATATATATATATATATATATATATATATATATATATATATATATATGTATATATATATATATATATATATATATATATATATATATTAATATATTAAAAAGTTACAATTTTAATATATATTAACATAGACGATATATGACAAAAACGTTTTTGAAGTTATTAACTTCATTTAATTAATTAATTGGAATAAGAGCGTAGAATTTAGAAACATTTAAAAATTTTGTAAATACTTTTAAAAACAATTATTCCTAATAAAACAAAAAACTAACAATCATATCCTTTAAATAAACCCATTCATCTGAAATAATTGTTCCATTCCAATTTTATTCCAATGATTTTGTCACACTTTTAAAAACACTCTAAAATCTAATAACTGGATATGTGAAACAATAGATAAACCATTAGATAAACCGTTTATCTAATACCCTTACAAATAACTTACAAGTTTCTTAGACAGATCTTCATCACTAATCAAGACCTTTTCAAAATCCAAAAGTTCATTAACTTGGAGAAATTTAGCAGGAAGATTACTTAAATTCATTCCAGCCACTGTTGTTTCGCGCTGTTGGTGTATTGTATTTTGGTTTTCTAACTGCTTTGTCAGCAATTTTATCACAGTGTATTGAAAGTCTAAACGAGAAAAAGTGATTATTTACCCAATAATGAAAATATATGACCCATTGAGATTTACTATTTTTTAAATTAATTTGTTTTAATTTGTTTGGAAACTTTGTTGATAAACAAAATATTTTTTATGTAGGTAACAACTAGAGATTGCTAACTAGTAGAAATAAATAGAGGTAATAATTAGTATTTTAAAGTACCACTTGAGTATGGTGATTAAAATAAGCTAATCAAAACCAGGCTTGTGGAGCGTATGGAAAAATGTGCCGTACTCTGGAAGTATGTGCTGCATAACTTATAACTTAAAATAACATTCAAAACAAAATCCTAAAATAATAAAATTTTCACCTCCAACGTCCATAGGAAAATCTTTCCGTCTAAAATGCACAGCATCTTTTCTTTTTATCGGGGTAGACTTACAGACAATTGGTGATACTGCAACTAACATAAGTCTGGAGATATTTGAATTTAAATTAGAAGATCTTGAGTCTGAGTTTGATCGAGATCGCTAACATCGTGATTGGGACCTAGACTTTGAGCAAGACTTCAAACGTAATGGGGACTTCGACTGCAAATGGGACCTTGAATGTGAATTTGACTTCGAGTGTGAACCTGACCTCAATCGTGAATGAGGCTTCGACTGATAACGTGAATGTGATCGTGAATGCAAGTTTAACCCTGATTGCAATCTTTAATGTAAACCAGGTTGTGAGTGATTTGATCTTGATGGTGGTGGTTTAACTGGGGTGGATTGTAAATGTGGTGGTGGGGCAGTTGCAATGACTTTGCATGTTGGGAATGTTGGAGGTATATTTGGAATTATTTTTCCTGTAAGGTAAAATGCAAAAAATAAAATAGATACTAACAAAAAACTAATACGAAAAAGGCAAATACCTAAAAAGTAAAAACTGGTTAAAGCTCAGGAAATAAAATATACAAACAAACAAAAAGTTCATTTGATGCTGTATATGTTAACATAACTAATAAATATCTACAATAGTACATCAACTTACCTTTATCAGAAGAAATTATTTCCACAGGTTCCGTTATTTCCTCAGTGGTCGTGTAATCTGTGCAGCCTTAACAGTCTTCTTTGTACCTTAAAAAATAGCAATAAAAAGTGATAAAAAGAATAATTTATTACCAAATAAGAAGATTCAAAACTTCCATAAACATCAAATTCACTGGTAATGTGTTTACACCCAACCTTATGAGTTTTAGTGATATAATACTTAAAAGTAAATTTACTTATATCTTCTATCTATATATTTTATTCAATTGTATATTTATATATGCTATTATTTATTTTCATGATCAAATTTTGAACATAATAAAAATCCTTGATAACTAAAAACGTTGTAATTTGGTATGCATACAACATTGGTTTAGTTTCTCTGGTATAACTACAACAAAAATATGTAAAATCACTTAAAAAACATTTAACACATACCGCTAATTTTGACTTTGATTAGAGAGAACTGTTTCCATCCAGTTTTAGGCGTTTCTAAATTTTCAAATACACGTTTTACATGCAAACCATTTGGCCAATAAACAACTTTTCTTGTTGTATCCACCCAACTTGAAGGAATTACTCTCTCAAAATCTTTTTTTATTTCCAACCAACAAGCTCTTGTATACGACATTATAGACTAAAAGAAAAAAAATCTTGATTCTATGACAAGTAAAAAGTGCAATGTAAAAAGCTTTTTAAGAGGTGTATTGGATATGATAATAACGCTTTTTCTTAGCAGAATAAGCGTTATTATAAAACTTTATTTTATTCATCTTTAGACATGCACATTGAATGACTGACGTGCAAACAAACATGATGTTGCCCCACTTTTAAAAAATAAAATAAAAACATTCTATAATAATAACTTCATTAAGACACATGCATAGCGTAGCGTAGTTTTTCACATGTTTAAAATGTTTTAAAAAATAAATAAAAATTCTATAAAGTGAAACCCTTTTCTAAAAAACGCCTTCCGCTGTATCGCTAAACCTTTTTAACGTGATACGCTCCTTCCCCATTTTGCATGACATTCTTTATGAGTGGTCCCAAATATTTTTTTAAATTTCAATTAAAACTTAACAAGATAAATGCAAACACATTATTTGTATTACCTGTATCTAGGCTCATATCTAGGTATCTATATAGGCCAGATAAATAAAATATCATATACATTACACCTCTAAATTCAAGGAGGCAATAGAAAGAGAATATTGAAAGACCTAATAACTGTTATGTTCCAAGAAGTGTTTAACAAAATTTTGTATGATAGATAATAAAAACATAAAATCATTTTAAAACCATAATAACATCACCAAACTATAAATAAAAGTAAAATTTTACATAATAAAATATTTAGAAAAAAGATGCTTAAGTTAAATAAAAACAGCTAACAAAATACTCTAAAAAAATAAATTAAAACAAACAATCTTTAATTTAAAGAATGCCCTCTCATTTATATATATATATATATATATATATATATATATATATATATATATATATATATATATATATATATATATATATATATATATATATATATATATATATATGCACCAAGTATTGGCCAAAACTGTTTACTACTGCTTTTGAATAAAGGAAGTCCATCGATATTAACTTCTAAATATATTGGATTTAGAGATAACTTATTTCCAGTATACATTTCCAGTATTATCGTTATTCCATTTAAAATACCAAGGTAAACATATTCTCATCCACTTACAGTTAAAGTCTGTATATAACGTTGGGTTTTCATCAGCGTCTTGCAATCCTTTGGTAAATTGCTATGTCCATTTTTACTGAGAATCTCTAAAAGTTCATTAAACCGTACACGTGTACATTTGTTTCGAGCAGCCCTGGAAGCTAGTTCATCAGAAAGAAAATATTCTACAACTGGGTCAACATTTTCAAAACTTATATTAGTAAGATCTTGAGAATGCAATGTACTAGTCTTATCACTTAAGATCTCAATAGGAGAATTATTAAAACTGTTATTACTAAAATGAACTGATTCAGAGTAGTGAGATTCAACTGCATTGGTAATAAACTGTACATTGTCATCGTTATCATCTTGTAGGGCCTCGTTAATTAATAAAAATGACTGATTTCACGATTATGTGCTCTCCAATTAATAATGTAAGACATCTAAAAAATAAAAATGAAAAATAATTTTCAACGACAACAACTTTCAAAGGCTACTCTCCTAAAACAAGCATGAAAAGCCATGCAAGCTGCTCCTCTAAACAGCTTTTTGCAAGAGCTTAATGATTTTTCGTGATATAACAGTTCTATTAAAAAGATTTTATCGCAAGCAAGGTCTTAAGAAATAAATTAATTTGAAATTTACATAATAGAATAATAAGAAAATTATTTTAATTCTCTTACAATACCGTAGTTATTGTTAAAAGACTAGTGCCCTGAAGAAAGAAAAATCAAAATAAATATTTTTTTATTATTTAAATTATTAATCTAAACTTTACAAGTGCATTTATCTCATAATAAAAATATATTTTATTCCTGGTAAAGTTTACAACCTTTAATTAAAAGAACTAGCCTAACTTTTTATTTTTGTTCTCATAAACTAATTTTGGGGAGTGTGGACAAGAGCAAGAGCTCAGTCAATTCTTGAAGTTTTAACGACGTTAAAACACCAAGAATTTAAAGCACTTAGGCAATGACGTTTTCGCGCAGTTAAAACATTTTAAAAGTTTTTTCGTGGATAATAAAAGTTAGTAGAAACTTAAAACTTTAAAATTAGCTTGGGGGCTTGATGCCCCCAAATTCCAAAAAGTTGATTAAACAAACAAATAACATTGATCAGATAAAAAAATCAATGTTTTGATTTTATAAACGTTACACAGATATAGTTTAATGAAAAAAAAATGAATACTTTTAGAAATAGTGAAATTACATATATATGTATATATATAAATATATATATATATATATATATATATATATATATATATATATATATATATATATATATATATATATATATATATATATATATATATATATATATATATATATATATATATATATATATATATATTATATATATATATAAATATATATATATATATATATATATATATATATATATATATATATATATATATATATATATATATAGATATATATTATATGTATATATATCTATTTATATATCTATCAATATTGTTATTAAGTATTTCATTAATTAAAACAAATAAAAAAAATATACTTACTCTTGCTTGTTAAAAATATACACACTTTATGATTTTTTAATGTTCAATTACAATTTTAAAGGTAACTTGCTTCCTGGTCATTAATAAACCATAAAGTATGTTTTGGCACAACTTAAACGCAAAATAGCACACAATGTATTAATGTTTTTTTTTTGTCAATATACGTCGTAAGACATCGCACGATGTCAATACAACGTCGGTTAAACGACATTGTTCCGACGTTGTTATATTGACGTTGTTCCGATGTTGTTTTAGGTCGGCCGACGTCGCTGATGAAAATACAACGTAAACCCAACGTCGAATTGACGTCGGGTGCCCACTGGGTGATTGTTGATCGTTTCTACTAAACTCTGGAATTAACTTTAAATCAACTTTAGTCGATATTTTGGCCGAAATAGTTTGTAGTTTCACATCAAAATTGACTTTGTAAAATAGCCTTAAAACACCTCATATTTTCTCATGGAATTTAACATAATTTATATACAATCATATTCTTTTGGTATTTACAACTATGACTGAATATTATATCCAACTATTTACAATTAACGCTAATCGGCGGTTAACAATCATAAAATATAATTACACTTTGCAGAAATATTATGAAACAAACATATATTAACTTATCAATCTAAAATATCTAAACATATCTATATATCTATTTAAACATTTTTATATATTTTTAAATGAAAATCTAAATATATCTATATATCTAAATTTATATATCTATATACCTATACACCTAACTGGTTTAGAAAAGAAATAAACATAGAAGCTAAGCTAAGGTTTAAATACAAAATATTGTATTGTAAGTAGTAAAACAAATAAAATAATTTAAAAAAATAAGAAAAAGATTTAAAAAAATCTATAACTAAGTATTAAAGAGTAAAACTATTCTATAAATAAAAAAAAATGACATGCCAACTATTACAATCAAAAACTAACTAACATGTTACATCAAATCAACCACATAATGCTAATATCTTTTATAATTTGAAATACCTTTTTTTAAATATTTAAAGAGAATAATACACAGGTGGTTGCACCTCAAAAGAGCCTAGAATTTTTTTTTTTTTAATAATAATTTTAAAATTACTATTATTGAAAGATAAGCCTAAATGGGGTTCTTCCTGAGGTATGGTTTATTACGTCTCGCTTGTTTCCTTTTGCTTGAGTTTTGAAGCTGACTCTGTTTTTTACCATGCACCCCAAAAATCACATTAACTAATTTGGCTGTAATTTCTTAACTGTTAAGAATTATAAACTAACTTTTTGAAGAAAGTTGTTATAATAAATTGCTCTTAGAATGATTGCATCACTACTAACTTATATTTTAAAGAACACTTCAAATGTAGTACAAAAACCACATTATATGCACCCCAAAAACCACGTTGGTTTTTTGATGATTTTGGAAAAATTTATAAAGTTTAATAAAATATTTATATAGTTTACGCTGTGAGAGCTTCTATATGTCATCCATAAAAAAGTGTAACTATTTATGTTAATTTTATGTTTATAAAAAGCGCTACAAGTAATAAACTTGGTTAAACTTTAGTAATTTGTTGTTACTTTTTATCAAAAAAAAGCAAAAAAAAATATTTCTGATAATTGTTATCAAATACACTCATTGTTTAACTATTATTAAAACAAAATTTTTTTACTTAATTGTTAAAGGTTAACTAAAACAGTCTTTATTCAAGTCTGAAAGCAAACCGCATTTTTGCAAAATTATAAAAAATGCCGTTAAAAGATGTTAGCTGTTAAAAGAGCACATTTTTAAATCTAGAAGTTTTTGTTTTACAAAATAATTCATAAGTTTCACTAAATTCAATGCATTAAAAAATAAACCTAGATTTCAATTTTGAATTATTTAGTCTTAACATTTTAAGTTAAACCCTTTAAAAAACTTAACAATTCTTTTCTAATCATACAGTTTTAATAATATGGTGTTAGGTTGTTAATAAATAAAGATTCTAATAAAATAATTCATGACCAAAACTGAGTTGAAGTTTTTGAATTAACCTCGTATTTGGTAATATAATTAATTTATGCCACTTGAATCAATCTTTTCTCACAAAAAATAAAACGCTTCTTAAAATACACAAATAGCTAAAATAAATTGTTTAATAATGTGTTTTTATTCTCATAAAAAACTGTTTTATAATGAGTTGTTATATGAGTTTTATAATGAGTTTTTATAATCCACTAATAAGTTGTTTAAGTAGAAAACGATCTTTGATCATCCATTTAATAATAGATTTATGCACTATTTTAAAGAAAAAACCGCTTAATTTTGTTTATATTTTACTTTAAAATTCGTTTCGCAAAGAAATTATTTAACATGTGGCCTATAACTGGACCTAATTTTGAAATTTTTAAAATGATAGAATATGACAATTTTGATTTTCAACCTACAACTTTTGATTTTTTAAATTTACTACTAATTAAAACATGAACTACTAATTTTTAATCCTACTGCGTTTTCAATCTACTAAATTTTCAACCTACTCAATTTTCAACCTACTGAATTTTAAACCTACTTTATTTTCGACCTACTGTTTTTTCGATCGACTTTATAACTGCGTTTTTTCCGGTATGTATTTTATTTGCTGCTAACTTGAATCAGAGCTAAATTTAATCAGCCGTGGAGCGCTGGCTTATAATTGAGAGGTCCTAGGTTCGATGCCTGGTCAAGGATTATAAAGCGGTGTGAATTGTTTTTTCTTTTAAACTATTTTTTTTCTCAGTCAGTTCGTGAAAACTTTTGATCGGACGCCATTTTACAGTTCATAAATCTTTAATTTTTACAAAACACGCATAAAATTGTTTAATTCTTGCGTGGCATAAGGTCAAATGCGCATTTTTTATCAGCTGTTAAAAAATTTCAATAGGATTTAATATGGTGTTGTAAATTTTAAACTTAGGTGAGAAATAAATCAAAATTTTCGATGTATCGAGATTTTTTATTTGTAAAAATGTAACTGTTTTTTATATGTAAAAATGTATTTTTTATTTGTAAATAATAAGTGACGCCAACTGTGTTCTTTTTAGATATATATGATGAAAACTCACGTTTATAAATATTTTTATAAGAGGCATGAACTTCCTATTAAATGCTCATCCACAGTGCACAGTGATAAGACCGTACGGACTTCTTGGGGCATCTAAAAAAATTCACATAAACAAAAAATGAATCCCTTCCTTGGAGTAGCTCTAGCCCTTGCACAGTAAGATGCTCAAGCATCTTTTGAGCAGCCGTGGCGCAGTGGTTAGAGTTCTGGCTCAGAACTTAGAGGTCCGAGGTTCGACGCCAGCTCCAGCCCAACAAGCAACATTGGTACGAAAGGAGGCGTGAACTTCCTATTAAATGCTCTCTCTCGGTGCTTTATGATAAGTCCATAAGGACTTCTGGGAGCACCTAAATATATACAAAAAAAAAAAGTAATGGAGAAACATTATCCATTTGTGTCATTTTAAATATTTTATTATAACCAATATGGTTTTTGATCAAATTACTCTATAGAATATGCACTTATGAAACTTGTTGAAGTTATCAGTGGAGCATCTGCTCATAACAAATTCACCTTAGGTATATTCCTTGACTTTTTAAAAGCATTTGAAACCGTTAACCATCAGATTTTATTAGAAAAACTAAAATTTTATGGAAGCCACGAAAACCATAAATGGTCTACCAGTTACTTAACTAATCGAAAGCAGTTTATTTCTCTAAATGATGGCTTTCAGACAAACAAACTTAAAATATCATGTTGGGTTCCACAAGGCTCAATTTTAGGTCCGCTGCTGTTCTTAATCTATGTCAACGATCTATTTAAAGCATTAAATACTATCTCTACTATTATGTTTGCAGACGACGCCATTTTATTCTATTTTCATAGTAATATTATCTCTCTATTTCAAGTAGCAAATAATGAACTAGAACAAGTATCAAACTGGCTTATTGCTAACAGTCTATCTTTAAAAATTGATAAAACTAAGTTTTCCTTATTCCATTCTAAACGAAAGTTTCAATAAATTCAAAAATCCTTACCAATGCTGTATATATATAACACCAAAATTGAACGCTCATTCACAAATAAATTACTTGGTAGTTTGATAGACGAAAACTTACCCTGGAGAGATCATTTTTAAAATATTAGCAATAAAATCTCAAGAAGTATTGGCATTTTATATAAAACCAGACAAATCTTAGATTAATCTACACTAACTCAACTATATTTTGCATTCATAAATAGTTATTTATCTTATGGCAATATTGTTTGGGGTAGTACAAATAAATCTTAACTCGACTGTCTCCTTAAACAACAGAATCATGCAGCACGCATTATTCATTTTCAAAATCGCTTCACAAATGCTTTAACCTCTTCTAAAAAGCATGAGGGCACTTGATATTTATGAACTAAATATTTTCAAAATTACACAATTTATGTTTTAACATCAGTCAAAAAAAACGCCGAAGGTTTTCAAAAATATTTTCCCTAAAACATTAAACCGATACAATACTCGATCTACGGGTAGGTTTAAAAAATCTTTCCGTACATCAAAACTTACGAACTTTGTCATTTCCTATCGTGGCCCGATTCTATGGAACCATTTTATAAGCCTGAGTGGTAAACTTAAAGAAGCCAATACCTTTAAAAAATTTAAAAAGAACATAATCAAACTCATTTTTTTTTTTTTTTTTTTTTTTTTTGTTTGTTCTTTTATCTTTATAATGTTGTGATTCTACATGATTGGTACAAAGTTATAATGTTTTTAAAATATATAATACTAAAAATATATCACAATTTTATAGAATACAAAAAATATGATTGTAGGGTATCATTAATATTAAAAGAACGCGGGAAACTTGCAGAAGACCAGATGGTCTTGTCATCATGAAACCGCTTGTACTTGTAATATTTTTTGTATTTTCGTTTTACAATGTATCAAGTTTCACAAAATACTTCATTTTATATTAAGTTCACATATAATAAAATGTAGAAATAAAAAGTTGTTAAATACTGTTTGTAGTACACATAATACACATAAATATATTATTAAGCATAAATATAATTATTATTGACTTATATTGATTTTTTATATTAATATATATTATTGAAGTTTTTTGGATTTTGTTTTCAATTATAATTTTGGTTTTAATTTCAGTTTTAGTTTAGTGAAAGTTTAAATAATTGCTGATATTTAAAACAAACTTTTTTAGTAAGATTTTCAAACAATTTATGTTATCTAATTTTGTAATAATGGCATTTTTTTGGATATCAGTTTATTATAAAGATAGGGACCGCGAAACGAAATTGTGAAACGCGACAGTTTTGTTTTTCTGAATGGTACATTAAAGTTTTATACTTCTCTAGTGTCATATCTATTTTTATTGCTTTTAAAAAATTCATTTAAGAAATGTGGTGGGACAAGCCCGAGTTTAAATTTTAGCATGAAGAGTAAGTTTTGGTAAATGTTAATTCTATAGACGTATAGTGCATTTAGGAGTTTAAACAAAGGTTCAGCATGAGTGAGTTTATCTTTTTTATAGACAATTCTAATGGCATGTTGTGATGTTGATAAAGTGATTTTAAATTAGATTTATGGGTACTGGCCCATGCTATATTACCATATGTATAATAGGTATGTATAAATGAAAAATAAAGATGTTTTAGATTTTCTTGGGATAACATTGATCTAGCTTTGTATAGCACGCCAATGTTTTTGGTTATTTTAGTATTTAAATAGTCAATATGGGCTTTCCATGAGATATTTTGATTAATAAGTAAACCTAGGAATTTAGTTGTAGTGGTTCTTTCGATATTTTTGTTTTTTATTCTTAGCAATGGCAATATATTTGGTAGTTTTTTTCTTTTTTGATTTGGATGGAATAAGATGTAATTATTTTTTTCTGTGTTTAAAGATAGTTTATTAGAATTTAGCCAATTATTAAGTTTTTCGAGTTCAATATTCGTTGTTTCAAAAAGTTCTGTAATTGACGGGGATGAATAAAATCATCTGCAAACATTATGACATCAAGTTTGTTTGAGGCTTTCGGAAGATCATTAATGTATATTAAAAACAGTAAAGGGAGCTAGAATGGAACCTTGGGGAGCGCCACATTTGATCTTTAGCATTTTTGAACAGATATTTTCATCAGTATTTAAACATTGTTGTCTGTTTAGCAAAAAGTTTTTAAACCAGAGTAATGTTTTTAAACCAGAGTTTTTAAACCAGAGTAATTTTTAAACCAGAGTAATTGCCAATCAAGATTCTTTAAATTTTTTCTAACAATACACTTTTATTTCCAATTTTAATTACCAAAGGTTACTGATGATAAGATTTTATCTTCTTCAGGTTCTCCGGTCTCGTAACTGTTATAAATAATGAAATGTACTTGTATTTAATATTTATAAATATTTAATCGGAAATTACTTTTAATTGTAAATAGTTGCTTGACAAAAATAAATCAATAATTAAAAAAATATAAAAAAACAATCAATAACAAGGTTAACTAAATTATTAAAAGTTTCATTTAATCTTCCTTAGCTCAAATAACTTATTAAAAACCCCTCAAATTTTTTTTTTTATCAAAAAAATTATTTTAACAAAAAGCCAAGTATATCTTGAGAAATAACTATTTAACAGAATCTTAAATAATGCAAAACAAATTTATTAGTTGCCATGGTTACCGAGTAAAATGGCAGATATCCAAAAATGTTTAGGCCAGCCTGGCCATTTTATCTCAGTAATTAAAAACATATGAGATAAGATTTTTAGGCATATGATTAACAGCATAGTAATCTACAAAGTATACTAATATTGTTCTAAAAAACAAAGTATTTATAAGAGTTTTAAATACTTTATATTATATTATATAGAATTTTTGAAAATGGCGTATTTTAAAAAAATGCACTTTTGTGAACAAAATCTTTTATAAATTAGCAGTATTGTAAAACTTTTAGTTCCAATTGTACAACTAGATGCAATAAACATATGGTGAAAATTTTATGCAAATTCTCAGAGACAGAATTATTTATTATGTTCCAGTTATTTTTAGTCAAAGGGTACATTAAAAGTATGCATTTTTCTAATCCTGAAAAACCTTGACCACATGCACGCATTGAATAAACTATTCTATTATTTACATCAAAAGTTTTTTTCCCAGAACATGTCTATGAAGCATAAAATTGAATCTTTTCATTACAGTTAGTGCACATTGACCTGAATTCTTTTTTTTTTTTTTGGGAAAACATTCTGAAAAATTTATTTTTGATTTTGAACATTTTTTTAAAACTTAGTTGTATAATTACATTTCAGTATCAACAATTCGATAACCAACAGTTTTGTTTTTTTAAGCTGAGTTGTCTCAATTATCTCAATTTTTTTTGAGGATATAGATAAATTTAAAGAAGTGTTACAATAATTATGGTCATTTTCATAACTAATTTTTTTGGATTTTTTATTTTGAGTACCTAGTTTGATTCTATATGATTTATCTATTGTTAAACCCAGACAGCAAGCTTACATTGGACCAATGTTGGGCCAACATTGGTCCAATGTAAGCTTGCTGACAGCAAGCTTACATTTATGATCCAGACAGCAAGCTTACAATGGCCCAATGTTGTATACAACGTTTACTCAACATTGGCACAACGTTGTATATAACGTTGTATATGGGCCAATATTGTAAACAACATTGGCCCAACGTTTTATACAACATTGGCCCAACGTTGTATACAAAATTGGCCCAATATCGTATGTTATACGATTATTATTTTTATATTATACAATATATCAATTTACTTTTAATAATTTTTAATAGTTTTCCCATTTTACCTCGACTTATCAAAGAACTATTATTATTTTATAATTTATATATTTACCAAGAATATGTATCAATATATACGACAATTTATATGTTTATTAACTTATATAGTATTTATATAACTGATCTTTATATTTATAATTTCTGAATGTTTTTAATTTGTTTGTATCACGTTCATTTTAGCGGTTCTCGACGACAAGACCTTACGGTCTTCTACGAGTCCCCGCGTTCTTTTATTTCTTATTTACGATTTTTTTTTTTTTTTTTTGTTATTTTTTTGTAACTTCTATATTTTATTTTTTTAATTTGTATATTTATAACAGAATGTTGTTTAAAATGTAATGAAGAACAAAAAAAAAAAAAATATTGGCGTAACGTTTTATGCAACATTAGATCGTTGTTACAAATAAGATGATTTGCATCGCTACATTGAAAATTACAGAGAAAAAAAAAAGTATGATACAAGTATAAACATTTATTTATTTAACATAATTTCTCAATTATATATACATGTTGCAAACACCAAACTTATACCAAAAACTGACACATTGAGTTTTAAATAAAAAAATTCACTATAAAATTTATAGAGTAGTTTCAATATTAATTGAGCTACTTGTTATTGAATCGTGTTTAGCTTATGATATTTGGTGCCCACGATTATTATTTTTTCTTCCGCTATCTCTATCACATGTCTGCATAAGCCATGCTTATTTGACTTCATAGTTTCTGCAAAAAAAATAGTTGTTTGTTTAATTATGCACCAAAAAAACAAAACAAACTGAAAGTAATTCTGTAATACAAAATTGAAACTGAAAAAATAAACTTTTCTAAACCACTTACCAATAGCAGCATATGCAATCAACATTTTTCCTATTCCAATTTTTTATCCTCTCTCTGCATAATTTAATTTTACAGCTAGGCCATTTTAATAAACTATTCTTAGTAAATAACATATACAATCTCCTTCGTCTTTAACTCCAATTTGTGCCAAATAATTAACTTGCAAAAATACACAGCCTGGCAGTAATTAAAGTAACTTTTGTTTAGACATAAATTAATATAAAATGTCATTTACAAAAAATCTTCAAAGAGTATTTTATTTAAAGTATATAAATTGTACTACATATCATACTAAATGCATAAACAGATCATATAAAAATATTTACCATTGTTTCATTTTACCATATATTGCAATAATTACCATAAATATTACCATACAAGTGTTTTCTTGTCTTTTTTCTTCCAGAGTACTTGAATTCTTCACTGCTTTTAATGGCAATGACACTCTTTCAGGCAATACAATAATTAGCATACCTTTGATACTCAAATTTTTATAACTGAAATTGATGTATTTTGTAGTTCACCAAGTTGCACTTCAATACTTGCCCATTGTGCCAATAATACCAGCATATCTTTTAAGGATACAACTTTATCTTGAAACAATAAAGTTAATTATATTATTAAGAAACTATACAAATAATTATATATTATATTTAGAATTTATGAAAGTAAATACAACAATCACTAATAAAACAGATAAAATTAAAGACAGAGGGCCAAACTTTTAATGATCAAAATATATACTTGCTAATGGATTCATAATGTTTTTATGAATTTTGAAATTTGCAGGTGTGCATTCAATTTCTGGGACTGACACAAAACAATTCTTATTAATGTTTGAGATATGTATATTTGTTTGGCAATGTAAAACAAAAAAACTCATATTAAAACAATGTTTCTCCAACAGGGCTCATAGCCAACTATTTATATAAAATTAAATGACTTTTTTGAAAAATCAGATGAATTTCCCTGACAATTTTTAACAATGGTTTTTATAAAATGTTTAAAATTACTATCTACTGTAATGGAAATGCTAAGAATATACATGCTTTGAATGACAAAACTTATAAAACTTAGCTATTACTTAAGTTAGATATTAGTATAGATCTTATTATACCTGTTAGTATGGTTCTTATTATTAAGGATAACTAAGAATGAACACTAAGAAAAACATGTTTCAGAAAAAATAAATTAGTAGCACTAAAAAAAACATAAAAGTCACAAAATTAAAATTTTACAGGAGAGTAAAAAACATTTTTCCTAAAAAAAATTTTGCTTGTATGTTAACTAAAAATTAATTTTTTTATCAAAAAAAAAATCTTAATTTTATCTAAAAAATCTTTTTTTTATCTTATAATTTTTTATCTTTTACTAAAAAAAATATTCCTCAATTATAAAAAAAGTGTGAAAAAAAAAGAAGTTGCTTATTTTGCAATTGAACACTTTATTTTTTCAAAATACAGTATTCAATTGCAAAATAAGCAACTTCTTAACTAGAATTACTGACTTTTCCATGACTATCTAAAAAAAATAATAATTCCCTGACTTTTCCAGGTTTTCCACCACTTTGGCCAATATTAACATATTTTCCAGACTTTCCAGGTACAGTACAGACCTTGTCCAATGTTTGAATATAATTTTTTTTTACATATTTTAGTTCTGAATTTTAATAATACAATTTAAAAAATAATATCATCTATAAAAATATTGTATTACCTTTGTCTATTAGATAAATTTAAATAAACGTTTATATAATAAATAACAATGAACCACCAGCAACTGTTAAAACTTTAAACTAATATGAATAGTCAGTTGTTTTTTTCAACAGTTGATTTCAAATGGATTTTAAAGTTGGTGACTTTGAAATCCAACAAAAAATTTTTGTTAAGTTCATAAACATAAATGTTCTCAAAACGACTAAAAAACCAGGCCAGTTCTTCGCAACTAAATATGATTTCGGCGGTCAGTATCCAAGAGCGATCGCTCATGCTTCCTGACCAAGCCAGTGGTGTAAGCTTTGATATATTGATTATTTTAAAATAAAATGTTAGTTACACTCTGACTTTTTGACCGTAATATATATGAAAAAGTCTTTAAAATTGTAAAAGTTCAAGCTATGAATAAAGATTTTCAATCATCATACATAAAGAATTTTATATAAAAACTTACCATTTAATAAATTTTGTTCATGTAACTTCTCAGAGCAAACATTGAACTTCTGTAAAGAGTTTGTAGTTACAGGTAAATCCCAAAGTTTAATAATACTTTTAGTTTTATTATAAGAAATTGAGGATAAATCATCTACACCAAAATATACACAATTTTTTGTCTCTTTAATCTTTATTTTGGCTGGTTATTTTTGCTATCTTCCTTTTTTGTCTCTGGAGCAGAAGTTAAGCCTTCTGCTAAATTCAATCTTGTATTGCTATAAAAATCTATAAATCAAATTATTAATAATTAATTTATAACGAAAGTTAATGTATAAACTTAAAGTTCTTAACTGCTGTACGCAAACTAATTATGAAAAATATCCAGAGATATTAAATTAAATATTATAAAACCAAGAATAATGTCCTTCTGCCTCAGAAATATGGAATATATAAAGGGTTGTTTCAATTTAAATCATAATTTAAATCAGACAAACAAAAATAATGATTTAAATTGAGTCTTTTTATTTCAGTTAATTTTAATGATTATTTATTGATTTAATCTCATAATTCAATAAATTATTATAAACTAGTCATTGGTCTTAAAACAAAATGTCTGGCAATATTAGAAAGCTCTACATAAGTAGAATATAAATTCTAGTAACGTCACTTTTTGTACACTGTTTTAATATTTTAGTAGATGGGGTTTCACATTCAAACAAAAAAGACATACTTAAAATGTAAAATATCAGCTTCTAAAAACTTCAATGCCACATAAATATTACTGATACCTTTAATAATATATCTTATAATAGCTATATAATCTAAACTATTATAAATAAATTATGAAAAAAAAATTTTTCGAACATTCGAAATGTTACATTTATTTAATAAAGATTATTAAATAAATCAAACATTTGAAATGCTAATACAGCAATAAGTATAAAAAAATAACTTTAAGATCTTATACAAAAATAATTTAATTATTGCCTTTATTTATTACATTTATAATTTACATTGTAGTAAAAAATGTTTCAAGCATATTATTTAACTTTTAACAAATATTTCATTATTAAAAAAAACAACAACATTAAGTCACGAGAATCTCTTGAAATTTATTTCATATAACGAAGCTTTTAAGATTCTTAGAAGATTCATAAATATAGCTTCTTTTTTTATATATATAATTTATAAAAATGGAAAGATAATATCAAAACCTTTTTTTATTTTGTCAAACGATACCATTTTTAAAAATGTTTTAAAAATATTTACTAATTCGCAACTACATTGGCCGAATATTGGCTACGGCTTAAATGTAAAAACAGATTTTTATTGCAAAATATTAAGCCTAAACTACATTGGCCAAATGTTGGCCCAACGTAGTACGATAATTACAAAAAATCGATTGTAGAATTGCAATATTACGCCGAAGAAAAAACATTGGCTAAATGATGGCCCAATATAGTACGATACTTGCAAAAAAACGATTTGCAGAATTGAAAATAATACGTCGAAAAAAAACATTGGCTAAAATGTTGGCCCAGCGGAATAAACTTGCCAATGTTAAAACTTACGTTGGGCCAATGTAACCTTGCTGTCTGGGAAAAAGTTAATAAAACAACAAAAAAATAACAAAACAGCTTTCAATTCTGATTAAAAACCTGTTACTATGCGTGATGTTAGACAGATTAAATGAACCCAGTCGAAAGAATTGATTTATTCTCAAGAACTAAATCTTACTTTAAGAAATGGCTATCAAACTCGAGTTTAGCGATAAATTTTGTTATGATTTTTCTTACACATTAAAGCTCCTTAAATAAAACCAACATACTTGGGGTTACAGAGATGTCATTTAATGATTTTCCAAATACCAACGCAACTGAATATAATTTTTAAAAATTTTAATCAGTTGCGTTGGTATATAGACAACGTTTATGTACAGAAAATGTCTTTATATAGAAAATGAAACAAATTTTTGTTTACTAGGGCTGTACCGGATTTACTTCTTTCAAATCCGGCCGGAGCCGGATTTGCCGTTTTTTTACTGAAAGATCAATAAAGCAATCAATAAAGTTTTTAGGCGTGTTTCTAGACGAAAATGTAACCTGGAGGGAACACATAGGTGTAGTTGAAAATAAAATATCAAAAAATTTGTAAGCTTGCTGTCAGCAAGCTTACATTGGACCAATGTTGGCCCAACATTGGTCCAATGTAAGCTTGCTGTCTGGGTTTAACAATAGATAAATCATATAGAATCAAACACTTTTTAATGAACTCAATATTGTAAATGTATATAAACTAAACCTCTATCAAGTTCTTTTTATCATGTTCAAACTGGATAAAAATATATTACCAATCTTATTTTATTCAATTTTTGAAAAAATAAATCACATATACCCTACAAGATTTTCAAAATACAACTACATTCAATCCAAAACTTATTATTCCGCTACTAAATTTTCTATTGTAAACCGAGGACCAAAGTTGTGGAACATAATATTAAATAATGAAATGATAACTAATTATTCTCTAAACCAATTCAAAACAAAACTTAAGCAATTACTTTCGTTAACTGAAAATGAATTAAATCATTTGTAATAAAACTTCTTTATATTAGAAATCAATAATTAATAGTTAATTAATTAATTACTTTAGATTATTAATACATAATTAATCAACATATGTACATATGTTTTTATTATTTTAAATGATAATCTTCTTTTTGAGAAATTTATTTTTTATTTTTGCGTTATTTATTAATCTTTTCCTTTTATTTTATACTGTTTATTTGCTTTTACTTAATTGGTAATGAAAAGTATTATATATATAATTAAATAAGTTAAACTATAAAATGCTCTACCAATAAAATGTTTTATATAAAATCATATCTTCTTATTTTTTCAAACCAAGTCTTAAATGTTATTTTTGTCATTTTAATATTTTATTAAATTTTGTTTCTTTTATTTTACAAAACAATTGTTAAATCTTATTCTTTGAAAAACTAAATTTTAAACGATATGCGATATATTTAAATTTTCTTTTATAATATAAATCAGAGATATATACATTGAAACTATATTTTATTGTCAAACTATATTTTGTCTAGTAATGACGCATTTTTTGGGGCTTAATGATAAGACTAAATTTGTCTTCTTCTAGCCCCGGTCATGTAATTATTTTTTTTTATAAGTTACGACTGTAAATTTTTTTTTTATCGGCAAAAGTGTAAATAAATAAAAAAATCGTACTATGGTAGCAAATGAATACATGAATGAATAAATAAATTAATAAGTAAATTTAAGCTTAATTACCCTTTTTATGAGATCTTCCGCTTGTATTTGTATTAAACAATTTTTCATCAATCAGTTGATTCAACTATTTTATCTATTTTATTTTTTATTTTAATGCTTTTATATATATTTATTAAATATAATAAAGTACAGAACCTTATATTGATATCTTTCTGTAAAGATACAAAAATAAAACAAATTTTATTGTTAATTAAATTAAACTAAATATTAAATTAAAAATAAATATAATTAAATTAAAAATATATTACATTCATTCTTATCTAATCAACTTTTTTTTAATTTATGCAAGACTCAGAGTCAGGGTCTAGTAAAAGTAAAACGCCTTAGACTGAAAAAGCCGAATTTTAGACTCTACACTCTTGGATGTTATTGAGCATAGCGAACATTGCATCATTTATCTCTTCTTTCTTCCAGGTCCCATTCTGATTAATTCTTCCCATATGCATTACCTATTGGTCCGTTAATTAGAAATTAGATAAAATTAGAAATGCTTTTAAAAATTGAAAGAGTCCAAAAAAGTTCGAAAAAGTCTGAAAAAAAACAAAAAAAAACCACCCGGCCCGGTTTTTTTCAAATTTGTCTATCATAATCAAACATTGCAAAGCACTGGAAAACTCGCAAAATATGCTCTACTTCAGGTTTTTTATCTCTTCATTTTGATCAAGACCACTTCTTCGACCACTTTTTTTCGTTAAGATGTTTATAGAGTGTATACCATATAAATGAAGAGTAGGTAAATCATGGAAATTTATTTCTTCACTGAGGGAAAAAAACACGAAGTGATGACCAGTTGACAAGATTCCTTTAACGCTGTGATGCGCAGAGTTGTATTGGCATTGAATACCGTCATGAGATCTCTTGCGAGATGGAACCACATGATAAGCATCAAACATTTAGGCTATTAGCGTAGCCAATGCTTTAGGTAAGTCCTTTATTTCAATGTCCATTTTCGCTTCGATAATGGTTGTCTCATATATTAATTTATTTTCTTTATCAGTTTGGAGGTTTTCATTTGATTGATCAAAAATTAAAGTTATTAGATGTTGCTTTTTTCCAAGTAAAAAATAATCAAATAGTCCGTTACCAATTCTTTTGCTGGTGCAAGACTCATCCGTTATATTAAATTCGGTAATGAGCGAAAAGTTAAACCTATAATTCCATTGAAGAGCCGGCAACAATAAAATATTTATTATGAGTCTTCTTACAGATTCTGAATAGCAGTTTTCTGGTTGCAATAACTGTCTGAGATAAGTTAAATTTGTTAACGCAACGTCAATTTTTTTTTCAAATTTATTGATAAATACATTTTCATTGATTTTTTCATACAATTTGTTTGACGTAGGTTTTCCTTTCCAAATATTGATGTATCTTGATTTTGGATCAGAGAGTCCTTCAGGCCATTTGATTTCCAATTCTACATCATCTATTGTAAACATTGAATAACCTTTCGTTTTCCGAAGGAGAATTGGAAAAACAACTTTTTTCTAGAATATTGTCATTTGTTAATTCGTGTATTTCATTTCCAAAGTTTACAAGGAATGGTTGCATACAAGTTTTAGCAGACTTACACGAGGCAGCGCACGCTTTGATGATATCCTCGAGTTTATTAATGAACATCTCATCAATACCTACGACTGAATGAAAAAACAAATCATTAAATTTTTTTCCAGGAAATGATCTCTTGCTGGGATCAATAGACACTAAAACGAAGATATTAATCATCAACATAACTTTGCAGTTGATAATAAATGTTGCTTTCTTATAATCATTTTCGTCGTCTATTGGTCGCCATACTTTGTCAAAGTACATAACTGATACTTTCTCAGAATTATCTTCATAAACGTTTTGTGAAATTCGTAAAAGTTTTATCAACTTCAAAGTAAATTTATCAAATGTCACACTAAACTCTGTTTCCAAAATATTTGAAGGCGATAAAAATGCTAAACAGGTGGCCATAACAATGTAATAACTGTTTTTAAAAAAACAAAAATAAGTTGATAAGTAAAAAACATTCAGCATAAATTAATTTAAGATATATATATAGCCATTGTAATTATTAAATAAAATAATTTCATGATAAAACAACTTTAGTTATCACTTATTCAATAAAAATTCGTGAAAAGTTTGAAGGTTAAAAAAAGACCTTAAGTTTTCTTGTTTTTAGATATCTATTATGTTGCAAATCTAATACTTTTCTCTATATAACAAACGCTCTATAAAAATGTTAGACATTTCTAAAAAATTGACGTCAAAATCATAGCATTGTAGATTTTTATGGTTATTAAGGTTTTATGGTTAATAAGATTTGATCGTTATGATAGAAGCGTGAACTTCCTTGTTAAATGCTTTTCCTAGGTGCTCTCTGACCTTACGGACTTATGGGAGCACCTTAATAACCATAATCATCTTAGAGGATAAATCTTCTTTCATTTTAGCTTATAGCATAATCAATAGCAATGATTATTTTTGCTCAAGCAACGTTGAACAAACTCCTGCGCGGGTAAAATATAAAAACGGCAAAATTTTACAAAAAAAATCTTTACCGGTAGTGCATTTTTAATAAAAAGCGCTCTTTGTCTATAACGGCCTTGCTATAACTAAATTTGTCACTTTGAACATTGTATCAAAACTTGAAAAGTACCTCAGGGTTATCTTTTATCAAAGAATATCATAATGACGACAAATACTTACTCGGTTTTACAAATACTTACCTGGTTATACTTGGCTTCATCGCAGTATTCCAAATGTAACATCATTCAAAGTTTTTTTTTTTACTTACTGTGTGTAATATATATATAAACATATATATATATATATATATATATATATATATATATATATATATATATATATATATATATATATACATATATATATATATATATATATATATATATATATATATATATATATATATATATATATATATATATATATATATATATATATATATATATATATATATATATATATATATATGTATGTATATATATATATATATATATATATATATATATATATATATATATATATATATATATATATATATATATATATATATATACTGTGTATTACTTGATAACCAACCAAAAATGCAAGAGGACGTTAATAAATGATCTTTGCAGCGTGTTGCAACAAGAAGGTGTTCAGCCTGAAGAGAAAAATAGTTTTTTATTAACTTGTTAAAAATGGAATATGGGTTAATAAAGTTGAGTTCTGGTTTGCCCATTGGCTAATGAATAAAAAAAATTTTATGCTTCAGAAGGAGGTTAAGTAAATGGTGCTGAAAGCCAACATATTGTGGATTCTGAAAGCCCTTGACATCATCCTGTATAAGCTTTTCAATCCGTGAAAACGACCAGTGTTTGCTGCGTTTGTGTTGCAGATTGTCACTTAAATTCCTAATCATTGTAAATTTCAGTTAGCTGATGTAGTATAATATACTACATAAATATACGTATATATATATATATATATATATATATATATATATATATATATATATATATATATATATATATATATATATATATATATATATATATATATATATATATATATTCATATATATATAACTTTAATAAAATTAAAACTATTGATAGAAACAATAGTAAAAACAACAACGATAATTTATAAATATGACAGCTGTTATAAAAATAACAATTACAAAAATTATAACAACAAATATAAAACTATTACTCCAATGGAATCATTGTAACTAATTTTAATAATAATTTAAAAACAAAAATATTATTGATAGTAATAATAATAGTAACTAGCAGTAAGCAACCCGTAATACGGGTTAGTAGTAAATAAATCATTACTAACAATTTGATATTTATTTACTTTCTCTAATAAAATATAAATTTATTTATACAGAAAGCAACCCGTAATACGGATTAGTAGTAAATAAGTCATTACTAACAATTTGATCTTTATTTACTTTCTCTAATGAAATATAAATTTATTTAATAATTTTTTTAGTTAAGCTCACTTTTTTTTTTCTTGGCTTCTTTGTTTAAGAGAACTCTTAGCTTCATTAAAGATAAAGTTAACCATTTCTTTTGCAATGTTCAGACATTGAATGCGCAAATCACAACCATGTAGTAGTTAAAAATGACTTGAATTATATGCACAGAACATCGATGTCAAATTTTCAAATTCCGTAAATTTGTTTAGGTAAATATTGGGAATATATTCTACTCTTAATTTTGCACCAAGCTGAGTCGTTTCTTTTTTTTTAAACTTTTCATTTTACTGAGTAAAGAGCTTAAAAATATGTCACTGTCGTACCTAACTTTTTCAATGTTATTAATATACTTTTTAAATATTTTTCAAACATCTAAAATATTACACCCAAACTTGTAGGCATAGAAGTTGAATATCCGGAAAAGCTATAAGTTGAAAAATATATTGCAATTCCGAAAAGGGCTTAGCCCTGCATACGGATCCTATATTATTATGATAAAGATTATTATTAAACCAACCTTTATTTTAATTAGTAATCCAGCAGAAACTTGTTTATAAACAAACAATTAAGGAATATATGGATTTACTTTAATAGCTAACGTGTATCAACCTACTTATTTCAGCATACATCCAATCCATATTTATACTATTTTTATAAAATGTCCGGAATTTATTTTACCTTAACTTGGCGTTAAATTATTAGTTTTATTTCATTAATTTTTGTATAGATCAGGTTAATAATAAAAGCAATTGGATTTTACTCAATATTTTTGAAGTAATTATTCAGCTTTAATAAAATTGATAAAATCATATAAGACTGTTAAAAAATATATTTAAACCTTTGTTTACTTTTTGAAAATCCGTAAAAAAGCAAGTATCAAGTTTACATATCTTTAAAAGAAATTTATTTACATGATATATAGTTAAATATGTAACAAAAATATTTGAAAACAGAAGCATATATAAAATACATTTTTCTTAAAAAAACAAAGTTGAAGCCACCATTTACAGCACCGAGGAGCCAAGCATAGCCTATTGTAAAGAAAACCATATCAAATAATTTGAAATATTTATTACCGATAGGGACGACAATTAAACATTTAAAAAGCTACGTAATTCCATATTAGTAGAATTGTTAAAGAAAAGTTTATTAAAAAAGTATATTTAAAAAGTATATTTAAAAAGTATATTTAAAAAAAAGTGTATTAAATAGAAAAATTTAAATTATGGCAGTAACACTTGTAGAAATTAAAAAAATGATAAAAGATTTGTTTTCAAAGTACAAAAGTAGAAACGGAAGCTGCGCTAAAGCAAAAAGAAAACAATTTTATAAACATAGTTAGTGCAAACACCAAAATATTAAACAAGAGATTGGACAAAATAGAAAAAAGTATTTTGGAAAATGCTAAAAAAATATCCACACTTGCAACAGAAGTTGAAGAAATAAAAGTAAGTTTAAATTTTCATGAGGAACTCATTCAAAAGAAAACTAAAACTGCGTTAGATATTTTCATGAAAAGTAAATGTACTCCTAACGAAATTCAAAATAACAAGACTGAGCTCAAAAAGATAAATAGTAAGCTAAGAGAAATAGAAGATAGATCAAGAAGTAATAATTTAAGAGTTGACGGAGTTAAAGAAGATGATAATGAAAGCTGGTTGGAAAGCGAGTTAAAAGTAAAAACAATATTTGACAAATACTTGGGTATAAAAAATGTAAAAATTGAAAGAGCGCATAGAGCTGGTAAGGTAGGTATAAAAGAGCACAGAACAGTTGTTCTGAAATTATTGGACTTTAAAGATAAGGAGGCAATTTTAAAAAAACTCTTCTAAGTTAAAAGGAAAGAACATTTTTATAAAAGAAGATTTTTGCACGGAGACGAATCGAATTAGAAAAAATTTACGAGAGAAAATGAAAATTGAAATACAATCGTGAAAATTTGCATATATTTCCTACGACAAGCTTATTGTACGCGAGTGGAATGCAAAAAAAAAGTAATTTTATCTTCTTTTTTTTTAACCTTTTTTATTTACGTTATATTTTAAAACTTTAAATGTTTTATTGAATATATATATATATATATATATATATATATATATATATATATATATATATATATATATATATATATATATGTATATATATATATATATATATATATATATATATATATATATATATATATATATATATATATATACATATAAATATATATATATATATATATATATATATATATATATATATATATATATATATATATATATATATATTTTAACGGAAAAGCTTTAAAATGAATCCAAAAACGGATAAATACAAAAATCTTTTCGAAAACATTTCAGATAAGGTATTTAAAATAAATGATCAAAACACTTTTAATAAACATGACCCAGACAACAGCTTTATTGATCATTAATGAATATGGAAACACCTTATATGTTTCCGCATAAAATAAAAAAATGTTTAAAAGTAGTTGAGCCTTATGAGGGTCTGTCTCTTATTCATCTTAACATAAGAAGTGCTAAAGCAAATTTTGAAAACTTTAAAATATTCTTAGAAGGAAGCAATTTCATTTTTAATATTATTTGTTTAATCGAAACATGGTTAACTGATGACGAATTTAACGAAAACGTGCCTTTTCAATTAATTAATTATGAAAAAGTGCATTTGCAAAGAAAATCAAAAAATAGAGGCGGGGGTGTTGTAATTTACATTAAAAATAGTTTGCGGTATAAGTTACGAAACGATCTATGCATATCTGATTACGACAGGGAATTTGTTTCTATTGAAATCAATAATAATGGCTTTAAAAATACCCTAATATCATGCTGTTATAAACTGCCACAGTCTTCAACAGAAATATTTTCAAACCATCTTTAAAATATTATTTTGAAAAGCTTCCAAGAAAAAAAAAATTTATTTGTAGTAGGAGGTTTTAATCTTAACGCTCTAAACTATGACAAAAATAAAGAAACACAAAACTTTTACAATGATATTTTCCGATTTGGTGTAATTCCTCTTATAAATAGGCCAACTCGAATTACAAGAAATTCATCAACATTAATTGATAATATACTAACAAGTTCTTTATTTGAAATCTCGCTAAAAAAAGGAATAATTAAAACACCAATATCGGATCATTTTCCAATATTTATTTCAATAGAGACCTTAAACAAAATAAAAATAAGTCAAAAAATGACAATCACAAAGCGGCATTTTTCTTTGGACAGCCAGGTCTACTTTAAAAGAGAGTTAGCGAATATTGACTGGTCAGATTTAGAATCTTCTAATGACACCAACTTAATGTATAACAAGTTTATCAATATTTTTTTATTTCTTTATGAAAAACATTTTCCCAAAGTAACAAAAACAATTAAACTCAAAGACATAAATTCACCTTGGTTAAGTGAAGGTCTTAAAAAGTCATCTAAACGGAAACAAAAATTATATATAAAATACCTTAAAAAAAAAGGTGATAAAACAAAAACAGAATACAAGAATTACGCAAATTTATTTGAGAAACTTAAAAAAACCGCTAAAGCTACTTATTATAATAAACTTCTTAAAAAGTGTCAAACAGATTCCAGAAAAACATGGCAATTATTAAATGAAATAATTGGAAAACCAAAAACTAGCAAACCATGCCTTCCTAAGACAATAAAAATCAATCACAAATCAATTGATAATGAAAACGACATTGCAAATGAGTTTAACAACTTCTTTGTTAATATAGAATCTAAACTTGCATCTCAAATTCCTCGTGTAAATAAATCTTTTGATAAGTATTTAATTTGTAATAGAAATAAACTAAATAACAAAAAACTAACCATGTTAGAAATTAAAGAGGCTTTTAAAAGCCTTAAAAGAAACAAGGCTACTGGAATCGACGATGTCAATAGCAACATAGTAATTAACTGTTACAATGAGCTTAAAAATCCTTTATTCAAAATTTTTAAACACTCTTTAAAGGAAGGTATATCTCCTGAAAAACTAAAAACTGCTAAAGTAAAACCTATATTTAAATCAGGAGATGCAAGTGAAATAGGTAATTTTAGACCAATATCAATACTTTCAACATTCTTTAAGATACTTGAGAGAATTATGCACAATAGGTTATATACTTTTTTTTAAAGAAAACAATCTTATTTATTCCAAGCAGTTCGGCTTTCATAAAAATGCATCAACTGAACACGCAATCCTTCACTTGGTTGAAGAAATAAAAAACTCTTTTACAAACGGAGAAGTTACTTTGGGGGTTTTTGTAGATCTCTCGAAGGCTTTTGATACAGTCGACCACAAAATATTATTATCAAAGCCTAATATGTACAGTATAAGGGGTAGATCAAACAAGTGAATAGAAAGCTATTTAGATAAACGTGTGCAATATGTATATTACGAAGACAAAAAACTCTCTAATCCGTCTATAATAGAGTGTGGTGTACCTCAAGGTTCAATACTTGGGCCCTTGCTTTTCTTAATTTATGTAAACGATCTCTGTATGGCTTCAAAAAGAATTTCAACTATAATGTTTGCTGACGATAGCAACTTTCTTATCTCTGGAAATATAATAGCGAGCTGTGCGTAGAAATGAACAATGAATTAGAAAAGATTTCAGAGTGGTTTAGGGCAAACAAACTCTCTATTAACTCAAGTAAAACAAAGTTTTCTTTATTTCATCCTTCTTTTAAAAAAAAAGAAGTTCAATCTTTTTTTCCGAAATTGTTTATTGAAAATAGAGAAATAGGTAGGGATACTGTTACAAAATTTTTGGGTGTTTTTATTGACGAAAATCTAAATTGGAATAAACATATCGCTTATATAGGTAGTAAAATATCCAAAAGCATAGGAATAATATACCAGTCACGTAATTTATTAAAAAAACAACTACTCAAACAAACCAACTATAGTTTTGTTCAAAGTTACCTAAACTACGGAAATATAGCTTGGGGTAGTACCTATAAAACAAAACTAGAACCACTTTATCGTAAACAGAAGCATGCTATACGTGTGATTAATTTTAAAAATAAAACAGAACACTCAAAACCTCTATTTTGAACAAATGTCTTTATTAACATTGTTTGAACTAAATGTATATAATGTTCTAAGTCTTATGTATAATAGCAAAATGCAAAAAAGTAATTCAATTTTCTATAGTCTTTATAAACAAAAACCAGAGTACAAATTTTTATTGCGTACAAATAGTACCCTGTTAGAGCCTTCATGCAAAAATAAGCTTGAACAATTCAAAATGATTTATCGTGCACCTCATATCTGGAATAAGTTTTTACTAATTAATTTAAATAATATTGATTTAAAAAACTTAAATTACTTTAAAAAAACTATTAAAAAGAGTATTTTAAAGTATGAAAATTTAGTTAGTGATTTTTTTTAAATTTATTTTTAAATATTTTCTTTTTTATTTAATATAAATATATTTTCAACATTGCGATTTTACAAAACGATTTTTGTAAAAATATAATTGTATACTTGTTATCTGACATTTTAATACCATTATAATTTAATGATTTTATGTAAAAATTTTATGAATATGTTTTTATATTTACGACAATGTAAAGCGGTTCTTGATGATAAGATCATTTGGTCTTCTGCAAGTTTTCCGCGTTCTTTTTACAGTGTTAGAGTGAATTTATTATTTTTGTAAAACCACTTTGTAATATTTTGTTTTTATTTATATATTCACTGTTAACGGATCTTTATTATGTGGTTTCGAATTTGTAATATTAAAGAACAAAAAATAAACTTAAAATGAAAAAAAAAATTAAAATAAAAAAATAAATAAATAAAACAGATTTTTAAAAACTACCTAATTTTGTAAGCATTTTGCCAATGGTGTTCAATTTTGAAACCAATAACTTTAATGGAAAGCCGACTTGTTTAACTAATCTCATTCAAAGAATAAAATTCTTAACACTTAAAGATAAAAAATAAAAAAATGAATGAGATATAAACAATCGTACTATAGTATTATATAGATAAGTAGATACATATAAAAAAAACTACAACTGGAAAACAGTATACCTTCTTTTGGTAACCTATTGTGATACTGCAGCAGTTGCTGTAGGGATGCAGCTGTTCTTTTTGTTGTTGTTCAAAAACGTAATTTTTATGTTGGATTTTAGTAAACTTTAGTTTAATTTAAAAGACATCACAACGGATTTAAAATACTCATAATTAAAAAAGCAAAACATAAAATGCTTTAAGGAGCCAAACTATAAACATAAAATTGAAGAATTGAATCGAGATAAATAAATTGTATTTATATAGCTAAATATATTGCCTTGGGTTTTGGTAAATTTTAAAACTAGTAAGTTCAATAAATGAAACATACCAAATAATTGTTTTTAACAAAAGAATGCAGCATCATTATATTATGATAATAAGATAATGAATCAATTTAATATTCGACTTTAGATTTTAGGGAGGGGTATTTAAGAGGGCTTTAAATTTGAAGTCAGGATTAATTGGTGAGAAAACATTTAAAATTTTTACTAAAAGAGATCAAAACAAATCAAATATACAACATAATATACATTTAAAAAAAATTACAAAATTAAAATTAATTACAAAATTAAAAAAAAAACACCGAAGAAAAAGCAGCAACCAAAAAGTCATAAATATCTCTACTGATAGAAGACATTTACAACCTTTTAGTTGCTGTTTTTTTTTGGTGTCTCCCAACACCCCGGTATGGATGAGCCCTCCATTTAAAGAAGGGCTCATCCATTCTGCCATTATCTTTCTATTTGTTGAAGGACCTCTCTGAGAGAGGTCCCGGGTGTTGGGAGCGGTAACTTTTTTATTCTTCGAATGATAAGGAATCTAAAGTTACAAATAGAAGAATGTAATAAAAATTATACATTTGCAATTATTTAAAAAAAAAAAGCATAACCTCACCATTTTCATTCGAAACAGAAGATGCTAAAAAAAATAAAAATAGAGAGCAAATTAAAAAGAGTGAAACATGCAACATTTTGTATTTTAATAGATATATAGGGCAATAATGCAACCAGTTCAAAAGTGTCATATTTATTAATTAATTTTTCCACCTATTGCACATATTTCTCCATACAAAACATATAAAATATAAAATAAAGCCCTACCAGCTATACTTTCACCAGACACTAAAGACAAATATATACTTAAATAAATATAAAATAATCGATAAAATAATGTTAACATATAAATATATACATATCTAAATAATTGTTTTACTCATCCCCCCAAAAAAGACATTTACAACCAAAAGGTTGTAAATGTCTTCTATCAGTAGAGGTATTTATGACTTTTTGGTTGCTGCTTTTTCTTCGGTGTTTTTTTTTTTAATTTTGTAATTAATTTAAATTTTAATTAAACTCTAACTAAATTTTAACAAACAAATAACCGAAATAAATCTTCACTTTAACAGTACGTTATTAAGTTGATTAAATAGATCAAACAATTTAATCTATTCTAATAGTCTACTACCTTATTAATAAACTTTAATTATTTTTCTACGACTCAGTGTAACTACAATATAGATATTTTTAAAGTAAAAAATAATTTAATATTATAATATATATGATTTTAAAAACCTAAAATTTTAAATCTACCTCGAAGAAAACAGATATATATTGAAAAGTATTTTTATTTCTTTTTAAAAATTTAAAAATGCTTTATAACTTACTTGTTTCAATATTATTACAAACAAATAACCGAAATAAATCTTCACTTTAATAGTACGTTATTAAGTAGATTAAATAGATCAAACAATTTAACCTATTCTAATAGTCTACTACCTTATTAATAAACTTTAATTATTTTTCTACGACTCAGTGTAACTACAATATAGATATTTTTAAAGTAAAAAATAATTTAATATTATAATATATATGATTTTAAAAACCTGAAATTTTAAATCTACCTCGAAGAAAACAGATATATATTGAAAAGTATTTTTATTTCTTTTTAAAAATTTAAAAATGCTTTATAACTTACTTGTTTCAATATTATTACGTCTAAATAGAAAAACAAACAAACATTCAAGTCGACTCATTCTCAAATCTTATAATATATATGATTTTAAAAACCTGAAACTTTAAATCTACCTCAAAGAAAACAGATACATATTGAAAAGTATTTTTATTTCTTTTTGAAAATTTAAAAATGCTTTTTAACTTACTTGCTTCAATATTGTCATCATCTAAATAGAAAAACAAACAAACATTTAAGTCGACTCATTCTTAAATCTAATTTATTTAAATTAAAAAACATATAAATGCAATTTATAACATTTGTTTATTACAAAATGAAACAAAACTTACTTCTTAGCAATTCAGCAACTAAAAATAAACATATATTTAAGAACTAACAACATTACATTATACATCTGTAACATAATACACGTCTAAATAAATACAATCCTTTATTTTCAACCTGATTCATTCTATTAATTCGATATAAAAAATAAGAACAAATATGCTTAAAAATAAATTTAATAAAGGTAATAGACATGTTAAAACATAAAAAATGAAAACGATTGAATTGATTATACAGAATATGACCTACTTGATAGGTACGATTAGATGTATAGAAAATTTATAACGAAAACGCGCTTTTTAAAATAAGTCTGGAAATTCCAATCTCAAAATTCCAGAACAGAAGAAAAACTGCGCACAAACAAAACTGCGCATCACTGAGCGCAGTAACTACACCTTTTCAAGATGTAATTGAGAAAACAAAAATTGTAATTAAGAATCGTAAGATGTAATTGAGAAAACAAAAGTTGTAATTAAGAAACGTAAGATGTTATTGAGAAAACGTAAGTTGTAATTAAGAAACATAAGATGTAATTTAGAAAACGAAAATTGTAATTAAGAATCGTAACATGTAATTGAGAAAATGTAAGTTGTAATTAAGAAATAGAAAGATGTAATTGAGAACACGAAAATTTTAATTTAGATATCGCTTTAAAGGAGTAAGTGTAAAATGGCGCTTAAAAAAAATGGCGCGTAAAAAAATGGAGCGTATAAAATGACGCACTTAAAAATGACGCAAGATTTGTAGCGTAAATTTAATTTTTTAGGGAAAAATTTAGGGAAAAATTTATAATTTTTGGGCAAATGAATTTAACATAAACACTAAAAACATTTTAGGGAAAAATTTATAATTCAATTAAAAATTATAATTAAAAATTATATAATTAAAAATCACTTCATTGATCATTTAAGCACCAACTTGTACGTCTTCCATATTTAAAATAGTTGCATAGTGCGTGATTGTGTGTTGTACCGCACGTGCACAATCTCCTCCCATTATAGTATTTTTCGCCTCAATTACAATTCGTTCTAAGTACTGCATGCGCTGCTCCGCAATCCCGTCACCTAATACAGGTGGAATGCGAATTGCATTTTTAACGTTACTTTTAATTTTGGACCAGATCGTTTCCACCGGGTTCAACATTGGACTGTAAGGTCTTAAACGTAACAACTGAGCTGGTGAATTATCAAACACCCTTTGCAAACGAGCGTGACAAGGAGCATTATCTGTTACGACGACCAAATCCTCCAAACGATTCCTGGATGTAACCCACTGGTGAAACATAGCCAACATCCACTCGTTACAGGAATCTGCTTTAAATGATCCCCTGCGAGTTTCTATCATGACGACATTTGTAGTTGAAATAGCTGCGATCAAGTGTAAGTTTAAACCTTTTGAAGCAGGTACTTTCATAATTGCTCTTTTTCCTTGTCTCACGCGTCCTTACGTTTTTCTACAAAAAAGGTTAAAATTTGTTTCATCCAACCAAACTATCTGACGACCATTTGTGATATGTTCGTTGATGTTTCTAACATATTCAGCACTTTTTGCACTTTTTTGTTTGTTTTCATAACTGTTTATTGTAGAAGGCTCCTTGTGCATTTTTTAATGAGAACAATCTGCCTTCGAGGTTGTTGTGTTAACGTTTATGTTAAATTGTCTTAATATCTTTGTTTTGATGGCCACCAATGTTAATTGACAATCATTTTCAATCCATGTTAATGTTTCTTCAATTTGATCTTCGGTCAACTTTTTTGGTTTAAAACCTCCTTTTCCGATGAAATTTGAATTTCCGCTGCGAACCCAATTGTATGCTGTCTTATATTTGATACCTAGCGTTTGCGCGAGATTCACCCAATCTTCAAATCGCTCCGCACATTCAACAACTCTTCTCCTGTCATTTGGAGAAGATAAAACGTAACGTTTCCTTTCAACTTGTTCAGTTATGTGTATTTCATGCCGACAAATCGGACAACTTGAATCTGGTTGTTCCAGAACTGGACGTAAACAAATTTGGTGACATAAATGTTGACACGGATTTAGCTTAATCACAGACTTTCGGGTCATAGTGTATTGGCATATAACACAACGATCTTTCAATTCCATTATTATTACTTGTGCATACAAAAGCAAAATTTATTAACTTAAATTCATGTCCAAAAAGACCTTTTGTAACAACCTACAAACTTAGACTGTGAATTTGCTATTTTAATTTATGTGTTCTCAACTACAAGTTACGATTTCTCAATTACATGTTATGATTTCTCAATTATATCTTACGTTTTCTCAATTACATGTTGTGTTTCTTAATTACATATTACGACTTCTTAATTACAACTTTCATGTTCTCATTTACATCTTGAAAAGGTGTAGAGTAAAAGAGCATTTAACTTTAGCTATGCAAATTATATCACAATTAGCATGTTTAATTAAGTACATTATGATTATCAACTTTAAAAAATGTCTAAAATTTAAACTCATTACGCAACTAATCAGTTTATTTACTAATATGTGCAATAAACATATTTGTACATATAGATAATTTTAGGAGCTAACTTGTCTCAATTCCATTTTTGTGTAAATGAGTTAAATACAAACTTGTCGCATATTCTGTCGGGGCCAAATAGCCTTCTAATCTTTATTTACTGCGGTTTAACAGGAAACCAAAATCAATCTAGTCTTAAATCCATTTTATTAGCTAAAAAATCATAAAAGAGTATTACTATACTATCACATTTATACTTGTATATACCACATTTTGCTACTAAAAATGTTTTAAATTGACTTTTGAGGTTGTTAACGTGACATATGATGATCTTCCCATTTAGGATTTATTCACTTAGTTCCATCCCGACCTTAGTTTCCATCCCGACCTTCGTCATAACTAACGTCATAATCAGATAACGTCATAACTAATGTTATAATCCGATAATGTTTTTTTTAAAATAAAAAAAGATTAAATTTTTTTTGTTTAAAGTTAATCTAGCGTTATAAAAAAATATATATAAAAAGCAAATGCTTTTTAATTATATTCGTTATAAAAAATATAAAAAAAAGTTTTTTGTCAAATTATATAATTGTTTTTTATAATATAAAAAAATGGTTAAAGTTAAAAAAATTGATGAAAATAAAAAAAATAAAGTTAAGCGAAAACTGTTTGAAAAACCTGTAGCTGTAAGTTTATTATTTTCTTTTTTTTATAAAATTTGTTTTGTATTTTTTTAAAAGTGTTTGTGATTTTTTTATAGATTGTTAAACCTTATGTGCCAGAAAACGTATATAAAGTGCCTCAAATTTATGTCCCTCAAGTGGTTAAAACGAGACTACTTGAGGAAACAGATAAACATTTGTATGAAAATGAGCTGGAAATCTACGACGATATTCCAGAAATAGACAACGGTAAATTAATATTTATTATAAACATAATATTTTTTTTAAAACAAAAAAATATTATGTTTATATTTTTTTAGAACAAGTACGTATACTTGACAGAAGTGTTAGAAGAATAGATGATCATTTACAGAATGAATTTGGTACGCCGAGGAGAACAAATGGTTTAGCAAGAAATGTTAGACGTATAGTATGTTTTGGTTGTTGTTTGTGTGATGAACAAATCGAGCACGATCATTGTTGTGTAACAACCGTGAGCCCATACGTGCAAGAACTACTTGAACGGAGCCGCGGTTGTTGCTATTGTATTTTAAAAAAATATGTAAATTGTATATATGTAAAATAAAAAATTCATTTATCAAAATGTCTTTTGATGCGACGGACGATTGTTTGTTATATTTATATCAAATTAATTTAGATTTAAAAAAACATTTACAGGAAACGCATTTAAATCAAGGTGTTTGGATGGATAAAGTTCTTTTAGCTGAAGAAAGCGAATTGGATAGTTGTAAAAGAGTATACGGTTTTTATATTAAAGATTTAAAATTGATAAAGACATATCAAAAAGAGTTGATAGAAGTTCTTGTTTTGCTATTTAAATGTCTTCCGCATCGCGTATTTTATCCTGACACGTGTTTTCATAATTATAGTGAAGTTATTGAACATTGTCTTGATGTGTTAAAAACATTTTATTATTATTTTACGTGTATAGATAAATTGTATAAAAAAATAAACTATGTAAATAGTTTAAAAATAATAGTTCAACAATTGTGTTATTATTGTAAAGGATTAGTTGGAGGATTATATTTGCAAAAAGATGTATTGGAATGTTATCATATTATAAAAAAGGAAAGAGACAATATATTAAATGAAAAAATTTATTAATGTAAAATTTTGTTTTTGTTCTCATAATAAACTTTTAACAAGGTTTTCAAAACTGTTATTGATATTTTCAAAGAGTTCTGTAAAATTGTTCGTACGTTTTTGAATTTCTTCGTCTATAATAACACCAATACGATAAAATTCTGCCAACACTCTACAACTATCGGATCCGTATCGGTCTTCTGCTATGTTTATTAGTATTCTTGCTTCTTGAGGGTTGTAACTAACAAATCTTTTGATCATTTTTAACATTTTGACCATTTTTAACAAGTTTTAACAAATTTGATCATTTTTAACAAGATTCATTTTTTTGTTATGAATCTAAAAAAAATAAAAAAAAAATTATTTTGATAATATTTGCTTTACAAAATTATAAAAGTCTCGTTTAATTTCTTCTGTTTTTTCAATGTTTTTTAAATAGTTTGTTTGTTTTAAAACTTCTTTTTGTACCAATAATAATATATTGCCAAACGCTTTTAATGTCGATGGATCATTAATCTTTTCATGTTCAACATTTAAAAATTTTGTCATTATATCGGATTCTTTTCTGTTAAAAAATAAAAAGTCTTGATCGTCTCCAGTAATTAGTTTCATTTTTTTATTCTAAAATAAAAAGTTAAATAAAATCATACACGTCATTTCTATTAGGTTTAAAATAAGAATTAATAACATATTCATGTTGTTTAAATAACCAATCTATACATTCCATATAAATATTAAAAAAAGATTTCATGACTAATTTATGTTGCTTAGTAGCAGAAAAACAATTTATATAATATATTATCAACAATCGATATTTGAATATGTAAATAATGTGATCTAATTAATATACGTCTGTCAATTAATTCAAAACAATCGTCTTCGTGTGATTTGTAAACAGAATATTGTGATAAAATTTTTTGAATATTTTGAAAAAACGAATATATCAAATTGTTAATTTGTTTACGTAAATTTGGTATGACTATTTGTTGTAGTTTTTCAGAAGCTAACTTTTTTTTACACAAATCTTTCAAAGTCCATGTATCATTACGGTTTTTATATCTTAATTCTTCATTACACCTAATCCAAAACTCTTTTAATTTGTCTTCTTTTATTGAAAAAAATTTCTCTAAATCATGATGTATTCTAGCATGTCTAAGTAAATTTTTTCTTAACATTCTAAATAAAATCATATTTATAAATATAACAAGGTTTAAAATGAGGATCATTAACAAATTTACATTGTTCAATTAACCAATCTATACATTGCATATAAATATTAAAAAGAGATGACATAATTAATTCGTCTTAATTAGTTTTATAACGAAACATAAAATAAGTTTGATTAAAAAATTGATATACATAACGAATAATTAATTTCTGAACAAATAAATAATTTTTTTTATAAATATCTTTCGCATTGTTAATATTGTTAATAATGGTATCAAAACAATGATCAATAAATATTCGATGATAGAATAATAATTTTTCGTTTCCATCTAAAAACGTATGCAATAAATCGTTAATTTGTTTTTGTAAATTTGGTATAACAGTGTTCAAAAGTTTTTCGTAAGCTAATTTTCTTTTACATAAATCTTGTAAGGACCATGTTTCAACATTTGTAACAAGATTGAAAACAAGATCATAGTTGTAATTTCATTCTATCAACTTGTTTTCCTTCATCGAATTAAATTCGTGTAATTCATTAAGTATGTTATTAAATTGATCTTTTTTCATTGCTAAAAAAAATATACAAATTAAAAAAGGTCATATAAAATTTTAAAAAAAAATTGTTTTTTATTATAATAGTTCAAAAGTTCTTTTCGTTTTAAACTAATAACTTCAGGCGGATAATACGACGGAGTATTACATTTTGCGTTTATTGCCCAAAATGGATCTGCCGCTTTAAAGTTTGGATAATTGTCTCGATTTTCCAGTTCTGCATACGGTGGAGGATTTACACTTTCTTCGTATGATGGTGGTTTTTCAAATTTAACTATAAACTTTTTATAGATATCCTTTCTACCGATTTCATTTAACAAATTTAAAATAAGTTTGATTTTAGCCTCGTTAGTAGTGTATTCATAGTGTTGATATACGAAATCTTTGAACTCTAAATATTCCATTAAATCTAGTCCATCTTTAATTTTCTCTCTTATTCCGTACGGAATTTCTAAAAACATTTTTAATTTTCTTACATCAGACGTAGTGATGTAGTCAGCTAAATCTCTCATGATTGCACTGTTCATTTTTTTAATATTCTAAAAAAAATATAACATTATATAAAAAAATATATAATATAAAAAATACATTACATAAAAGAAACGTGTATAATAAGTTTATTAATTATATGATTAATTAAATACAAAAAAATACATAACAAATTATATAAAAGAAACGTGTATAATAAGTTTATTGTTTTTTATATAATGTCTTTTTAATTGATCATGTGTTGCAAAATTATCTGTTCCAATAGCTCGGTTATAAGCTTGAGCAGGTTTTTCAAAACATTCTTTTAACGGTTCGCTATAATTGGCTATTATTTTTGTGTTTTCAATACATTCGTTTTTAACTGTACATGTTACAGTTTTCATGAACGGCCATTTTAAAGAATGATCTTTTGGAGACTGTATTAATTGAAAATAAATACCCATTTTATCTTCTTGATTACTGTAACCAAAAATTTTAAATCGATAGAAATACCATCTACAGTATAAGAAGGTTGAGTATGATAAGATTCGTTAGATTGCAATCTTAAATCCATTTGGTCCAATTCTATAATTAAATATTAGACATGATTTTGTCGTTGATATCTTTCACTTCTTTTTCAAATGCGTTTTTATTCACAAATTCTTTCATTTCCAAGCTGATGTTGTTTAATACTTTTTCAAATGTGTTTTTATTTACAAATTCTTTCATTTCCAAGCCCATGTTGTCCATTCGTTTAGTTAATGCGTTTATTTGTTTGTTGACAGCTTGATGTCAACAAACAAATAAACGATGTGAAAGATGTGGAAAACAAATAAACGATGTGAAAGATGTGGAAAATGTAACACTGACCGAGATGCCCAATAATTGTAAGTTTATTGTTTATAATGGTAATCCAATGGATTTAATGGTAAACCAATGTAAAATGGATGACAATAAAACAGATTTTTGTTATCAAAAAGAAGATGCAAGTGATAATGAAGAAGTCAATGCAAGTGTTAATGAAGAAAATGAAGAATGTGTACACAGTGATTCAGATGACGAAATTCTTGAATGTGTACAAAGTGATTCAGATGACGAAATTCTTCATGAAATATTTGATAATCGAAAATATTATCGAATAACTATTAAAAAACCTAATTTAAATGAAGAATTAAATAGTCTTCTTGAAGAATTAAATAATCTTCTTGAAGATTTAGTGAAAGGAAGTGATGAAGATAATGATGAAGAAAATGAAGAATGTGTACAAAGTGATCAATGTAAAATTGAATTAGACAAGATTAAACAAGATATAAGTGATATTCAAATAAAAATTGAAAAATCTAATTCAAATGAAGAAATAAAAGAAGAATTAAGAAATTTAGATATTAAAGTTAGTCTTCTTGAAGAACCAAATGGTTTACCTGACGGTCAAAAGATCTTTGTAATTCAAGATATAGTAAAACAAATGAATATTAATTCGAATGATTATCGTTCTACTCTTTTTTCTGCTCCGTTTTTTTATAAAAATTATAAAATGTCAATAAGAATTAATTTTAATATGGATCTTGAATATCATAATGAAATGATACATGGCGACTATATTGGTATATTTGTTGTTTTAATGCCACACATTTATGATGCTGTTTTAAAATGGCCGTTTAGTAATAAAAAAGGAACAATATCATTATTGGGGAAAAATAAATTTAAAAAATCGTTTATAACCAATGACGATACTTATTATCAAAGACCTATTAAAGATCGAATGAATCGAGCTTTTGGATTTGGAAAATTTATAAACAATACTGACCTTTTAAATTATATTGTAGAAGATTCTCTTTTTATTAAATGTAAAATTCATTAATTTTTTTTAAATTTTATTTTTTTAAAAAAATTTGTAACTTTTTTTAGGTAACTAATTAAAAAATGTTGTATAACATGATAGAAAAATTAAAAGAAAAAGATAAAGAGTTGGCTCATCAATGTGAAAAGTTGGACGATTATTTAAAAGGAATACGTAATGAATATTATATGGATGATATACAAGAATTCAAATCTACTGTTTGTAATAATTTGAATAGCGATAAACATAAACATACATACGATAAAAGTACTATCAATCTATATTTGAAAGTATGTACAAAGTTGATTATCAAGTGTAATAAATCTATTGATCGATTACAAGAGCAAATAAAAAAAGAAAAAGAATATCAAGAGGAAAGAAATGATGCGTTTATTGAATTTATAAAAGATAAAGACGATTGGCCTTGTTGTGCTAAAAAACAAAAGTTCGAAAATTATGTTCATGAATTTCGATACTTGACAAAAACAGAACTAGTTCAAAATTTAAAAATAAAAATACGTCACCAATTATTTAGTTTAATTAATAAAATAGAGTCGATATTAATTGCTGATTCTTAATTATTTTGTAATATGATTTTATAATAAAAATTTTTTATCAGATGTTAAAAACAATTAGAAAAAATGTTAAAAATATGATAAAAGATGAACATATGGAAGATTAGCAACAGTTGCAACTATTTGCTGTTAGCGAAAGTTTTGATTGTGAGCAATATAAATGTGTTAAAAAAACTTTTGAAAAATTTGATAAAGATGTGGATATGATCAAATATGAACAAAATGAAATTGTTTTTAAACTTGAACTTTTACATTTATATACCAAGATTGTATTAGATTTGTATCATCAGTATACAATTTGTATACAATTTACAAAATGTGAAAAATTACTTGAAAAAAAGATAAATGTAATGAATAGAATAGAAAAATTTTTAAGGGAATTGTTACGTTATGATTTTGATAAATGTGTTAATTTATTACTTTAAAATAAATTTTTTTAGAAAACTAATAATGTCTGATCTTATTTGTGAACCATCAGATCAAAAAAACAAAAGTTAGAAGAAGATGAAGTTCAATTAGAACCGGAATTACTCAAAGAAATTCAAACTTTACAGCAATTGGCTGATATTGATGATGTTGATGTAATAATGTTATTGAAATCATCGGCAAATTATGATGGTTTAATAAAAAATATTAAAATGAAGTATAATAATTTATTACTTGGCAGATGTTATTATGTTAGCACGTTAAACCAAAAACGTATTTACGATTTGCATCATAAATGTTTATTTAATTTATATCAAAAATTTAGTTTTTCTACTGCAAGATTGTATCTTGAAATGAAAGAGTTACGAGATCTTTGTTATTCTGAAAAAGTTAGTTTTTCTTCTACAAGTTTGCATCATGAAATAAAAGAGTTACAAGATATTTCTACTGTAAAATTGGATCCTGAATTTAAAGATATTTGTTATTCTATACATAAAAAATGTTATCCGAAAAAAGAAGTTTTGCTTGTTGAAGAAAAACTAAAATTAAAAAACACTTTAGCATATAATAGATACCGTGTAATTTGTAAATTATATAAAATGCTGAGTATATTTGATAAACAAGTTCGATATTTAAATGACGATTATATGAGTGATATACAATATTTAGGGGGTGATTTAAAATCTTTAGAAATATGGTGAATTTTTTGAGACATTATTGAGCTAAAATATAAAGCTATGATTTTTATTATGTTGTATTGATAATTATATAAATGTAAAAAAATATTTTTTTAGATGGAATTAACAGTAAAAATAGTAAATGAATTTATGAAAAAAAATTTATCGCACAATGAAATTTGCCCGTTTACGTATGAAGAATTGATTATTCAAGCTAAAGAATTTCAACCATTTGTATGTGAAGAATGTGAATTAAAAGAAGAATATTTGTATAAAGATGGTCAGGATAAATATTTTGATAACGATGTGTGGGATATTTTTTTTCGATACGAATTTACGAGATCTGAAGAAATGGCTTATAATCATCAATTAGTTGTTATGTTGACACAAAGATTTCAAAAACATTTGTTACATACCATAGATCGATTTTTACCACAAAACTTTAAAATATTTTTTAATTTTTTTTAAAACTTTCATAAATGTAGATGTGTTCGTTTCACACGTTAAAAATTGAACAATGAAAATAATAAAGTTGATAATGAAAGAAAATGTTATTATTGTAATAATCTTTATTAATTTGTAATTTTTTTTTCAGTTATAATGAATAGTAAAGAAAAACATGACAAAGATCTTAAAATATTTGGATCACAAATAATCACCGATGAGTATATTGACGAATCAGTAATAAATTTAGATCATAAAAAAGCATACGAAACTTTAAAAGAAACTCTTTTTCAATATCAATATGTAGGTGAAAAAGATCGATATCAAACTATAGCTAATTATTTTGTTTCAAGTTTGAAGGAAGTATTTTGGACAGCTCAATCTTTATCAAGAGAGAAACGTAATACATTAATACAAACTCATTTGGTTTGGATAAAAACTATGAAAGAACTTTGTGATAAAGGAATAATAATATCAGAAGATAAAATTAAAAATAATTATTGTACTGAGAGTAAAAAAAGATTTTTGAAATTTAAAATTGAATTAAAAAATGATATGATAGAATGTTTAAATTTGTATACTTGTTGTCCTTATTGTGAATATAATAAAATTTGTCAATATTGTATATGTTAAAATTTTTTTTAAATGATAACAGAAACTAAACTAAATAATACTTTGGAATTGTTAGGAATGGATGCCATTTCTCTTTGTAAAACACAATTTGTATCTGTGGAATACATGTTGCACGAATTACACGAAAAAATGGATTGCGAACTTAAAGACGAATATAATTGGGGTTCATTGATATCAACAAATAAAAGACAAGTACCAATGGAAATAGCTAGTTTTGTATTAATTTTAGCTTTATCTAAATTTAAAAAAGGTGAATTTCCAACTGATGATTTTTTTGAATTTTATAATTTTTTTAAAAATTATCATGACGAAGAAAAATTTATTTACCAATTAAATGAAAAAATTGAAGATAGCAGGAAATGGTATTATGGTAAACGAAAGTTAACTGTATTAAAACTCAATGACGTTATGTAACCATTTAGCGAACGACAATGGATTGAATCTACAGTTCATAATACATATTCAGTTGGTATGATGAAATTTACTTTATCAGATTTGTACGATAAAGCTTTAGCATATAAAGAAATTTGTGGAAAATGTAAAATTATTAAAAATGATGAACAACTTGAAAAACTTAATGTTCCAATTCCAAAAGATTCTAAATTAAATGTACCAACGGATTGGATAGATTTTTTTTAATATCAATTTCCTCATAATTATGTAATTTTATTTTTGCTAGAAGTATTGTTGTCAAATTATCCATATTATAAAGACAAAATTATTTTTATAAGTTTTATATGTTTTTTGAAAATTGTGATAAGAATTTAATTATTAATCAAGTTAATTTAAAAGTGTATGATTATGTATACAAACTTTTTTATTATTAATAAAAGATTATTTTTTTAGATGGAATTTACAGAAATAATATTAAATTGTGTAATGGATTCTTTTAAAAAAATTTGTGAAAAAGAAAATTGGACAGTGGCAGATTTACAATTTAAATATATGGAATATAACGCAGATTGTACTTTAGGAAATGTATCTGAAATGGAAAATATTTTTGAAGAAACAAATAGCTTTGTTAACAATCATCGTGTTGTTGTGTTGATAATTTCACAATATATAAGACGAAATTTTCATGTTTATTCAAATGTAAATTGTAACATGTTTTATCAATTTTATGAAAATATGAATCAATAAAAAAAAATGGATTAAAGAAATACAAATGTATATTAATCTATGCATCAGTTGGAGATATTATTTAAAAGAAGATACGAACGAAGACGTTTTTTATTAATTTTTGTTATATTAATATAATTATTATTTTAGATAAAAAAAATATAAATAATTGATATGCGAAGAAAATATCAACAACAAGATTCATTAAAAAAAATATTATTCGAAAAACAATGCGAAGAAATTACAAATGTATTATCGTTTACATTATGGGAAATGAGTAAAGAAATAGATTTGATAATAAAATTACATAACGAAAGAAAAAATCAACGAAAAAAACGAAAAATTATAATATTTGAACTGACAAATAACGAAATGATATCAATTATGATGTGCTTTTGTAAATTTGTTATATTATATATGTATTCTTAAAAATTTTTTTGTATTTTTTTTTAACATATTGTAACATTTATAAAAACAGATGGTGTTTGGGTAAATATAAACGGTAGAGAATTTAAAATCGAAAACGTTAGAGAAGACATTTTAGATTGTACTCATAGTATTATTGCATTTAGAATCGGTTTACCTTTACAATTAGCATTTTCTTTAACTGTTCACAAAGCGCAAGGTTGCACGTTAAATAAAACTGTTTTGAATTTTAACAGTAAAATATTTATTATGTCGTTACCCTATGTCGCGTTATCACGTGTTAAAGATTTAAATGATCTATATATAATTCATAATAATAAAAACGAATTGAGAAAAACATTAAAAAATATAACAAGTGATAGAGAAGTTGATTTGTTTTATAAAAATTTAAATGAAAAAAAATTTGTAACATGTGAAAAAAACATATTTTTATTATATAAATATAAAATTTTTTTTAGATTAGTAATAAAAAATGCATTTAAAAGTTAAGAACATTGAAGAAAAATTAGATAACGAAAGTTATTATCGAGAAATATTATATTTTGTAAATGACAATTATAAAGATGAAGATTTTATCGAAGAAATTGAATTAAACGATTAAATTCAAACACCTGAAGAAATTACTCATCACATTAATCAAAAAACACAAGATAGTTTTCTTATTGAAACAAATAAAGCGTTATCATTTGCTGATTTATTTCAAAGTTTTTTAATTGGTTATAATATTGTAACACTTTGTGCTAAATCTACAGAAGACGGTTATTGTAAAATTATAAAAAGATGTTACAATTCGCCTGTATATTATATAAAACCACTAGAAGGATCAATAAATTTACAATATATTAAAAGTAATAACATTCGTTCAGTTTTTAACATTTTAGAAAATGATAGCGGATGGAGAATAATTCGATTATCTAGTTTTAAAGTAAAAACATTAAGCAATTTAACTGAAAAATCAATGATGAAACTTCGAAATTATGAACTTGCTGGATACAAAAGTTTTTCAGAAAATCATTGGAAAAGCATAATCAAAATAAAAAATATTATACTGAAAATAAAAACAAAATTCTTCATAAACAAATTCTTCATAAACAAGGTCGCATGTATATAAGAGAAGAAAATCAAGATGAATGGTATGGAGAATGGTATCGACCTCATTCTTTAACTCAATGGAACAAACATAAAAGTAGTTCGTTTAAAGTATTATCATACGATCAAAAAAGAAAAATGTTTTTAGATTATAGTATTTTGTTTGAAAACGGTTTGTGTTTTTATTCAGCGTTTGTTATTTCATTATTAATAAGAAAGTGGAAAGTAAATACAATTAAAGAATGGAATACAAAAGTATTGGAAAAAAACGGACAAGATTTTTATTCTGAAGAAAATATAATGCAATTTCTTATTGAAGATCAAAATGATTCGTGGTTACATGCATTAAGTCTCTTAAAAGAAAAAAGAAAAAATTTATCATTCCTAGAACTCATTGATTTGTGTCACTCTTTTGCATACGAAAACACTTTTGATCGAATAAATATAAAAATTTTTTTAATAAATAAAAAAAATAAAAACGTTCGTTTGCTACACCCTAAAATGAAATCGCAATATAAAAGTGTACTATCGGAGCTATTAAAAGTGGTATACGAGAGTGCAAATATAACTAAAGAAGATCAAAATCCTCAGAGAGAATTTCTAAACGAAGACGAAAGAAAAGATGCTAACGAACGTAAAAAAACAGTAAATACAATAAAAATATGCTTGTATGCAATCTTTTCACGCTGTTAGCATGCTTAATGAACGTTTTTCTGTTATATATAATAATCATAATCGACTTTGTCTATGTTCGGAGTGTGGTCTTAAATATACTAATCAAATTCATAAACAAGAATGTATAGGATTTTATGTAGCAGACAAATTTACTTACGGAAAAACTAGACATTTTTATGAACCTCAAAATCAATTTATAAACACTTCTAGAAACGTTTTTCCTTTTTTTATTACATTTGACTGTGAAACAAGTGTTCAAACATCAAATTTAAAAGAAACAGAACACGTTAAACCCTTGTCAGATCTTTCGTACTATTGTCACGGCATTGTTATTCATTGTTTATCTGAAAATTTAGCTAGAGAATGTTTTGGTTTAGATGAAAGAAATAAAGTTATAACACAGTGGATATTTTATTTTGAAAGTACAATTGAAAGTTTGCAAGCAAATCCTTTAACATTACTACCTGCATGTTTTCAAGAAAATGTTTCTTTACTACACAAAACACGTAGACAAATATTGTGGCAAAAATTGGATGCAAATGACGAAAATGTTGAAAAAAATAAAAGCGAACTGAGAGTATATGATTTGTTAATTTTGGCTGACACTTTAGTTCGTTTTACCTACAAAAAATGTTTACCTCGTTTTCAAAATATAAACCTTTCTGAACAGGAAAAATGTCAAGTATGGCAAGAAGAAAATCCTTTGTGTACAATGTGCAGATGTCCTGCAGACAAAATAAAGAAATCTGATGTGTACAGTTACAAATTAACTACAATGTTAGAACCAGAAATAAATTTATTAAATCATAACGAAATTAGATTTTATAACGACAAACGTGTTCAAGTTGTAAATCATATATTTAAACGAGTAAGCAAATTAGAATTGTTTATGCTTAAATCATCAACTCAAAATTATTTAATAACAAGCAAAGTAGAAAAAATTAAAAAAGATTTGTTTCAAATGTCTAGTTTATTTTATATTTGTTGCAGATGGTGGGAAAAATTTGACCGCACTCTTATAACAAACGGGTTTTTAAGTGATTATGTAAGAATAAACTCGTTAGATCTAGTCGATCACATAAAATGTTTAAGTCAACTCGTTATGAACAAGCAACAAATTAACATATGGTTTGAAAATGATCCTATAGAATTACTAGAAGATTCTTATTTTTTAATACGAATTTTTCAAAAATGTATCAACGAAGTTAACGTGCATTGGAAATATGAACGTGGAATGAGAATAAAAGATTCTATTACTTTTTTACATCTCATGTCTCGTTTAAATCATCCGTCTGCTCATTTATGGTTTCATTGTATGTTGGAACCGTTAAATAGAGAATTTGAAAAAAAAAGAACGTTAAAAGAATTAATTCAAGATGATAAAGGAAGAGATGACGTCTTAAAAGAATGTTATGGTTTGTTATCATGTTTTGAAGATTACTTGGTTATTGATCATTGTCACTTTTCAGGTACAATTTACGGATTAGCTCACGATTATTGCAATAAAAACTTGGCACGGTATAGTAGTAAATTAGCTTGTCCTATCTTTGCCCATAATGCTTCTTTTGATACTCGTATCATGATTGTTGAAGGTTTAAAGAAAATATTAGATGTTCCTTTATATAGCTACGGAGAAGATGCTGAGGATAAACCTTTTAACGCTTTTTTAAAAAGTTGCAATATGGAAAATTTGTTTGTTATTTCTAAAGGTGTAAACAAATTTAATATTATTTGCATTGGCAAACACATAAAAATTGTAGACACATTGAAAATTTTAAATTGTTTTTTGGATCAAGCGAGCAGTATGTTATCAAAAAAAGCTCAAAACCAAGTTATTGACAGCATGTTACACTATATGTTACCTTTTTATCCCCATATTAACCAATTAGTAGACAACGAAGAATTTAAAAATTGTTTCATTAAAAAAACTTTGTTTCCTTATTCGCAAATATCAGATAAACTTTTAAACATTGAATATAAAAATATACCTTCTATTGAAATATTTGCTAAAAACGATTTAATGAAATCAAAAACATTAGAAGACGAAATTAAAAAAATGAAAGATTCTTATGAAACTGTTAAAAAATTATGGAATTTTTTAAATTTAAAAAATTTGAAATCTTTATTACACATTTATACAGTTTTAGATACTGTGGTTTTAGGTTCTGTAATGATTGATTTTGACGAGAGCACATTTCAATTTACTCAATTTCGAATGTTACCTCATTTAAGTGTTTTTAGTTATTGTAGTAAACTCAATTCAACTATGAGTCAAATTCAAATACAATATCCGCCCTCTGAAGAACACGAACGTATGATTGAAAAAAGTGTTAGAGGAGGCATGTCTTCAAACGGTTCGCAAAGATATGCAATTGATACGAATTATTTTGAAAACAAAATCGAAGAACTTGGATTGAAAAGTAACATCAAAGGTTGTTTATTTTTTTTAGACGAAATTGGACAATACGGAGGCGCACAACTTAAACCGCTACCATTTCAAATGAAATATTCTTTTGATTTAGAATGTCAAACATTAGAACAAGTGATTGAAAAATATTATCGCGTCAATCCTGACGGTTTTTCAACAAGTGCTTTAGGTTCATTGTCAAATTAAAATGGAACCCGAATATCAAGATAAAATAGGAGGTTTTTCACCTATGGTCGAAAAAGATATTATACCTTTGGAAGATTATTCTCCTACTGAAATTGTAGCTAAAAGAATATTAAAAAAAAATGGACAATATACTATCGAAAAAGATAAAACTGTCAAACTGTTGATGAAATTGAGTTCTCATGAAACCTGCGAATTTTTAGATACTTTGCTATGGTTGACAACGTGTTGCGGATGTGTAGTTGAAAAAATTTATAAAGTCTTACCTTTATGGAGATACCCTTTAGCTGAACAAATGGTCAGAAAAAATATTGAAAAAAGAAAAGAAGCCGTAAAAAACGGAGACAAAGTAGTTGACGCTACAGCTAAATTACACACTAACGGGCATTATGGGTTTAAAAGTCAAAACACGGCAATCAAACAAACGAGTCAGTTTATTAATCACGAAGAAAAAACCTTTCAAAATTTAATAAAACATTTTCAAGACATTCGTCTTGTTTTGTTACAAGAAGGTCTTTCTGAAAAAAAAATAAAACCTTTGTTTCCCATACATTTTCAAAATTTGTTGTACGAAAACGGTATATTTGTAAACATAGAATCTGAAAGATATAAAATAGACATATTTGAATAAAAAATATGCATAGACAATTATGTTACCGATCAATTTACATATGACGAGTATTATAAAGACTTTATTTTTAATAAATTAATAGACGTAAAAACAAAAACTATAATGTTTAGCGGAAAATATAACGAAGAATTTAAAGACTTTTTTGAACTTTTAAAATCGGATATAAACATGTACAAAGACGGTCTTGTGTTTGTGAGTAGCGAAAAAAGTAATTTAGTAAACAAGCAAATGCGTTATGTTGCTTTTCAAATATTATCTTATGCCAAACTTAACGTTACTCGTTTTGCATGGGAACTAGGAGAAGTGTTAAGAAATCATAACGCAGAAAAACAATCGGTAGTTACAGACACAGATTCAGGTTGCTTTTTTATTACTAAAAAAACGGACGACAAGCAAAAAATTTTTCGTTCAAAAGTAGAAGAATGGATTTATTTTTCAAAAATTGGAAAACAATGGATGGATTATTCCAATTATCCTAAAACGCACGATTTCTATTCGAGTTTATATGCTAAAGAAAGCGATCATTTTCAAAACGAAGTTCCTCCTCCCTCTTATATTGGACAGATTTTTGCAATGGCACCTAAATGTTACAGCGCGCATATTATCAAAAAAAAAGAAATTCAAGATAAAGGTCAAGACGAACACAAAAACAGAGCAAAAGGAATACCCAATTATAAATTGTGTTATACGCATTACATTAACAAATTTAATACGAATAGAGCCAAAAAAATATTCAGAAATATACCTAATCAATTAGAAAACGAATTACAACCTTTTTTACAAAATAGATTAGATTTAAATTTTAAAAACGTTACCATTAAAGAACACGTTATTCAATTTTTAAAAAAATTTACACAAAAAAATTATGTATTTGGTGACGATTTGTTTACTGAAATACGCGACTGTTATCGCTTAGATCCGATTCGAGAAGCGAATTTAAAAGTTTTACCCGATATCGAAAAATTTTGTAGCAATGAACATATAAAAACGTTACTCAAAATTGAAAATAATATTGTAAAATTATCAGAACGATACAATACATTGATTACGTTTAATCGTGAAGTTTTAATACCTTTATTATTTGACTTAAAAAACTATAAATTGTAATAAAAATTTTTTATTTTAATTGTAAAAAAAATTGTAAAAAAAATGGAATATAATTTGTTTGATGAAAAACAAATTATATTCCAATTATATTTCCATTCCATTATATTCCATTCCAAAAGACGTCTTCATTTAGACGTCTTTATATAAACGCGTTTTAGACGTATTTTAGACGTTTTTTTCAAGATAAATTTAAGTACATGACGTAACATTTTTGCGTAGTATGTGGCATATATTCATTGTATTTATAAAATCATATATTGTTATAACTTCGTATATACAAAATATACATAGGAACCAGCAATCAAAATAATAACGCTGTAATCACCACAAACGGTTGATGCATCAAGGATGAAAATAATATATAACAATAACAAATATATATCAACACAGGTATTTAAAACATTTATAACTTACCTTTAGTTATAATAAAACTTAACATACCTATTGCTAGCTAATTTTTGAGCGCATACTTGACTTATTATATGGCTTGTGGGTGTGTAAAAACTAAAAATACTGATATTTAACTTATATATTATTCTTGCCATTTTCACTTATTATCATGATCAGTCAACTATCTATTAAAAAAGCAAAATATTTATTAAAAAAAAAAGATATATTAATATTATAGCAATTATTTTAGTGATTCCTGTGACAACAATTTTAGCAATTGTGTAAAAAAGTAATTTAATTTAAAGTAATTTACACTTAAAACTTAAACAAATTATTGAAAATAATAAAAACTATGTTTTTACCTTGAATATACGACATCTACTTAACGCGTAATGACAAAGCCGTCAAAAAGAAGTCATAATGACATATTTATAAACAGGTCTCAGAAAAGACGTCTTTTAGCCTTGATCTAGACGTCTTTTGATGCGTCTTTTAGACTATTTATTATGCGTCTTTTAAACGCCTTTTTAAACTTTAAAAAGACGCATTTTAAACGTCATTTTAAAATTGCATTTATTAAACACGTCTAGAAAATGTCTTTAAAAAAGATATCTTCTAGACGTTTTTTTAACGCTTAAATAGACGCCTTTCAAACGTCATTTTAAAAACGCCTTTATAAAAGACGTCTAGAAGATGTCTTAAAAATTGACTTCTTCTAAACGTCTTTTTATCTTTTAAAAAGACGCCTTTTAAACGTCATTTTAAAAACGCATTTATAAAAGACGTCTAAAAGATGTCTTTAAAACGTCTATTTAAGTGCGTTTTTACCTAGACTATATTTAGACGTCTATAAGTGTCTAAAATGCGTCTTGTGCTTACTGGGATGAGTCAACAATATACTAGCGCATGTTCTAGCGGATCGCATCACGGAGTAGGTACCATTACTGTATTTCATGCAGTACCTTCTAAATCGAGTCAAGCTTGGAATAATTTGGTATCACATTATAAATGTATTGTTTCTTTTGACAACAACAGCGAAATTGAAAAAATATTTAAAAATGATTTTCCTTCTGCTGGCAAAATGCATCACGTTATTAGCAATTTACTTAACAAAGAAACTTCTAGTCAACACGGACACTTGGCATTATTTAAAAGAAATTGTTCTGTTGCCAGATTAAGAACTCAAATTACCAATTCCAAAGAACAAAAAGTGTTTATACCTGTTGACGCTTAAGGTAAATTAGACTTTGATTACAACGAAATGAGCGTAAACAAAAAAATTGTTACTTTTCAATCGTTTCCTTACGTTAAAACGCAAAATTGTAAAAACCATTATTATCTCAAATCTCATCACAATCCATTTTGTCAAGAAAAAGAGAAGGAGAACCAACAAACTAAGGACGAAGAAGATAAAAGCAATATAAATAGCGAAAAAGAAAATCAAATAAAAAAAAGAACGTGGAGCGGGAGCGAAAGAGCTGCTTTAATGCTTGAAAAAATTAAAAGAAGAAAGAGATATGGGTTGTGCGAGTCATCAGAAGAATTTTCAGATTCTGGAGACGAATCAAACGAATCAGAATGATTGGGACAGCGAAGAACTGTTGCAACTTTTACAAAGCGATTACGAAGCGTGCAATCTCAAAACATCAAAACGAAAAGACATGAGACAAAAATTAGCCGTTCGCAGTCACATTTTTATACCTAAAATGAACAAACGTAAAGATATAGACGAAAACGAAATTAAAATATGGATCAAAGAAATTTCGACTCGATTTAACGCTGTCAAAATGTTAAAATGTGAACTTTTGTCTGATCACGAAAGATTACAAATCAAAAACGCTTTTCAAGATTACGTATGTTTAGAAATTAAATTGTTTGTCAAAGAAATTTTATATCTTTATCCCAAATTTAACGAAAACGGAAAAATTATTTTAAAAAAAGAAAAAATGAAAGACAAAAACAAAACCATATCGGATTTCGTTTACAACAATTACGACGTTTTAAAAGAATATTTCAACTCTACTCGTTTTAAACTTTATCACGAAATTATAAATTATTACTCTAATAAATTAATCTCATTTGACACGTTACAACCTACAAAAACTGTAATAGATTTATTAAGACAACAATTTGACATTGATTATTGTTAAAAAGAGTTGTCTTCTCAAAAAGATTTATATTATTTTGAAATATGAATAAATATAAACAACGTAACGATTTTTCTTTTACCCCTTTGCTCGCTTTGCGAAAAGTTTTGGCGCAAAATGCTTACAACACTGACATCTACAAAAAAAGTAGATTGGAAATGGAAAAAGAAACTGAAGAAAAAGAAACAGAAACTGTTCCGCAAAGTTCTGGCATGCCAGAAACAACAATGAAATCTGACATTTCTCATTTGATCGAAAGATACGATTTGCCCCTTATCTATGCCGATCCTATAAATGCCGAAGCGCAAATCGAAGGCGAATTACGCTTTCAACAAGAATTAAATAATTTATTACCTATTGAAACACAACTGAACGGTGATTTGACAACATCGCTAATTTAAGATGAAGAAAGATGGAAAACTTATCTCAACGTAGGAGGTGACGCTTACGCTTTTAGCAAATTAATCGGACAAAACAAATACAACGAATTTAATGCTCAAGTTGATCAAAGAACCACTAGCGAAACTTTAAGAACCATGAGAAATATAAAAAAATATGTTCCTCAAGAAGAAAACAATTCTCTTAATCCTATGCCTCCTAATTCTGTACAATCAAGTTTAAATAATTTATCACAAAAAACTACTTTAAATACTATTCAACATACTAACAAAAAAGTTTATCTTTTAACTCCTCTTAATCGATTTTTAACTTTTTACGAAAAACCTAACGAGGCAGAAGTAACCAAACTCATGACAAATTTAGCTAGATCAAATATGGCTAAATTAGCTCGCAATTTATTAGACATGTGTAAAAATCAAGTCAATCACACGTTTGAATCAAATCAAATTTCTTTACGCGTTTATAAACCTAGAGGTGAAGAAGCGACATTAAACAATTTAAAAATATACATTCAATTTATGAATAACGTAGTAGACGTTGAAGAATCTTTAGCTAGCATTATTAACAACGTTAACACAACTTCTTACGAAATCATTAATGATCCTAAACAATATTCTTATTACGCTAACGAATTTTTAACTTTACTTGCTTCACCTCAAAGCGTAGGCAGTTTAAGAATGGTTGCAGATTATTATCAAATTAAACATCTTACTTTTGCTAAATTGTGGAATTATTTAAAAAAATATAACATACCTTTTAAAAACGAAAACAAATTGACGGCAGAAAGCGCATATCAAGAAACCTTTTCAAGTCGCCCTTATACTGTAATGACTTCAGCCTTTTTTGAAAGCGATTCATTAGTAGACAAAAGTTTTTTGGGTAATATTGCTTTTGATTTTTTATCTGAAACAAAAAAAGTTGTCAACTCGTGGTTAATACAATACACAGAACAATTTAAAGGTTACAACTTTAACATTTTAACTGATTACATCAAATCTAACAGCGTTTACATGCTCGACAAAAATATTTATAATTTAATGATTAACAATTACAACGAAAACGCGATGCAAAGTATATCGATCGGTGAACACATGTTATACCTTACATTTAAAACGTTTTTTGCAAATCCACCTTCTTTACCATATAGAGATGTAGACGACGTAGTACAATTACAAGACAACGTAGTAAGCGCTTGCATACAAGCAAACATGCAAGATTTTTTAGAACAAATTAAAAGCAATTCGAATCAATTTTATAATACAGAAATCAACGTTAAACAAAAAACAATCATCGAAATGATGATGATAATGGGTTCTTTATACAGTTCTCAACTCTTTCGATTGGATACTCTTTTATCGGCATATAAAAAATGTTTTGATATTCAATCTAATAATTCTAACGAAATTAAAAATTTTGCATTAATTTTAAAATCGTCACTTCATTAAAAACAAATAATTTGTTTATACATCCAAAAGTTGATATCAACCTTTCTCCTGTAAAGAAATCTTTTTTTTCAAAAAAATCTGTATTACCTACTCCCGAATCTTTAGTTGATACACCTCAATCTAGTTCTAAAGATAAACCTTGGTTAGAATCTACTCCAAAAGAAGACTCTTGGTTATATAAAGAAGAAAAACCTGTCGGTGCTACCGCTTTACCTACGGAAGAAAAACTTGTTGGCGCTACCGCTTTACCTAATGAAGCTACACCAATTACTAGTAAAGATATAAAACCTAAACGATTAGAAAAAAAAAATCCGACAAGATAAAAAGCTCTTTAAAAAATGGAAGACGCATAACGAGATAAAATAGATCGTCCTATCAAAATTCAACATGACGATTTATCCAGTCGATTATTTGGGTTGACCAACTTGACAAAAATTAAAAAAATAATGTCACAATTTAACACTTTGAAAAAAAATGTCAGCGATTTAAAATTTTATGAAAAACTTAAAACAATTTTAGAAAATTCAGTTTTTGCTAAATGGGACAGTATGATTACTGCTTGGTCGCATCAAACACTTCTTTTTAAAAAAACCGCTAACGCAAATGTTAAAAAACAAGCACCGAGAAAACCATACGTTTACGAAACGCATCGGTTTTCTTACGATAAACCTCATCAATATTTTCAAGCCGATTTGGCAGACATGGAGAGTTTTAATTTTAATCGTGGTTATCGTCCCGATTATTGTTTAGTCGTAGTTGACGGTGTTTTGGGTAAAGTGTATTTGAGAGTAATGAAAAAAAAGACTGCAGAAAAAACCGTCAACAGTTTTAGACACATTTTCAAAGACATTAAACGAGACGACGACAAAAGTTTTATATATTTGCAAACAGACGAAGGTACAGAATTTTTTAATTCGAAAATGAAAGAATGGTGCGAATCCGAAAACGTACATCATTTTCATTCTAAAAATTACGGAAAAGCCTACTTAGCTTAATCGTTCATTGGTCGTTTAAAACTGTTATATCAAAAATTAAGAGATAAAGGTAAATTAAAAAAAAATAATTGGAGTTATTACATCGAAGAAATGGAACAAAAATTAAACGAAAAAGAAAAAACATCGAGCGGTATAAGTCCCGAGGAATTGGATGCCAATGACAATAAAGGTAAAGCGCTTCGTATGATTGATCAATACGTAAGCAACAAAAAACGTAAACATGACTTTACATCCAACATGTTGCATCGCGTAGAAAAAGAACACAAAAATCAAAAATTAAAAATATTAAAATCTTTATCTGTTGGAACAGAATGTTATTTGAGAAAATACAAAAAAGATGCTAAAGATACTTTTAGCAAATCGATACCCGAAACCGTCCGTATTGGGACACTACAAAACGTGTCATCATTATGAAAGTCAGCAAACGCACAAACCCTTCAGTGCAAGGTTATTTACCGGTTCATATTTACAAAGTAGGACAAGTTGACGATTTAAAAAAAACGTATAAAGTCAAGAGAGAAGATTTGTTACCTATTAACGAAGAAGATAAAAACATTTATTTTAAAAACTTTAACGAATACGTAGACACTTTTTATAAACCTTTAAAGAAATCTTTGCTAAAAAAAAAATTGTTGTAAAAAAAATGAATAATTTAGTATTTGATGATGTTTTAGATGTAAATAAATATGATTGTAGTACGTATTTTTTTAGCGAAATTAAAAGTAAAGAGCAAGAAAATGTTTATTATAACGTTTTGAACGATTTTAGTTTACCCTTATCTATTAACGATCTAGATAAACCTTATTTTAAAAACAATACTATTATGCATTTATCATCTATGGACGTTCCAACTAATTTAACACGCATAGACGAAAACATTTCGTTAACAGAAAACAGCTACGGAACAAAAATGGAAACAAAACTTTTTATAAAACAAATGATGACAGATATTCAAAACGACATGATATCTAATCCCAATCGAAAAATTCCTTTTTATCTTGTAACTAAAAAAATTATTTTGTATACCGATTTTGCTGTTTTGCCAGGAGACACGTTTCAAAATTATGACCTATTAAGAGTTGAGCATATGGACGCAGTTCATTTGGAATATATGTGTTTAATTGTTGGTTAGGTAAACTGTTTGGAGTAACGTCTCCGAGTCCGTATCAAGACGATTTCTTAATCAGACAATTAGAACTTTTTAATACCACTTTAAACAGAAGATTGACTTTTGCAGATTTTTTTTCAAATTATCAAAACAAAAGTAGTTATATTACCAATCAAAAATATTTCAATTTAAAATATTTATTTGACACTAACACACATTTACGTTATGTTACTAATAACGAAAAGACTATCATTTCAAAATTAAGTATAGAACCAAACGGAAATGTTAAACAATATATACAAAATTATTCTTACATTAATGCACCGAATTATAATTTTGTATGGTATTAAAAAAAAAAAACTAACGAAAACTTAAACAACCCTTCAAATCTTCATCCTATAAGATCTAGCATCTCTACTAAATCAAACGAACGAGGATTATCTTATTTTGGTTTTTTTTCAAACCGAACAAATACATCACAATACGTAGTACAAGATTTTACATCGTTAATACAATATGATTATTTATCTTTTAAATCAAGATATGATAACTTGTACAACTTTGCATTATCTACTCTAACGAGTAAAAATTTCATGATTTACGTAAAACATCCACAAGTAGCACCAGGAGATATAGCTAATCTTACTCCCGAAAGAGCTGCTATTTTAAATCATACGAAAGAGCTGCTATTTTAAATTATGGTAACACCTAAATACGGAGGAGCTCTTGTTCAAAATTCACAAAACGCTCCGTTTGTTCCAGACACACGCGACTCTAATATTTTAAGTGTCGATTTAGATGTTTATGTTAATAACTTATTACCTAGTTCAGAAAGTGTAAAAACATCTAAAATGAAACACATTGTTTCTTGGCAAATTGCTTTTTTTGTTAAAAATAATGACTAACACAAATACAATAAAATCTGAGGGTAACATATACAATATAGAAACTGATCTTAACGAAAATCCAATTCAAATTAACGCTTTATGGAAAATTTGGAACGATCAAGTTAACGTTAAAGACGCTAACAACAACTATACAGAAGAAAAAATGTCATTGACTAGTTTTATAGACATTTTAAAAAACGCTTTTGGTAATATTGCTACAAAACTTCTCTACATCTCTCCATCGTCTATAAGTATAGAACCTACAGAATTGTTTGCTTGCTTTTATCAAATCTTTTTTCCAAAAACAAATCAAAGAAAATATTATCGATTTACTTTACAAAACATACCGCTAGCTTCTTTACCTATACCTTTTTTTAACGTCGACCAAATCATATGGCCTGAACGTGAACTAAAAATGACGGATATTTTTACAGAAAGTATAAATGACAACTTGTCAAACAATTTACTTAATTTAAAGTTAAATAATCTTACTTTTAACGAATTTATTTATGAAGGTACTAATGTCTACTCTTATCAAAAATTTCTCAATCAATACAATTTTTCATCCATTCCTAACGACTATTATAGAAATTATTATACTTTTTGGTGTTTACTTTCATTTGAACAAAACACATACGAAATCAATTTAAAATCACCATTACAAATTTCTAAAGCTATAATCGGTTCAACAAATACATATAACAATTATTTTGAAATGAAAGGAAACCAAATTTCACCGTATCATGCTCAATTTGGTTCACTCATCACTTTTACTACATCTCCTTCGAATTTACCTGAAGGCATTTATAAAATAATAACGGCAGATTGGTCATTGATTGCTAAATACAATTCAGAAACATTTATTGAAGTTTTGATGTACTGCGAACAAACTAAATCTATTTTTTCTCCAACTTTAAAAGTACCTCTTGTTACTAGGGCATCTTTTGAAAGAGCTACTACACCTAGTTATAAAACGTGGTTAAACGGATCAAAATCTATATTGCAAGGTAACAACATTAACGAATTGGTATTTTATTGCACTTCGCTCAACGGACAACTTATTTATCAAAAAAAAAGTGACGGTACTATCATAAATTCTTAGTCTAATAGTTTACCATTAAAACATATTATTTTAAAAATGTATCAACCCATTGGAAACAATCTTGTACCTTATACATTGCTATTACAAAGAGATCAATACAGTTTGACAAACGAAATAAATCCGTTTAATATAGAAATAGATCAAAATATGGTTTATACCATGGCTCAAGATTTTAAAATTTAAAAAAGAAAACTTGCTTTTTTAAGATGTACTTTGATGCAAATAAGTAACTTTAATAATTCTGTATCTAATTTTCCTACTACTACCGACAACCTTATATTTATTAAATGCGATCAAGCTTCCAATTGTGGAATGTACATGAACAGAAGATATGAAACGGGTATTGTTTCTTATTTTAATTTGTCAGATTATAACAATACTACTCAAGTAACAGTCAATATCGATTTTACTAAAAATCGCAAAACAGAAATACAAGGACAATTAACAACGTTTGATATTGTTGACGTAGAAGATTGGAAAAAAACAAAATGGTCTTTTTTGAACGCTAATAAAGAACCGCTCAAATTTAACAATTTAAGTACTACTGTTTTTTTTAATCCTACTTTTAAAATACAAATGGTACCATTTCATAATTAATTTTAAAAAAAATGTTTAAAGGAATGGATCGATTTGATTGTAATTGTCTTTGTTGTAATAAAACAAAGTTTTACAAGATAAAAAAACAAATGGAAAAAATGAATGAGGATGTTCAATCACAAACACAATCGATGCAATACGAAACGTTCAAGTTAAGAGAAACGATTAAAAATCAAAAAGAAGAAATACAAAGAATTTCTAATGAACTGCTTTAAAAAAACAAACAACTAGAATTAACGTCATGAAAATAATAATCTTAACCTGTTACATTTGTATAAAAGAAAGTGTTTTAATTTAATTAATATAAATTTTGTTATAAAAAGATGTCTTTTTTTATTTTTAAAAAAAAAATTTTTTTTTTAAAAATGTCTCTTTTTCGAGCCAGAGGAGGATATGAAAAAAATTTAATAAACGAGAAAATACCTGAATTAATGAATCCACATAATAGTTAAATCAATGAAATTCAAAACAAATTTTGTAATCTTCAAAATCAAATGTCTCATTTTTCAACTAAAGCAGACGTTCTTCGCATCAAATCAGAATTGGATGAAAAATGCGAACAATTGAAAAAATTAAAACAACAACAACAACAAAATATACAAAACACTACGAAGAAAAACCTAGAAAAAATATTATTAAAAAAAACGAAACTGAAAAACCAAAACGTAAAAAAGTAAAATATTCAGAAGAAGAAAGTGAAAGTTCTGAAGAAGAACATGTTGAAAAAAAACCATCAAAAAATAAAGTTACGTTAAATTCACACGTATGTGCTCAATGTGTTCAAGAAGTTAAAGCTGTAGACGCTATTCACGGTTTGTGCAGAAATTGTATTATACAACAAAGAGCTATTTTATCCAGTCCTTTTATGCAAAATAACATTGAAAAAAAAAGCAAAAAAGAAAAACTGAATAAAAAAAGTTTAATTGAACTTGGTTACACGCGTGCTTTAAAAGACGTTAAAAACAAAAAAATACCATTTAAAAAAAATACTTCTGACTCGGAAGATGAATAAATAGAATTAAAAAAAATATTATAACAAAAAATTTTATTAATTTTAATTTTCAAAGAAAAAAAAATTATGTCAAGATGGGTTCTTTAGCAAAATATATGAGAGCGGGTGACGGTAACCGTTATACGCCTAACCATAACGGTCCCGTTACCGTTGATGACGTTTTACAAAAAGCAGAAGACGAAAATCGTCTTTTGCAAGAAGCGACAAGCGGTAACCTTACTTTAGAAATGAAATCAGCATTAAACGAAAAATATCCTGGTTTTATGACTGCTGTAGCTCAAGACGAAGTCATTAAAACAGATATTCAAAAATTTACACCTGATTTAACTTCAGAATTAAAAAGTTTATTCACGTTTACTATGAAATTCAACGAATGGACAATACCGGAAGATTATATTTATGAATTTGATCTTCATTTATTTAAAAACATAAACACAAAAACAAGATTTAATACAACACCAAATAACGCAGATGTTGCATTATTAGAAAGAATTACATTAGTCGAAAATTTTGTTTTTCATTTAAACAAATTTATAAGAGTATATCCAAATTATCAAAAAAATAACTCTATGCCTGCTAATAACGTTATAAATGAAAGAGCGTACCAACGATTCAAAACAATGTTTGTTAAAAAAAGTTATATGAAAGCATATAGAGAACACATGCTTAATCATAATTTAGCAATGACAGAAAAAACAAATAACAGAGCAAGTTGGGATGAAACAAGTAATCTTATGAAATCTAACGATCCTAATGCAATCATAAGAGCATTAAATGTTGATGAAGATGAAACACCTGAATATCAAACATTTTTACAAGAGACTTATAATGCTTTGATGAACGGAGAAAGAGGTTATCGTTTTAGAGTACCTTTATTTTTGTTATGTGAATTTTTTTTAATTAAAAGTTATTACGGAAAAGGTAAAGAATTAAAAATTGAATTTACTGTTGAACAAGATACTAATCAACTTTTAGAATATATAAGACCTATAACGGATGCTCAAATAGAATCTTTAGCTAATGTTGGATTAGAAATTAGAAATCCTGTAATTTGGCTTAATACTTACCGAATTAGAGCCAGTTTACCTTTAGAAAAATCTTTATACATAAACAGTTTACCAGACCAACCTTATACTATAGCTCGTTTTGCTCATTACGAACAAGTTATAACTAACGTAGAAGGTACAGATACCGTTACCATAAGTTTAGGAAATATAAAAACAGCTGACATGGTACCTCATTGTGCTTTGTTTTCTGTTCAATCAAAAAAGAAAGCGATCATCTTACCAAATCTTCTATGACACCTGCTGAAATAGCTTGCACTATGATCAAAAAAATTACTTTTCATAATTTTAGAAGAACTTATGTCAATTCTTCAGTTGACACTTATGTAATTGATTTACAAAACAAACCAGAAGATCAACAATTATGTTATCGTAGTTATGTTTCTTGGTGTAAAGGAAATACTCCTTCTACTCTTAGTATTAATAATTTTGCAGATTTTTATACCTATGACGACGACAGTTTTATCAGAAACCATCAAGATTATTTCAGTAGAACGCAAAATTTAACTGAACCTTTAGCAATTGACACTACTAGCGATTATAATTATGTTAACGACAAACCTCCGGCAACCATTCAAGGAAACAATTCCTTACAAATTACCGTTGATTTTGTTAGCAATTTTAAAGGTATCGTGACTCTGTACCTTCAACATGCGGCACAATTGGTTCAAACTGGAACAGGAGAAGACGAAAATTACACATTTTCCTTTCAAATTTAAATCATCATAACACCTTTTACAACATTTTTGTTTTAGTTAAATTAACCATGTTTTAACTGTATTTTTTTATGCACGCACGACTATTTAATTTGAAAAAATATAAAAAAAACATTTATATTTGTTCTTTCTCAAAATTAATTGTATGGCGCGAAGACGGTATCGTAAAAGAAGAGGTCGCAAACATCGAGGTAAAGGAAAAATTATAACAAGAGTTAAAAATCTTGCCAGACGTTTACTTAGATCAGACGTGGGAGGTTTAGCGTTAGATTATTTGCAAAAACAACGTAATGTATAGATTGTGTAGATGTAGAAAAAAAAGATTTCATAAAATACGAAGAAAAGGAAGAGTTTATTTACCTCCGTTAAAAGGTGCCGGATGAAGGAAACGAATACGCGGTAAATTTCTTCCGATATTAGGCGCTTTATTGGGTGGTAGTTTACTATCTTCTATAATACGTTAAAAAATTATTTTTAAAATGCGTAAAAGACTAAAAAGAAAAAGACATAAAAAACGTTTAAAAAGACGATACAAAAAACGAATACGTGAAAAATTTTTAGGAGCAATAGGTGCAATTGCTTCAAGACTTTTACCTAGACTTTTACCTGTAATAGGAAGAGCCGCTTTAGGTGGCGCAGTTTCGGGAGGAATATCTTACGGAATCAATCAAGCTGGAAAATAAAAAACATTTCTTTGTATCCTATAATTTATTAAATATTGTATTATACATGCTCGTGTTTTAATTTTTTTCATAACCTTTATAACAAAATTTTAATAATATTACTAAATAATACTGTTTATTTTGATCATAAGCACACACACAATATAATGAAGTATTCCAAAAATAAAGAATAATTTCATTAATAATGTCAGCAACATAAACACCAAAACGATTAACAAAAAGTTTGCAATCTTTCCAGAGACGAGTAACAACAATTTTGCTATCTTTCCCAATTTTGTATAATTATGTAATTTTATTGCATTAAGTTTAACAAAGTTTCCAACACATTGAAAAAAATTGCAAATTTGTATACCACTTTTTTTAATAAAATTTAATACATCCATTTCAAAATGCAAAAAGAACTTCTATTATTGTAAAAACAAATATAACAGCTTTAACGAACTTCCCAACTATGTATTTGATTACCATGTGAATCGTACATATACGGATTTAGTTTTGGTTTTTCTAAATTGTACGGTTTTACAACTGCAACAGGTTTTGGTTTATCGAACTGTTGTAATGGTTTGTTCTTTGATTCCATCTGTATAAAATTAAAAAGTATTTGCTTTTTATATATATTTTTTTTATAACGCTAGATTAACTTTAAACAAAAAAAATTTAATCTTTTTTATTTTAAAAAACATTATCGGATTATAACATTAGTTATGACGTTATTTTATTATGTCGTTAGTTATGACGAAGGTCGGGATGGAAACTAAGGTCGGGATGGAACTAAGTGAATAAATCCTAAATGGGAAGATCAGCAGACATAATCTCATGTTTGAACACAAAGCTAACGGGACCCGGTCATGTTAGGCCTTCTACCGGTCATGTTAGGCCTTCTACCTTAAGACGTATAATAGTGTGTGACATATGACTTATGGGATACTCAAATATTCGCCACAGTGCCTCAGGTGCACTAACATAACGACAATCTAAGAAAGTGTTTATTTCATCGTGATTAACCTGTTCATTTATCAAAACATTGGCACAATCATGCCCTTTGTATATGTATTTGTACAAATATTTAACAGCCTTTACAGACATGCAAGCTTCAACATTAATGTGGGCTTGATATTTCTTTGATAACCAAGGATTATAAGGTACCACTCAACGGTTATCTACATTGTTGCCTTTAATATTGGTAATTAACCCGTTATCACGACGCCTATAGCGCGGATAGCCATTGTGAACAGCTACTGTGTTAGCATTAAAATCTTAAGGATAATTTTTGCTGCACACCCCATCTTTCATGCAGGGAGAATTTGGATTCAGTATCCCACATGGGCCGTGAATCATGCAAGTTTTGATAATAGCATAAAGTTCACAATTAACTATCGGATCTGGAATTTCTGCACAAATCAAATTATCGATATCCTGTGATGTTTCAAGTTTATCATTTGCTAAATGAAGTAAAATGTGGGCATGCGGCAAACCACGCTTTTGAAACTCAATAACCTAAACATGTGTTACAACTTTGCCTAATACACCATGCTTGAATATATCATAGAGGAGGTTATTTAACTTGAGTTTAAATACTCGAGTAACCAAATCAGGTCTATCATTCGCATTCTGACCTGGATATAAATTTTCTGTTAGTTCACGCCATTTTGGGTTGCAAGTAAAAGTAATAAAAAGATCTGGTTTACCATACTTTCTAATAATTGCCATAGCATCTTCAAAGTTTTCTTTTAAAGCTCTAGGACTTCCTACATAAGATTATGGCAAAACTACTACTCGTCCTGGTCTAATATTACAATCTTGGCAATGTTGTTATTATGTTCATGTAAGGCATCTTACTGCTCGCTTCTCAGCTTATTTTGATTATTTCTGATAAAAGCAAGACGCTGGCCTTCAATTTTTACATATGCATCTACAGCATATTGCTGAAATAGTTACTTGCCATAAAATAATGAACAGAAAAATTGCAGACAGAAAGTCGATAATTGTAGAACTGAGATAATGTAACATGATTTCTAACCAGTGTGGCACGCTCAGGGTTATGCACCAATTGATTATGCCAACCACCATCACCTCTTGGGAAAAAAAGCGGATAAACCATAGGATCCAAGTTGGCTGACATACTTGATACAATTTTTAAAGGATGACCTCTTCGATAAATAACAACTTCCCTGGAAGTTGGAAGATGGGGGAGCATCATCTTCGCCAACAAATACAACTGCAACTTCATCTTGTAAAGGTAGTTTATAACGATGTCTATCACCGCCTTCAAGTAAAGACATTTTTACAACAGAAGCTGAGCGACCTTCTATAGCCGCTTTACGAATTTCTTCATCTTCTACTTCAGCCATATTTTTAAATGCAAGAGCAAATGGACTTCCATAATTATAGTTTGCAATTGAAACATTAAATCACGTAAACAAAGATCATTACTACAGTGTTGCATTCTAAAATTTAGTGCAGCAAGTGGATCATAAATATATAGTTGAGAATATATTGGTGGAATATCTTAATCTGGCCTAAGATTACCTACACGATGAAAAATTTGGCCACATATTTTAAAACATGGAAGGCCATGATTCTTTGGTTGAACTACATTTGCTGTAAAAGAAGCAAAAGAAAGGCAGGCATTATAATTTTGAATATGTTTTAAAAAATTAGCATTAGCATTACGATCTACATAACTCCCTGTAAACAAATCCTGTAAAGCTTGTGTAATTGGTGAAAGTGGACGCAAAGCTACCTTACCATTATTGCAACATAGAAAATGTGTTTCATCTGGAAATTTTTTAGCACCACAGTGCTGACAAATTTGATTCATTTCTCCTAAATAATTATAATCTGGAATAGCATTACTTCTCGCTATAGAATACATTCGTCCTTGTCCAACAGCTCTCCTTTCATTTTGGCAACGATTAATATTATCTCGATCGAGCCTATTTCTTTCATTTTGGCGACGATTAACATTATCTCGATCGAGCCTATTTCTTTCATTTTGGCAACGATTAACATTATCTCGATCGAGCCTATTTCTTTCATATTGGCGACGATTAACATTATCTCGATCGAGCCTATTTCTTTCATTTTGGCGACGATTAACATTATCTCGATCGAGCCTATTTCTTTCGTTTTGGCGACGATTAACGTTTTCTCGATTAAGCCTATTTCTTTCATTTTGTAAATGATTAATTTCATCTCGCCTAAGTCTATTTCTTTCATTTCGTCTACGACTATTTCCAACACGCCTTATAGCACTTACATCATTTTGTAAATACATAACTTCATCTAGCCTATCATTCATTTCAATTATTAAAAGCATTTGAAAGCATGAAACTACCCATAAATATCTTTTAATGGTAGACACCATCTAAAAATTATAGTAATCTATATTTTCAAAATTCTTATGTATAACACGAAGCTTTAAATTTAAAAGTACAATTTAAAAAAGATTACAATAAACTAATTACTTATAAAATTTTAAAAAGATTTTACAAATACTCAATGTATACTTAGACATTTTGAAAAGATTACGATTTTGAAAACTTGAAACTTTAAATTTAAAATTTAAAAAACTGAAACTTTAATTCTACCTCAAAGAAAACAGATATATATTGAAAAGTATTTTTATTTCTTTCTAAAAATTTAAAAATGCTTTTAAACTTATTCCCTCCAATATAATTATATAATATATATAGTATATATGATAAATAAACCTCCACAATTTCCTTGGTTTAACAACTCGATTATTAATAACAACTTTGTAAACATGAATTTTCTAATAACCTAAATAAATTACAGATAGACAAACATAAATAACACAATATAATCCTAAACCAAAATTTATTCATGCAAGACAAATTATTTTATATTTATTGAAGAGCCAGAAACATATTTTTTTTCAAAGAGCAAAAGTATTAACAATATTAAAAATAAAGTTTATTTATATCAAAATTTTCAATTAAAATTAAATTAAGATAAATTTATAACAAAATGTTGTTATGGCTTTTATCCCAATAACAAAAACTATGTGAAAGCATGAAACTACCCATAAATATATTTTAACGCTAGCCACAATCTAAGAATTAAAGTAATCTATAACACGAAGCTTTAAATTTAAAATTACAATTTAAAAAAGATTACAATAAACTAATTACTTTTAAATGTTAAAAAGATTTTAGATTACCTATAATTTTAAGCTACTAAACATATTCTACTTAATGTCAACTTGGACATTTTGAACTCGTACCATGAAAGGTTGAAAGAAAATCTTTAAGAAAGCACGCGGTAAAGAAAGTCTAGAAACTACTTAAAAAGTGTATTTTACAGATACAGAACCGTACCGTAACTATAAAATAATACGCGTAACTATGCGCACTAATAATAATAATAATATTCATTCGGCTATTATTTATAGAGATAAAGTTAAAATAGTTGTATGAAAAAAAAAAATTAGTAGTTTTATCAATAAAGGGTCATTCCATGCCAAGTGGTGCAAATTTTATCGAGCATGAAATTTCACTCTACTAGAAAAAGATTTTTTTCGTCATTTTTAACAGCCAATAACTTTTGAACAAGTTAGTTTTATACTTCAGTTATTATAAGATAACAAGTATGCTGTGGATACTTTGGGGGGAAAAAAAAATTAAATTCTGGCATTTTAACTTTTTCCATAATAGCGGGCTAAAGTTGATGTTTTTGTTTTAAGAATAAAATTTTTTGTAATTTTAAAGACCTTAATTTTAAAAACTAGTTTAAAAATTAATACAAATAAAATTGCCTGCTGATCTACATGTGGTGGATAAACATTTAAAAAAAATCAGTTGATTGAGCTGCATTCAAAAGTTATAGGTCTCCAAAATGAGTCGGATCGAGATTTTCCTAAATTTGATCTGCGATGCAAAGCATCGCAGATCAAATTTAGGAAAATCTCGTTACCTAAGTCAAATTCAAATCAAAATCAAATTTAGGAAAATCTCGTTACCTAAGAAGGCACTTTTTTTTTCATAACATTTTTTATACGCATCAGTTAAAGAGTGTTAACTAATAAAAACCAAAAAAATTAATGGGCGCTTATTCATAACCCCCAAAAGCTAGTCTCTAAATGTCAGGTAAATTTTCCATAAAATTATTACTTTTTAAAAGTTAAGTTATTGTTTCATTTGATTTGTATCACTAATATATCAATCTAAAAAGTACTAATAAAATCAAATAAATTATTGTATTTTAAAACTAATTAATAATGAGTAATATGCCTGAGCTTTCTACTTGCTGTATTGGTAAAGCATTAATTGAACAGTACTATCTTATCACGTTTAGCAAGTCTAAAAAAAGTAAATGCTACCAAGAACTGTTTACACTAAACCGAGAGCTTCTTTTTTTGAGAAGCAAAGTAAATACCATAGATTTTATTTGTAACTATCACAAGAAAGTTTACTTGTTGAGGTATGAGAATGAACATCACAGGTATTGTTGTAATCCCTTAAATAAGCACGTAAAAAAAGTGAAAAGTAAGTTTCTATATTTAAACTAATACCTTAATTTATAATAAATACCCAACAATACAATAAATAATAATAAAATAATACTAAATAAATGTATTAGTTATTAAATAAATGTAAAACAATAGTTAATAATTATTACCGTTACTTTTTAGATTTTCTTAGAGTTATCAGTGATTCATATGCTAAAGATTTTCATTTAATACCTGATCAAAAAATTTGTACTAGTTGCAAAAAAGCTCTGAATTACAAACTTTATACAAAAGAAAATGAACTCCAAGGAAAAGAAATTTATGTTGACAACCATACATTAAAAGAAGATTTTAATTTAAGTATTGCAAGTTTTGGATGCTCACCTCTCAAACTTGTTTCAAAGAAAGATAGAGTTGCATATGGAAAGCGTAAAATTGTAAGAAAAATAACGTAAGAGCTCATACACAAAAGACCGTTGTCAATGTGCTAGGTTTAGAAATAGCTGCACTTGGTGGAATCGAATCACCCTCGAAAAAATGTTTGAAAAAAACAAACACAGATTTAGACAATATTATGACTCAAATTAAGTCAAAATTTGAAAAAACATTATCAAATTCGGATAAAATCACACTTGTTACACTAAATCCAGACAGTTGGTCAATAAAGAAAACTCAGAAGTATTTTTTGACTTCAAAAAGATCTGTAGTACAAGCCAGAAAATTTAGAAAAAAAAGTGGAATACTATCAAAACCTTTTCCAAAACCGGGTAGAAAACTAAATGAAGATGTAATTACAGAGGCTGTTCATTTCTATGAATGCGATGAATATTCAAATGTTTGTCTAGTAAGGAAAGAGTTTATTTCAGTTAAAGTAGATGGAATAAAGCAACACATTCAAAAGCGACTTCTACTAGTCAATATGAAAAAGCTACATAATGAGTTTAAGAAGAAACATAATTGAAGTTTTGTGAGCTAAAGTCCAATCTTGAAGTTTTGTGAGCTAAAGTCCAAGTGGTGCGTTTCTGTGGGTGGTGCTTTGGGTCTGCCTGCAGTTTGTGTTTGCCAGTACCATCAAAATGTAAAGCTACTCTTACAGAAAATTTCTGGAATTGGTGATTACAAAATCTTATTGAAATTAATGGTTTGTAGTATTGAAAATAGAGATTGTATGCTGCATAGCTGCAATAAATGTCCTGCTAAAGAAATTTTTTTAGATTACATTGACACTTTGTTTACAGAATATGAAATTAGTGAAGTTAATTTTTATCAGTGACAAAAATCAAATTACAGATGTAATTTAGTACCAGCAACTTTACCTTTAGATGGATTTATTGAAATGGTTTATGAACAGTTAGATAATTTATGAGAGCATCAATTTATATCAAAAAGTCAAGCCACCAACTACCAACATTTGAAAACTAATTTAAAAGAAAATCAAGCTTTAGTTCTTCTAGACTTTGCAGAAAACTATAGTTTTCTAATACAGGATACGGTGCAAGGTTTTCACTGGAATAACAGCCAGGCAACTGTGCACCCCTTTGTTGTGTATAAAAGATAAAAAACTTGATAGTCAAAGTTATTGTGTTATATCAGACCAGAATAATGTTATTGATAAACTTAAACAGTTATAAACAATTGAACACATTATCTATTTTAAAAATGGAGCTGCATCAAAATATAAAAGTTACAAAAATCTTTTCAACTTATGCTACCATAAACACAATTTTGACATGACTGCAGAGTAGCATTTTTTTGCAACATCACATGGTAAAAGTTCTTATGATGGTGTTGGTGGAACAGTGAAACGTCTTGTTGCACGAGCCAGTCTACAGTCACTTAACGATCCTATTGACACACCAAGCAAAATGTACTGCTGGTGTGTTTAACACGTCAAAGGAATATTTTTTTTTGTTGACAAAGTTTTAATAGAAACACATTTTACAAACTTCAATCTGGAAGAGAGATATCATTATTTTCTAGAATACCTAGGACAAGAAACCACCACTTTTTTATCCCAATGAAACTTGTATTATAAAGCGGGGAGGAGGGAGATGGACGAAGGGGGAGGAGACCGAGGGGGAGGAGAGAGGAGGAATTATATGTTTTTATCTATTGGGATTATAAGGCTATAAGCATTTTATTTTTTAATTAATATTTTATAATAAATAACATTATTTAATTCAATGCATTTATTTATTAGGTTAACTTCAGAATTTTTTATAGAAAATTTACCTGACTTTTAGAGACTATCTTTTCGGGGTTATGAATAAGCGCTCATTAATTTTTTTAGTTTTTATTTATTAACACTCTTTAATTGATGCGTATAAAAAATTTTATGCCATCTTAGGTAACAGATGCTTTGCATCGCAGATCAAATTTAGGAAAATCTTGATCCAACCCATTTTAGAGACCTATAACTTTTGAGTGCAGCTCAATCAACTGATTTTTTTTTTAATGTTTATCCACCACATGTAGATCAGCAGACACCGCATGTAGATCAGCAGGCACCACATGTAGATCAGCAGGCACCACATGTAGATAAGCAGGCACCACATGTAGATCAGCAGGCACCACATATAGATCAGCAGGCAATTTGATTTGTATTAATTTTTAAACTAGTTTTTAAGATTAAGGTCTTTAAAATCACAAAAAATTTTATTTATAAAACAAAAACATCAATTTCAGCCCGCTATTATGGAAAAAGGTAAAATGCCAGAATTTAAATTTTTTTTCCCCCTAAAGTATCTACAGCATACTTATCTATAGTTATCTTCTATATATATCTATCTATAGTATAGTTATCTTATAATAACTGAAGTATAAAACTAACTTGTTCAAATGTTATTGGCTGTTAAAAATGACGAAAAAAATCTTTTTTCTTGTAGAGTGAAATTTCATGCTAAATAGCCCACTACTTCAATAGCGTTTTCTCAAGAATCATATTAGATATTATCTAAAATTTTTAAAACTTGCTTTTCACATATATATATGTGCAAAATCAAAAAATTTCAATAAAATCTGAGATGGTCCATGGGGGACCTTTGCATCACTTGGCATGGAATGACCCTAAAGTAATATAATATATTAAAATATATTTAAAAAAAAAATTTTTATAATTTTATAAAGTGTATAGTATATTAAAGCAATAATAAAAGATAAAATTAACATTTACACACAAATTAACAGATACTTAGTTAAATAAAAATATCTTATTTTGGTTTCCATAAAGAAGAATGAAGTTGGTAATAAAAGGGTACTTAGTCAGAGTTTTTATTTTTCAGTAAGAGGTATAAATTGGTACCAGTGAGAAATACATTGGTGCTTTTATGGAGAGATTTCCATATTTGACAATGTTAAAAAAAATACCTGTGCAAATTAACATTTTTAGTATTTCAAGTATAATAATTGTGCTTATCGCTTACTTTGTTAAACAAAAATTACTAAACTTTGATAGATTATTTTAAAGAAAATTAAAGACAAAGTGACATTTAAAAAGCTTCGCATGTGTAATGCAACAATAGCTTAAATGGGCAGAGAACAAGGTACAGTAACTTAATTTTAGAACATGATGGAAAACTTATTGTCGTATTTATATAAACATACTACAAACAACTGAGAGTTTTTTTATTTAACTGAAACAGCTAATTTTTTTTATTTAATTGAATGTTGAAACCAGATTTTTGTCAAGAAATACCGCGAGATATTTTATATATTTAGATGGGAATGTCTTTTACCTTTAATTCTTATTTTCACATCACCATTATCTTTTTTTTTTTTAAGTTGAATTATATTGAGGATAAAAATTATTAATTTAAATATTTATTGATATTTAGAGAAATACGGTTACTATTTATCCAATGACGCCAACTGTGGCGATCAGAATAAACCTTTTTACAAAGTTGCGCCAGTGATTAATATAACTAATTAATATAATAACAAAATAATGCATAAAAGATTAGTGTTATCAGCAAAATGATAATGGAATTATTTACAGAGTAAAGATATAGATCAATAAGATGCCACAATCAAAAGAACCACTATCAATCGCATCACTATTCGTTTCAGTAATGCTAATAGAGCGTTGCAAGTAGACTGTTTAATACGAAATCGAAATTGGCGGCATAGAGACACTTAGAATTATTAAGTGGTAGATATAAGAACACCTTTTTTCTTTAATAATTTTACTGATATTTGATAGTAATAGTATTGGTCTACAGTTAATGCAGTCAAGTTTTAAGTCCTTTAAAACTTATCGATTTGTTTAACAGGTGTAGTTTTTAAAATATTACATAATATACCAGTAGCAAATGACAGTGTTTCCATTACCCGGCCAAAAAATTTACCCGGGTAATAGGTAAATTTGAATTTAACCGGGTAATACCCGGGTATTACCCGAATAACTTTAGCAATTAGATGTTACAGCAGGCATTAAATAACCTATGAAGTGTAAATTTAGTCAATTTTTTTAAAAAAAAGCAACAAGTTTTAGAAAAGTGAAAAACGAAGAGATTTTATTACTTTTATCTTAAAACTACATTTTTCTTTTTTTCAAGTATTTGTACAACTGACGTATTAAAATCAAATTATCAAGGGTATCATCTCCCAACCTATTTCTTGTTTTTGTGCTAAAATCTTATGAGGGAAAATGCTCGTTTCTAAGCTCCACTAATGTTGGCGTAATAGTTAATAAAAGTTATAAAAATTTTTAAAGATTTTCAGGCCTTGCACGAGTAGCTTCAAATAAACTCATCTCTTTTTTTTTAAATCTCAGATCTTATCTTATCTACAGTGATGCTCTGTATGTTGAATAAATGAGGCAAATTCATCAAAAAGATATTTTTTTCCATCAATTTTTATTGTTTTAATGTCAAGTACACTGGTAACTTTAAAATCAACTGCTAGTTTTTTTCCTGCTTTGTGGATAAAGTCTGTTTAAAAGTAAAGTAATCAGATATATTATATTTGGCTTTTTTATTTTTAGACCAGACTGATTTTTTTGCTCTTACAAAGTGTCCGGAGATTTTATATATATATTATAAAGTGTACAATATCGGGGGTTTTCTTTTTTGAATTTGGACTTCAAATTTTTTTAGGAGAGCAGGGCTTTTTGATGTCCCTTATTCTTTCAGCTACTTAGCAGCATATTCAGTAACCTTTTCAGCTAGCAAAAAAATAGTTAGTTAGTTAGTTAGTTAGTAGTTAAACTGTAACTGGACGAATCCAGCGAGTGTGGTTTATCACACTTTGACAGCATTAATCCAAATATATATAAAAAATGTTTAGTTAAAACTTCTTTGAGTTGGTGTTATACTCATCTAATCTATTCTTAAATTGATTGACAGTTTTTGAAGTAACAACAGTTTCCGGTAAAGCGTTCCATAAATTGGCCGTACGATTTAATAAAAAATGATGCCGAGGTAAATAGTTCACAATTTCTCTTTCATATTTAAGATTGTGACCTTGAGTAATTGAATCAATTTTAAGCTTCGGTTCATTAATTAAATCAATTTCCTCAAATCTGTTAAGTAATTTAAAAACTTGTATTAAATCCCCACGTTCCCTCCTTGTTTTTAATGTAGTTATATCTAATATTTCCAAACTCTTTTCATATATAATTTTCCTTAATGATGGAGCTAATCTAGTCATCCTGTGTTGAACTTTTTCCAAAAGTGATATGTCTCCTTTAAAATAAGATGACCAAACAGGTACTGCAAACTCAATAAGAGGTCTAATAAATACCTTATACAATGTTTTAACCAATTTTGCATCAATTCGTGAAAATGTCATCTTTAACATACCCATCATTGATTTTGCTTAAGAAGTACTTGATATAATTTGTTTTTTCCATTTCAAGTTTGTTGAAAAATATACACCTATATCTCTCTCGCATTCAGAATCTTTCAGTTCAACGCCATTTAAAGTATATTTTTATCGTAGATTATTTGTACCATAATGCATTATAACACAATTACTAGAATTAAAACCCAAGAGCCACTTTTTAGACCATTCCTCTGCACTATCCAGATCTTTTTGCATGCTATTTTCCACATTTATTTCATTCACTTTTGAAAGAATTTTTGTATCATTTGAATACAATACTGACTTATTTTTAAATATATTTGATATATCATTAATAAAAATAACAAATAATAAGGGCCCTATTACGGATCCTTGCGGAACACCACTAAAGACTTTGCGCCATGAAAAAACACCATCACCTTGGATAACTCTATGGATTTTGTTTTTTAAAAAAGCTTCAATCCATTTTAATAATAAGCCACTAATTCCATATGAAGATAGTTTAATCAATAGTCTTTTATGAGCAACAGAATCAAAAGCTTTAACAAAAACTAAAAGTGCTTCATCTACCGAAAAACCAATCGATAAATTAAATGAAATATAATCCAATGCCTCTAATAAGTTTGTTGTACAAGACTTCCCTTCAACAAAACCATGTTGTGACTCGATATTAATTTATATTTCATTAAATATAATTGTATGCAGTCTCTGACTATACTTATATTTATTTTGCATAAATATTCTACATTCATCTCAATGGGAGCAAGAGCATTGCCTAGTTTTTTAATCTTCTTCATTTTTTATTAGAAACATCAAATTCTTGTTCAAGATGGATCATTGCTAATTTAACTTCTTTTCAAACTTCATAAAATTTTTGTAGCATTTTAACAAGGCTATTCCATAGCGTTTTACAGTTTTACAATTAATTATCCAAAGGACTAAATATTTCCTATACCCTGTAACTACCCAAAGGACTAAATATTTTAAGATTATTTCTGACTGGAGGCTTTCAAAAGACTTTTACTAAAGAATTTTACAAAATTTAGCAACACTAGCTCCAATATCAGAAACAAGGTTTGTCTCAGTGTTTAATTCATCACATTCCTCAACTGTTTCTTCATAATTTACTTCCTCTCCACTTTCATAATAACTTAAATCATCGTTTATCTTATAAGATTTTTAAAGTATATTGCAAACCAAAAGATGAACTGCAAGGGCGAGACGGCGAACATGAATTAGAATCAGTAACGTAACTAGGAGGCGCATAACCCCGCAAGGTTCGGAGCTCAGAGGGCCCCGCGGAGATTTACAAATTTTATTCATGAATAATATGAGTGGTAATAATAATATGAGTGTTACTAATTTCTGTTTTATCAAATACATTTTATGAATTAGAAGGTAAGTGCTTTTCTTATTATATGCATTCATGCATAGCAGTAAAAATCAAATAATAATAATTTTCATAACAATAAGTTGAGTTATCAAAGTTTGTTTTGCTAATATGTAATAAACTTTATTTATAGTATTGCTGTTTTTTTTTAACTGCTTATTAAATCTTGCAATTTTATTCTAGCGATTTGAATTTTCATATAAATTAATTACTGAGATCTTGAATTTTTCAATTAAAAAATGTAATAAACGCGATACAGGTAGAACGATGTTTTTGTGTTTAGTACGCTTTAGGTTTTGTAACAAAACCTAGTGCGTACTAGACTTTGTACGCACTAGGTTTTGTAACAAAACCTAGTGCGTACAAAACTTTTGTTATAGTACGAGGATAGTACGAGTTAACAAAGAAACACAAATTATGTGTACATATTTAATATAAAATTAAAAGGGCGGACTCAAAATACGAACTGAAGAATAAATACGAATCAAATCTACTATTTATTCAAAAATATTTATATATATATATATATATATATATATATATATATATATTTATATATATATATATATATATATATATATATGTATATATATATATATATATATATATATATATATATATATATATATATATATATATTTATCTATAGGATTAATACATAAATATAATTGTTCTAATAAAATAAAATTCTTACAATAGCATGGACTCTAAAAGAACTTATATGAGTGGAGCCAGGAAAAGGAAATTAAAAAATGAGAGTAATGATAAATTAAGTAAAAACAATAAAAAGGTATTGCCTTAATTACATTCCTTAATGGCAGGAAAAATTTCCTTATTACAATTCCTAGTATAAGGAATATTACCTTTTAATTATTTGTTTACATTCAATAATTTTTTTTAAGATAATTATTTAATTATTTCCCGTTTTTAAGGAAAACCATTTTCTTAATTTTTTATCTCCTTCTTTTAAGGAAATCTTTACAAGTGCTGATTGTGAGAAACTATTTCCTTATTTTTTCCCTTGGATAGCTATTTATTGTTCAAACTGTCATATTTATATATATATATATATATATATATATATATATATATATATATATATATATATATATATATATATATATATATATATATATATATATATATATATATATATATATATATATATATATATATATATATATATATATATATATATATATATATATATGTATGACAAATTATTCATAATCAAACATTGCAAAGCAATGCAAAACTCGCAAAATATGCTCTACTTTGGGTTTTTTTATCTCTTCCTTTTGATCAAGACCACTACTTAGACCACTTCTTTTCGTTTAGATGTTTATAGAGTGTTTACCATAAAAATGGAGTAGGTAAATCATGCAAATTTTTTCCTTCACTGAGGGAAAAAAACATGAAATGATGACCAGTTGACAAGATTCCTTTAACGCTGTAATGCGCAGAGTTGTTTTGGCATTAAATACCGTCATGAGATCTCTTGCGAGATGGAACCACATGATAAGCTAATAGTCAAACATTTGGACTATTAGCGTAGCCAATGCTTTAGGTAAGTCCTTTATTTCAATGTCCATTTTCGCTTCGCTAATGGTTGTCTCATATATTAATTCATTTTCTTCATTAGTTTAGAGGTTTTCATTTGATTGATCAAAAATTAAAGTTATTAGATGTTGCTTTTTTCCAAGTAAAAAATAATCAACTGGTCCGTTACCAATTCTTTTGCTGTTGCAAGACTCATCCGTTATATTAAACTCGGTAATGAGCGAAAAGTTAAACCTATCATTACATTGAAGAGCTGGCAACAATAAAATATTTACTATGAGTCTTCTTACAGATTCTGATTAGCAGTTTTCTGGTTGCAATAACTGTCTGAGATAAGTTAAATTTGTTAACGTAACGTCAATTTTTTTTTCGAATTATTTGATAAATACATTTTCATTGATTTTTTCATACAATTTTGTTTTACGTAGGTTTTCCTTTCCAAATATCGATGTATCTTGATTTTGGATCCTTCAGGCCATTTGATTTCCAATTCTACATCATCTATTGTAAACATTGAATAACCTTTCGTTTTCCGAAGGAGAATTGGAAAAACAACTTTTTTCTAGAATATTGTCATTTGTTAATTTGTGTATTTCATTTCCAAAGTTTACAAGGAATGGTTGGATACAAGTTTTAGCAGACTTACACGAGGCTGCGTACGCTTTGATGATAACCTCAAGTTTATTAATGAACATCTCATCAATACCTACGTCTGATTGAAAAAACAAATAACTAAATTTTTTTGCAGGAAATGATCTCTTGCTGGGATCAATGGAGACTAAAACGAAGATGTTAATCATCAACATAATTTTGCAGTTGATAATAAATGTTGCTTTCTTATAATCATTTTCGTCGTCTATTGGTTGCCATACTTTGTCAAAGTGCATAACTGATACTTTCTCAGAATTATCTTCATAAACGTTTTGCGAAATTCTTAAAAGTTTTATCAACTTCAAAGAAAATTTATCAAATGTCACACTAAACTCTGTTTCTAATATATTTGAAGGCGATAAAAATACTAAACAGGTGGCCATAAGAATGTGATAACTGTTTTTAAAAAAGCAAAAATAAGTTGATAAGTAAAAAACATTCAGCATAAATTAATTTAAGATATATATATTGCCATTATAATTATTAAATAAAATAATTTCATGATAAAACAATTTTAGTTAACAGGTATTCAATAAAAATTCGTGAAAGGTTTGAAGGTTAAAAAAAGACCTTAAGTTTTCTTGTTTTTAGATATCTATTATGTTGCAAATCTAATACTATTTCTCTATATAGTAAACGCTCTATAAAAATGTTAGACATTTCTAAAAAATTTGACGTCAAAATCATAGCATAGTAGATTTTTATGGTTATTAAGGTTTTATGGTTAATAAGATTTGATCGTTATGATAGAAGCGTGAACTTCCTTGTTAAATGCTTTTCCTAGGTGCTCTCTGACCTTACGGACTTATGGGAGCACCTTAATAACCATAATCATCTTAGAGGATAAATCTTCTTTCATTTTAGCTCATAGCATAATCAATAGCAATGGTAATTTTTGCTCAAGCAACGTTGAACAAACTCCTGCGCGAGTAAAATATAAAAAGGGCAAAATTTTACAAAAAAAATCTTTACCGGTAGTGCATTTTTAATAAAAAGCGTTCTTTGTCTATAACGGCCTTACTATAACTAAAATTGTCACTTTGAACATTGTATTAAAACAATGACGACAAATACTCACTCGACTTTACAAATACTTACCTGGCCATACTTGGCTTCATCGCACTATTCCAAATGTGCTATCATTCAAAATTTTTTTTTTACTTACTGTGTGTAATGTATATATATATATATATATATATATATATATATATATATATATATATATATATATATATATATATATATATATATATATATATATATATATATATATATGTATATATATATATATATATATATATATATATATATATATATATATATATATATATATATATTTATATATATATATATTTATATATATATTATATATATATATATGTATATATATATATATATATATATATATATATATATATATATATATATATATATATATATATATATTATGTGTATTACTTGATAACCAACCAAAAATGCAAGAGGGCGTTAATAAATGATCTTTAGAGCGTGTTGCAACGAGAAGGTATTTAGCCTGAAGAGAAAAATAGTTTTTTATTAATTTGTTAATAAAGGAATATGGGTTAATATAGTTGAGTTCTGGTTTGCCCATTGGCTTATGAATAAAAAAAATTTCATGCTCTAGAAGGAGGTTGAGTAAATGGTGCTGAAAGCCAACATATTGTGGATTCTGAAAGCCCTTGCTCAAGACATCATCCTGTATAAGCTTCACAATCCTTGAACCCCATTCCGAGCCACGTGAAACATTTGATCTTGATCAGCCCGAATGCATCATTTTGGTCGTGGAATGAGAAATCGGCAATAATTGCAAAAAAGTTGTTGGCAACAATGAGGACCAACTTGAATGAATAGCTAACGTGAATGAAGTGGACATCAAGGTCAAAGATATTCGCCAAGAAATAATCATGCTTTTGCAAATTAGTGCTCGAGACCAATGCAAGCCAAAAAAATTTATTGGGTATTGTTTATACGATTCTTTAGGATCAAGGAGGAGTGTTAATCATATTAAGTTAGATGTTACAGTGTTCCGTGACGTCAAGTGGTTTGTAATTAAAGTGAACATATATGCGTTGTTATTATGTTTGTACGTTTATGTATATAATTACTAACGTGTTTATATAGGTAATGTTAAATTGTAAATATGTTATGTGGGTAGACAAAACTTAAGGTATGTGATCTAGTATGAGTTAAATTTTCTCATTGAGTAAAGAAAAGAAAATATCTTGACTTAATGTTATATTTCTGGGAGAAAATTACCCGTTATTCAGCAAGCTAATAAAAGAAGTCCCTTTGCTATAATTTTTAGACAACCATCAGTCTCATTTATCCATTCATAATATTGTGTAAAGATGATGGTATAGTTTTGCCTTCCTTCCCAACTCATTGCTCACATAAGTTGCAACTTCTAGATAGGTCTGTATTTAGACCATTTTAAAAATGCATAGCTAATGCACAAGACTCATGGATGAAAATTTGGCCAGGAAAAACAATGACTATATATGATTTGGCAGGAATCGCAAAAATAGTCTAACAGTATTCTCTTACACAACAAACCATAACTTCTGGCTTTAGAGTGGCAGGAATTCCCATATGATAAGTATATATTTTCAGATGCAGGTTTCGCTCCGTCGTTTGTTACTGACCGCAACTCAATCTAAAGCAAGTATTCAGAGCCTTAACCACCAGGAAGGCTAGGGGGCCTAAGCTCCTTCCCCACAAATTATTAAGAGATATTCTCACTCATTTTTTATTATAGACAATAAATAACAACTTTTGACATAAAATGATTAACCATATCATAAATTTGGAAAATTAAAAAAAAAATAAAAAATTGGTCAACGGTTGCTGCAGTAGGGGAGAGTGGTACTGAATGGACCACAAAATTCAACTTTTTTGTAAAAATAATTTTTTTCTATATTGTCAACAACTATGGCGGATATATTAATTCAGAAGTCAAAATTAATACCTTAACTAACAATCCTTAAAAGTTGTAAACAATTGCGCAAACAGAACATAGGCAAAATGTGCGATAAATGTTACCCGTAACAAATTATTTAGTGGTCCTTTCAGTACTGTTCATTGTACTGAATGGACCAACCCTTGTACTGAATGGACCACAAAAAAAGTTTTTTTTTTAAATAAAAAAGATCAATATCTCTATCGCTAATAACTACAGCCAATATATTAATTCGGGAGACAAAATTAATATCTTAACTAACTATCCTTGTATATTGTATATTATAATAAAAGTTGTAAACAATTGCGCATAACAAGTTACATTATGCAAGGCAATTAGAGTGATAAATGGAGTTTAAAAACAAGGAAGAAGTATGTTGAGACATTGATATTTCTGAATAAATTAATACAACTTTAGACCGAAGTCTCAATCAGATAATCAAATTACAATAATCACAAACATATTGGGTGGCATTATCTGCACTTGTGCAAGCTTTATGTGCCCAGCTCGCACACTGTCTGCAACGGTACCACACTTCGTTGTCACGACCCATTTCTTCACATATAGAGCACAAATCGTAATTTGATGTAATACCTCCACAAAAATTTAATCTTGGACACCATTATCATTTCTTTCAACAAGAATATCATCAGCCTTATTATTATTATATGTCATTAATGGAAACTTTATAGTTTTTGAGTTGCTTGATTTCTTTCTTGATTTCCTTTGACGCTTATTTTTAGCATCTTTTTGTATTTCAGAAAAGTTTTTTTTTTTTTCAATTTTGCTGAAGTTGTTGATTTCGAAGAGCCTCTTTAATTGGAGTATCAGTTAAAATCGAAGAAGAGAGCTTTTTGCGAGCACCTTTGGTTTTTTCTAAACGAGCTTTTGCAGAAGGATAAGGGCGTATACTTTCCACATTCAGGGTATTGCTAACATTTTTGTTGACTTTAACATTTCTATTTATTTCTACTGAAACTGGATAAATGTTGAGTGCTTCAGGATTAGGTCTAATAACTTCTACTGAAACTAGATTGATATTGAGTGCTTCAGGATTAGGTCTATTAATTTCTACTGAAACTGGATTGATATTGAGTGCTTCAGGATTAGGTCTATTAATTTCTACTAAAACTGGATTGACGTTGAGTGTTTCAGGATTGGGTCTATTTGTAACCTGAGATAAAAAAAAATCCTCATCCTTCCACCGATCAGGTTGAAAAGGACTTATTTCAGATACAGAAAAACCACTAATGATGTTAACTGGCATTGATACTTTTGCCCAAGCCTTTCCAGAAATTTCTGCAATGTCATAGATTGAAACAGTTTTTCCTGGATATGATACCAACCAGCTATCAATTTCACGATTATAATGACGTTTGAAAGGTCCATATACTGTTATATCTAATGGTTGCAGTTTGCGTGATGTATGGGGTGGGATTGTTAAAACAATTACACCATTATCTGATGCTAAGTCAATGAAGTTAATTGACATATGAGACTCATGATTATTTAGTACCAACAGCACAGGGTTTGCCTTAGATGGTCGAACACTTTTTATAAAATGATTAAACCACTCCATAAAGGTTAATTCCAACATCCACCCAGATTTGTTGGCAGTGCCAACAGAACCAGGAATTGAATTTCTCAGAAAAAAATCTTTAAAATGAACACGTTAAAACATGTAGAATGGTGTTATTGAGGATCCACTTGCATTTACTGCATTGCATATTGTTACCAAGATACATCGTTCTGCACTTGTAACAGAAGCAACTTGCCTCTCTCCTCTCTTGGCTAAAACATGCTCTGGCACTTGTACAGTAGTAACACCAGTCTCATCAACGTTCCATATATCATTTGGTGAAAACTTGTATTTAATCAAAAGACTTTGCAAGATTATTATAAAACAGATTTACATTATACTTGTTGAATGCTGACATTCGACCAATTGATGTTGCCTCTGGTTTTCTTATAACAAATTCTGAATGACGACTTAAAAAAGCTCTAAACCAATCTACACCTGCATGTTTATTTGTTTTCCAAGGTTTAGCAGAACCTCGACAAGAATGTGGACACTTCTTCTCAAGTTTGAGAGCATATTCAAATGTTAGTGCTCTTAGCTTAATAGGACTTAACCCATATCCCATTTTTGCAGAAACTAAACAATATTGAACCAGCTCTTGTTCTTCTGTTACTGAAAAAATTTTCATAGAACTGTTATCCATTTTGAGATAGTCGAGCTTCTTTTATTCGCCTCTTAAGAGTTGAACGTTTGACTCCAAATATCTCAACAGCTTTTTTTTCGGATAGAGTTTTATTTAAAACATTTTCAACTGCTTGGATCATATTATTGGGATCCCAACAGGGTTGGTACCCAAAAACCCAAACCCAAAAACCCACCCAAAAACCCACCCAAAAACCCAAGACCAAAAACCCACCAAAAACCCAACTTTATGGGTTTTTGGTCTTAAATTTTTAATTTTTAATTTTTTTGTTCATAAAACCATACCAAACCAGCTTAAACCATCTTGCTCATTATCATCAGACAGGCTAGACTTATTTGATGCTGCAGATGTAGATGGCCTTGACTCTAAAACTGATATATCACTTAACACTTCAGCGGAATTATTATTGCTTCGTTTATTCTTTCTTCTGCATTTATCCAAATGGATCTCTTGAAACTCTTTCTATTTTTTTAATTATGCTCACTTTGCAACAATTACATATTACTCTATTTGGTTGATCACTTAATATGGTCACTTCATTCCACTCACTAGCCTTATTTCTTCCCCCTGAATGATACTTTGGCATGTTGAAGACGTATAATCTACTTATATTTTAAATTTAACTAAAAAGATAACTCTATTTAAAAATAGATTTATATTATAAAAAAATGCAATCTGATTATTAATAAAGCTTTTGTATAAGAAAATATACCTGTAAAAAATGAAAAATAGCTTTATTATATTATAAACTATAAATTAATCAAACTTTGATTACTAAAGATTTATACCAAACTTTAGCAAAAACCCATCAAAAACCCACACAAAAACCCACCCAAAAACCCAGCTGGGTTGGGTTTTTGGTCAAAAACCCGGTTTTTTGCCAACCCTGGATCCCAATCACCTTTTAGTGCTGTTGCTTTTCGATGTCTCATAATACTTCTGAAATAAATAAAACTTGTTTATAACCTTATTATAAAAAAAAATTATCGATGTTATTTGATATATATATATATATATATATATATATATATATATATATATATATATATATATATATATATATATATATATATATATATATATATATATATATATATATATATATATATTTATTTATTTATTTATATATATATATATATAAACGTATAAATAACATTTCAGATATATTATATAATATCTAGCATATAGCTTATCTAGCATATTACATGCCATATAACATATCTAGCATATAACTTTTATTATATATAGTATATATAACAAATGTTATATGCTAGATGTTATTAAAAGTAATACCACTTTATTTATATATCGTAATAATATGACAATGACATTTAGTTATTGAAATAATGAAACAAACTACAAATTACTAATTATTAACCTAATATGTAAGCTATTAGTCTGCTTAACTTAATATTATATTATCCGCTTACCTTGATATTATATTGAATAATGAATAATTGAACCTCAAGTTCAATTATTTTTAAGTCTTAAGTCTTCGTTAACTAGATATTTTGGTTTATTTTCTAACTCACACCTCCTTAGTTTATTTAGATGAAAAAACTTGTGTATTTTTTTTTAGTAAGTAACATACTGAAGCGCGATAAATAACTTCGCAGAAAAATGAACCGGTCCCTTAAGTACAATCAATGGTGGTTCATCCAGTACACTAATCAAAATGTACATGTTACCCATATAATCACAGCAATCAGTAAACCATATAACATTCATTCTAATGTTATACAAAGTATAAAATATGTATCTATAATATTATTATTAACCATAGTTAACTTTACCTTAAAAATCTAGTGTAAACTGAAACATATTGAAAAGATAAAAATTTACTTTTTGCTCGAAAAAAACAAAAAATACAAATATTAATGCATTATTACGAATAACGTTAAACCAAAAATATCAAAGAAACTTTGAGTATACAAAAATTATATGCAATTAAAAAATATCAATTAACAGCTTGTTAAGTTTTTATTTTTCTAATGGTCCATTCAGTACAAGGTCCATTCAGTACCACTCTCCCCTAACTGTAAAAAACCCACAAAAAAAGCAGAAAAAAAGATTTGCACTAGCCAAGTTTTAGCAAAAACTAATAAAAAGACTGAATGAAACTTTGGAAACACAATTAGAATAGGTTTATGAGTGTTTTAAACGAAACAAGTTTTTTAAAAGTTCTGGGCCTGAAGACTTGTGCTCTAAAGTTGACAATTGAAAAAAGTACATTTTTTGAAAAAATAAACTAGCCATATTGTTTTATTTATAAGTAATTCAAAATTCTGTTCCGTTTAAACACAGCTTTTATAAAAAGGAAAATTTATTGAAAATTTCAAATAAAACGGTCAAGCGGTTCTCTCGTAATTTTGGTTGGCATATTGAAAAACCTCAAACTGAGAAAACTCATAAAAACTGAAAATAAACGATAAAAAATCTACAAATATACGTAACATTATACATTATACTGTATTTAATATTGAAAACCTCCTGCTTCATATGTTTTATCTTCTTTTTTAGAGGTTTTGTCACTTTTCTTTAGTTTTTTAGCCCCTAACTTTTGCAACTTGTTATGGGGGTTTAGTTTATAGATCAATCATTTAATGCAAGTTTTATTTATTTCGTTAGAACCGTTTAGTGTATAAAAACCTAGAACTATGTTTAGTTTTTCATATATTAGGATTGAAGACTTCATCCCAATGTTAAAATTGGCAATAGCATCATAAACACCAAACTTCAGCAAAGTCAGCGAGATAAATTTTGTTTTCGGTATGCGATTCCAAATTTTCACATGGAAAGGCTCATTTGCATTTTGTGTTTTACCGTGCAGACATTTTTTAAGCTCATCTTCTTTTGTGAGCTCTTCAAACACAGGTCTGATCTTGTATACAACCTCTAAAGGTAGACCAGGTCCTGGCTTGTAGGTGTTAGTGCTATTTGCTTTGTCTCTGTTAAATTTACACTAGCTACTTACACCTGTTGGGCAATGTGGATAGTGCCAATTGTTTGCTTTCGATGATGCAACGTGAAAAAGCGTAGCAAGCGCTGCTGATTTCATGGCAACTAAATTACCAGTATTCTGTTTGTGGAACTGCTCAACCTGCCCCAGCGTGGTAATTGAGCAATAGTGTGCGGTAAGTTAAAAAATCAACAGATAAATGAATATGTATCGTAAAAAACTTGGGTGAATCATCAATAAATTTTTCATTAATAGTAAGCCTATGTATAGTTTATAAACTTTTTATTTTATACACTTTAATGACGTAAAGAAAAAAAGAGAAAAAATTAAATAGTTAGAAAGTATGATAAATTATAAAAATATAATTTTATACAACTAAATCGAACTTTGAATCCCAATTTAAAAATTATTAAACTCTTAAAATATATATAAATAATGTAATGAAATTTGTGCCTAAAACAGAAAATCCTCAAAAGTGCCCAGAATTAAGAGTTATTGAAAAGTACTGGCCCATCATTAAAAGAAAAATGAAAAAAACAATTACTTGGTTAGAAATAAAAATTGAAGAGTACTTTTATTTTTTAAACTTTGTGCATAAATAAAATGTAGAAGCTTACCTTCAATATTGCAAATGGAATTGAGAAGTTTTAATACTATTTATTATGTAAAAAAAACGCGCGAATTTTACCATTTCCAAATCATTATTGTAATAATGATATAAAATGTATAAAGCGGAGTTAAATCGCTTATAGCATTTTGCGATATAGATGATATATATACAAAGATGATACTAAAGATTTTTACAAAATAAAACTGAAACCCATATGAAACTTTTATGAAACCCACAAAAAAAAAAAGGCTCTTATTTTCTAATTTGCTGACGTGAGATAAATATACAAGTCCTATTATGACAATTGAATATATCTATAAAAAGGTCCCAATTTACCGTCCCAAATTATCCTATATTCCTCCTACACACACTCTTCATTCGCATTTAAATGGAGTAGAAGATTTTTAGAATTGTTTTAACCAAACTTTATCAAGGCAAAACAATTCTCATTTGTAAGCCTCTCAATTTGAGGGGATTACAAGTTTTATATTGTCATAATTTTTGATCGCTGAGAGCTAATACTATTTAACAATTAATGTAAGTCTAGTTGAGAATAGTACAAAAAATATTTTATCAACTTGGTGTCTCTCACGTTTGGAATAAGGGGTGGGGGAGTTAAAGGGTTTTTTCGTTTTCAGGCTTTAATCAATTCAATATTTTGGCAAAGCATCGTTATTTGACATAAGTATAAACATACAAATGTTTGGAGTTTGCTCCATGTCTGGTAGTTAGCTATCTCAAACACAAAAAAATTATGGATCCGTCACTGATCGCAATGATAAAGTTTTTACGGTGATAAAAAATATTTTTAAAACTAAGTCATTTACCAATCGCAGGAGAACACCAGCTGTAACAAAACATATGATCATATGGTTTGTTATAGCTGGTGTTCTCCTGCGATTTTTTAATGATTTAGTTTTAAAAATATTTTTCATCACCGTAAAAACTTTATCATTGACCGTAAAAACTTTACCATTACCACAGTAAAAACTTTAACATCAAAAGCATATCATTTTTCATATGAAAAAAATCAACGGTAATGTTGTATTAAAGGTGTATTAAAGTTGAAAAACAAAATTTATTTGTATTAGTAACATCTGAATAACTTTTTTATGACTTACTTTGGCAAATAAATTCCATTTATAAATAACTTTTTAACGTTAATTACTTATGTTAATTACTTTTATTTGTAAAAATGAATTTCTTTACTAGGCTTTTCTAAATTCAACATTATATAATTAATTTTTAGATGCAATTTAGTTATTATTATTATTATTGCTACTTTTTAATAATTTAATTTTAATCGTAAATATATATAATACTTTTCATTTAAAAATGACTTTTTTACTTAAAGAAAGTAAAAGTTCTATCCCTAATTTAACCCGAGCCCATGATTTTGTTAAACCAAGAGTGTTAGCTGTTGTAGGTCTAAAACTATTTTTAGGATTAAAATCAGGCTTGGCCAGGAAGGCGTGCGATTTCACGTCATAATATGACCACGCATATAGACGGGCTGCTTTGTTTACATTCTAAAGCACGTGCGCAAAAAAACGACAAGTAAAACATTGCAAAGTATAGTTATAAATAAAGATGTGTATTTATATATACATAGTTATATGAAAAATGTATTCTTATGACTATGGCTAAAGTTATGGTGAAGGTAGTACAAATAAACATGTGAATAGAAAAAGCATCAACGCTAAAGTGAAGCCAGCGCGTTAAAATATGTCAAATTTTGTTGTCCAGTATCAAAAATACTTTGCCAATTTTTAAAATATAAAATTAACAAGATATACTTCTATTAACCTATACTTCTATCAACCCAGCTAAGTTGTATAAAAACCGAGAATTCGTGTCAAAATTTACATTAGTATTGAAAGCTGTTGTTTTTGAAATTATTAGTTAATAAATTGAAAGAGTCTGTTTTATTACATTCAGAGAATGTAATAAAACAGACTCTTCATATGAAAGTGATCTTTACTTTACTTCTAAAGTTCAGGCGAAAGCAATTACTGCTCAGTGTAAACCATTGCTTATTAATAAAAGCCAAAATAAAGTCACAGAAAAATCAAAAGTTTTATTCAAATTGTTTATGAAATCTCATCAAAACCAACTTAATACTATAGAAAAATTTTCTAAAACTTAAACGAAAAACACTTCTTAGAAAATCCACAGGGCTGGACTGCATCTGTTTATAAAATACTGAACCTGGTAATAAAATGGGGTGTAAAATAAATATTGATAACCCCTCACAAGTCTTTATAAATCAAATAGTGTAATATTTTGAAATTATTTGCTATATTCGAACAGATTATAATTTTAAACTGGAAAATATTTCAAAATATAAACTTTTGAATGCAATGTCTCTACAGCAAAGGAATATAGAAACAGCTTAGAGTTGAGGAAAGATGAGCAAAATTACCCACTAAATAAAGATGGTCTTATTAAAAGTAACCACCGGTATTACTATCAAATACAACAACAAACAATGGTAACCAAAACAAAATATTGTCTGTTAGAGTAATGGAAACATGACAATTGATAAACTCTGTATCAGAAAAATTCTATTATATGTTTAAAGATAAGCTTAAAATAGTTTTTGAAGTTACATTGACAAAAATTGCAACAAGAAAATTAAATCCAAAAAAAACTACAGCTATTCTGCATGTGTAAATGTTCAAAAATTTTTCCTTTGACAGAGTGTATTAATTTTCATTGTCCAGTCAAATGGTACCATTACAAGTGTGCTAATAGTACAACAGTCTTCAAATAAAAAATGTTTTTGCTCTACATGCATTTTTTACTCTAAAGACAATATTAAAAGCTTTTGTGTAACATTACTAAATCAAATTTAACTTCTTTTTATATTAAAAAAAATACTTTATGATTCATTATATATATATATATTTTATATATATATATATATTTTTTTTTTTTTTTTTTTTTTTTTTTTTTTTTTACGGAAGTGCGATGAGACGCACTACGAAATATATAAAATTGCGAAAAAAAAAGTCGAAAAAGTGCGTCTAATCGCGCTCAAATATATATATATATATATATATATATATATATATATATATATATATATATATATATATATATATATATATATATATATATATATATGTATATATATATATATATATATATATATATATATATATATATATATATATATATATATATATATATATATATATATATATATATATATATATATATATATATATATATATATATATATATATATATTACAAATTAGTAGAAAATCACTTTACCAATTTTTTTTCATTTTACACTGTGTTTCATCAATAAAGATTCATTAGAAATGCGTTATTGATGAAACACAGTGTAAAATGAAAAAAAATTTGTAAAGTGATTTTCTACTAATTTGCATTTGCTCTATTCTTTTGAGAACATTGAGCACTCTTTTTGTGGAATAGATTTTAAATTGTTTAAATATATATATATATATATATATATATATATATATATATATATATATATATATATATATATATATATATATATATATATATATATATATATATATATATATATGTATATATATATATATATATATATATATATATATAGTATATATATATATATATATATATATATATATATATATATATACATATATATATATATATATATATATATATATATATATATATATATGTATTTATACATATATATATATATATATATATATATATATATATATATATATATATATATATAAATATATATATATACATATATATATATATATATATATATATATATATATATATATATATATATATATATATATATATATATATATATATATATATATATATATATATATATTTGTGTGAAACTTATTATTAAGCATGATTTGAAAAAGGGAATTTATATCTATAGAAAATAACTGCACTGTTTTGGAAATACGCAGGATTTTAAACAAAATTTGAATTTGTTTTGCCTGTTGTTTTTTGCGCATGCGCTTCAAAATGTTAACAAAGCAATCCGTCTATACTCACAGTTTGAAAATTTCGGATCCTAATACCAAAACCAACCTCTATGAAAACCCTTTTGAGGGGTGTTGATACATATTATAGGGATCTCATAACAAGTAATTTTGAAATCCGGGATTACCGTCCGCAAGACTTATTCAACATTAAAGTTTTTGCTTTTAAATTACGAAACTTGAAAAATTGCAAAATTCCTCCAAAAGTATTTGGCTGCCCTAAACTACCATATTATGAAGTAAAAAGGTAACAAATGATGAAAATACATCTTAAAACATTTATTTATTACAAAATAAATACATTCTAAAGATAAACTAATAAATTCTCAAAAATGCAACACGTTCATTGATGGTTAGTGCCTTATAGCAAGCTACTCTATATTTTCTTGCTGTTATAATCAATGACACACTTCAGGAGTTGACTGGTTTTCAATCTTTTGTATCACTCCCAATGCTTGCCAAAATCCGAATGCAGTGCTTCGGTGGCTTGTTCACTGTATAGACCAAGGCTTTTCTTTTTCGGCTTGATGAACTGTGTCACATGGTGGTTACAGTGTGAACCTTTGGAGTAACAGAGATTCCCAAACTTATTTAACTGTTTTTGAAGATGGCAATTTTTTTCTCATAGTTGGGATGTAAAGCTTTTCCAAAGCATGCAGAGACAACTTCGTGAAAGTCTTTGAATGTCTGAATGAATTGAGATGGCTCAGAAGTGCTCTTATTTTTAGCCATTTCAGCCAATTTGTCAATTCATGCAGTCACTGCCATTAAAGTGCCCTCCATGAAAAGGCTGAATCTTGATGTGCAATGAAGTTAGCCATTCTGTGGCATTTGGCCATTTTTGCACTAAGCATTTAAACAGATAATTGACCACCCCTAGTAGAAGATGAAGCTCCATAGGTGGAATGAACTCCAAAATCAGTGCTTAATCAGGACCAAAGATTAAAGGACTGTGGACAGCATTTTGGAACTCCTTGGATCTTCTCACATCTCCGCCACAACCCAAAAAGCTTTGATGTTGAGCTCTTATAGCTCCAAAAGATCGGGAATTCCCACACAGAAGAAGCTTTGAAGACTCAATATAACACCAACAGCAAGGGTGCTTGCTGCTATGAGACTGGATGCCACAAATAATGTTTGCAAGTTTCATAACGCAAGAAATTACTGCAGCTTCTGATGGGATTAGTTCTTGAAGCTTGATGAGTCAAAAATCTTTTGCACATTCCAATAAATTTCAGGAGTGTCATCAGCAACAGCCACAAGAAATTGCTTTTTCACACTAGTTTGCTTTGAGACGTGAGTTTGGCAGATTTTTGGACAGGACTGTGGGCAAATAAAGTTATTTTAATAAATTAAAATAACTTAACTAAAACTAAATTAGCAAAAATAAAATTAAAACTTAACTGAAATAAATAAAAACTATAACCATAAGATTATTTAAATTAAGTTTGAAATAAATAACTTTTATCTTTACTAATGTTTTTATAATATAATGCAACTTTTTAAAGTAATATGTAATATGAAGTTAACTTACAACAGATAAACGAGCACATTTAAAAGTTTCAAAAGATATTCTAAACAATTCTTTGCACAAAAAAAAAAAAAAAAAAAAAAAAAAAAAAAATTAAATTGTTTGTTTAAAAAGTTGATATGATTTTTTTTTACGTTGTGGCTAGCGCAACGGTACCGCTGCTTTAATTTTTTATCTTAAAGTCACGGTAGTAAAGTTTGATTGGTTTATTTATGTCATGGCTGTGAAGATTTTGAAAGTTTTATTTGTTATATTTAAATTTGTTAAATTTGTTATATATGTTATATAAAAAATTTGTTATATTTAAATAAAATTTCAATAGCATGTAGTGCTTATAGCATTACGGTAACTCGTTTGTTTTCTTCCGGGATCGAATCCTGCCTCTATAACATTGTTTTTAAAATGTTTTTTAACTATTTTTTTTATTGAAAATTATTATTATTGTTGTATATTGAAAGTTACATCGATTTTTATTATTTACAAACACCGACTGATATAGGGATAGGTGAGTGTACATACATCCACTGATTTACGGATAGGCGCAGTGAGTGTACATTAGGGTACGCTAATTGCCCCTCATTTTTGAAAATCAAAAGGCACTGTTTTCCGTGTGGTGTGGGTGTACTCTGTGATCAATAAAAATCAAAGTTTAACTCATTTGCAAAAAAATTTGACCCTGCTCGACGGGCTCAAAAATCGAATTTTTACCTCAAAAAGTCATACTATGACAAGTTAAACGCCCTTAACTACAAAAAAAAAAAAAAAAAAAAAAAAAAAAACGGGAAAAATAGTGTATATATGGTCAATTTAAACCATAATTTAGCAAATTAGAAACTATTAGAAAGGCTTGGACGTAATACTTAGCTATCGACAGTAGAAGAAATATACTAGTATAATATCTTTTCCGATTATCTTAAGTATAAATATGCACATATACGTATTTAGAAAGCTTTATTTTTCCATATTTATTAGTAAAAATTACAATTTTTATTTATATAAATGAAATTTTTTATAAATAAACCTGACATAAATATATGAAATAACAACTTTTGATATATATTTTGATATTTAATAATCACATAAACAATTGCATGTAACAATTGCATGTTAAAGAATTTCAGACAAATACATTTTGGAATTGACTGAAAACTTTTTTCTGTGATTTGAAATTGAAATCGTCAAAGATTGCTTTAACTCCTCATCCTGGCATATGTGTGTAAAGTCTTGGATGAGCTTTACTCCTCTCTCTGCACAATCATTTACTACTGTTAATTTTTCTACGAATGTTTTCAGAAATGGATATCCTGCGAAATTATTCCAATCTCTAAAATTAAATAGTTATATTTAAATATTTTAAAAATGCCAAAAAATAACATAAGAAATAATTTATGAGATATTTTTGCTTGGAGCTAACTTGCATCCATTCTGTTTCTATTACAGATAAATTTAGCTGCTGAATGAAGATCCAACTTTGAGGTCTAACCAGTTGCCATAACTCTGGAATTTTTTTTATGTTAAAAATTTGGAAAAAGTGGAAAAATTTGGAAAAAGTGGTTTTCTCAATGTTAAATTTGAAGGTCTAGGATATAAAAATAGCTTTTTGGCAATTTTTTGTCTTATGTTATTGTCAAGTGTTTCGTCGTAAAGAGCAAACACAACATTTCGTTCTGTAAGAAACCATAAGTGATTTTTAATACTTTTAATAGCAGCAGTTGACACAGGTTTATTAGATGATCCATACTTGGTAATATCCCTGATTGCACATAAATCTAAACAAGGAGTAGAAACTGCCAATTGTGCTTTCAGAAACCATCTTGCATGAAAAAGCTTAATAAACTTAGCAATTTGAGGGACTGTTGCTATTTCTTCTTCCCTAATCATATCAAATTGTTGCAAATGAAATGTAAGCAGTTCTATTGTCATGTAGTAGATAGCTTTTGAAAGAAATCTTGCATGATGAAAAGCTATAGGTTTACGAAACTTAAAATTTCAAAGTTTATCACTGCCTAGCCAAACCAAAACAAGTTCGACTAAATGCTTATAGTCACCACGAGGAAAATTTTCTGTAAACAAGGCGTATTCAAGATATGTTTTGGTTTTTAGAGCCTTTGAAAAAATATAATGCAAATAAGTTTATTATGTTTTAAAAATTTTTAGAAAAAAGAAATATGCTATTCTCCTTACCTGTTCTTCTAAAAATGTTCCCTTTCTTTTGCTCCATTCAAACCTGTTAAGATTGTTCAAATTTATGCCAGGCTTAATAGTTTCCAAGAAATTTTGAATTTTTTTGAAAAGATTATCAATTGGTCCATCAGACATATTCCCAGAAACTGCAAGTGTTGCATGCTAGATAATGACAAATGAGATTCGGAAAAGGATATATGAGTAAACCAAGAATAAAACTATTCAATAGTTCTATTTCTAACCTTAATATGAAGCTCGTATATGTGATGTCTGCAGGCAAACCATAGTAATGGTCTGTTCTGCCATTTTTCTAGCAATACACAGACACCCTGCATCCAGCCTTAATTTAATTCATTCATTCAATGTGAAATTTTTTAAAAAAAATTAAGAAAATACAAAAATATCATAATACAAAATGTCATAAAATGTCTCTATTATTTTATTGAGTTTATTTTTCTCACCTGTATTTGAAGATGTAGTGTCAAAACATACACTATGTACCGAATCCCAGAGATTCCAAGATTCCAGTATTTTCTTAATTGCTTTTGCTTGTGTTATTCTACGACTATCTGTGATAGAAAAAACTCCAATAATTTGTTCTTTATTGATACTAGGACTTCAAATCACTAGTGCTAACCGCTCAACATTTATATTCGCACCATAAAAATACTCTTTATAGTAAATAAACTTAAGAAAAAATTAAAAAAGCAATAATAATACTTATTATGTTATAAATAAAAATAACAATTTACTAATAAAGATAGAAGAATATTATTAATATCAATACTAATAATAACAATAAAAATATGAGAATAATAAAACTAGTAGGTATCCAGAAAGTAGTAATAATAAAAGCATAACAACATATTTCAGAGTCTTCAGGTATAATATCTTGCTAAAAAATAGTTAAAAAGACAGTTTTTGAAATTAGTAATAGAGTCAATTGATTTTAATGGTGAAGGTAGACTGTTCCATGATTTTACACTTTGGTATTTTATGGATTTTAGACCATATTTTACAGAAGAATGATTTGGTACATGAAGATTATAGCGATTAGCAGATCGTAGATGATAGCGACAGCTTTCTCTAACAGTAAAAAAATTTGTAAATGTTGGGTAGACATTTTTGTTTATAATTAAAGACAAAATGGCAACTTAATAGTTGAACTAGATCATCAATTTTGAGTATTTTGGATAAAAAATAAAGATGATCGGAGTTAGATTGATAATGCTGAAAATATATTATTTTTAATGCTTTGTTTTGTAAGTTGGATAATCTTAAAATTTCTTGGGTGCGGATTTGTCCCCAAACTTGACACGCATACCTAAGATGTGATCCAAAAATGGCATGGTATATATTGATAAGAGTTTCAAGATTGACATAATGACGAATTTTAGCTAACATCCCATTCGATCTACATAGTTTTATTGACAAGTCCTTAAGATGTTGAGAAAAAGTTAAATTTGAGTCAACTTTGATTCCAAGATACTTTAGGTACATAACTGGATTGATTTTTTGACCACTCAGCCTAAAATTTAGGTGTTTACTGCTTTTAGATTGTTTTGATTTAAAGATGATAATTTCAGTTTTACTAGTATTCAGAGACAGTTTGTTAGATCGAAGCCATTGAATTAGATTAGATAGATCATGATTAATATATTTTTTTATTTTTTTTAATGATTTATTAGTTAAAAGTAAGTTAGTGTCATCAGCAAAATGGTAGGAAGTTGTATATTTTAATGATAAATTAAGGTCATTAATGAAAACAAGGAAAAGCAATGGCCCTAATACAGAGCCTTGAGGTACACCTGTAGTGCATTTTACTAAAGAAGATGTGTTATCGTTAATAGATACAAATTGAAACCTATTATAAAGATATGAGGTAAACCATTGGAGAGAAATTCCTCTAACACCATAGTATTCCAGTTTACTTAGAAGAATAGAATGATCAACAGTGTCAAATGCTTTCTGTAGATCAACAGACACACCACAAGCAAAAAGCTTATTGTCAAGAGCTTTTCTGATAACCTCAGTGATATCAATAAGTGCATGCGTTGTGGAATGCTTGCTTCGAAACCCATATTGGTGTTTGTAAAGACATTGATATATATCTAAAAAGTTGTAAAGTCTGTTGTGCATAGCTTTTTCAAATATTTTACTGATGTTTGACAGTAGCGAAATTGGGCGATAGTTAGTGTGGTCAGTTCTAGAGCCTTTTTTATAAAGTGGAATAACTTTAGCTATGTTAAAGACATCTGGAAAAAGTCCATTTTCAAAAGAGCTATTTATCATTGTACAGAGAGGCTTTGAGATGATATGGGAAACAAGTTTGAGAAGAAACGTGGGAATACTATTGATACCTAAACTTTTTTTACTTTGTAAACTTTTTATAAGATTTGATACTTCATTTTCAGTGACTGGATCTATAAAAAAAGAGTTAATATTTGGGTTATTTAAATAGTCTGAAAATTTACATTTAGGTGAAACAATTTTTGCTAACAGTGTTTGTTGAGTATTTACAAAGTAATTATTAAATATGTTTGACACAGCTTTGCTGTCTGAAATTGTATTGCCATTAAATTTGAGATTAATAGATTTACTGGAAAAGGAAGAAGGTTTGATATTAATAATTTCTTTTATACCTTTCCAAGTATTTTTTACATTGTAAAGATTATTGTTAAAAAAGTTGATGTAATATGATTTTTTAGAAAGTTTTAGTAAATTGCAAATGTTATTTCTGTACCATTTAAATTTATTAAAAATATGAATTTTAATGTTATGATTTTTTGCTTTTATATATTGTTTATATAGTTTGTTTTTAATAGATATTGCTTTTAGAATTCCATTGGTGATCCAAGGTTTTGATTTAAGTTTTATTTGTTTAGCAGTTAGTTTTTTATAGGGTGCATGTTGATCAAGAATTTTGTTAAAAGTTGTAAAAAAATAGTGCAATGATTCATTTACATTATTGTTATTTGTAATTTGTATTTGCCAGTCTGCATTAGAGATATCCTTAATAAATTTTTTATTATCGAAATTTTGGAAGGTACGTCTGAATATTACCTCCTTAGTTTTTTTGGGAGAAAGACAAGGAATGCAGATAAACTGTGCCATATGATCAGAAATCGATATTGTAAGATTGCCTGAAATTAAATCAGGAGTTTGGAAATTTAAAAAGATATTATCAATGAGTGTCTTAGATGTAGCAGTTATACGTGTAGGTTGAATTATAGAAGGGAAAAAAGAATAAGAACATAATGTATCAAGATAACTAGAGATAACTTTCAATTCATTATAATTTAACAAGTCCATATTGAAGTCACCCATAAGGACAACTTGTTTATTTTCTAAACTAAGCCTCTCAAGCAAGGGTTTAAAATGATCAGTAATGAATTCATTAGAGTTCATTGATGGATGTCGATATATAGTGCCAACAATAATATTTTGTTTTAGGGGATTGACGATTTCAACAAAGATAGATTCCAGGTATTTCGGAGAGTATACTATTAGATCACTACGAATAAAATAGTTTAAGTTTGAGCGTAAATATAGAAAAGCACCACCTTTTTTGGCCTCAGTAGGACTATGCTCAATAGTAAAACCATTTATATTAACATCAGTTTTACTGGAATTGTTGATATTTAGTCTTGATTCAGAGATACCAATTACTATTGGAGGAGTGGTAAGAGAGCTTATTAGACTGTGAAGACTGTCAATGTGATAAGAGAGCGAAGCAATGTTTAGATGTAGGTATAAATTATAATTATTATTAAGAACTTTATTAAGTTCAAGAATGTCATAATATTTACAGTTTATACTTTTGTTGGAGATTTTGTTTATATTATTGAATAATTTTTTGAAGTGAGGGGGAGATTTTAAAGATTTTAAATTATTGGTTGGTATAGTCTGAGACGATAAAGTTAAAGAGAGCTCAAAATCAGAAAGTGAACAAAATGGCAAATTTTTGTTGATGCAGTCACTGCAAAAGATTCTACTGACTGGTAGTCAGTAGAATCTTTTTCAATAAAGCTATAGGTGTGTTTGGTAATATAATTACATTTAGGGTGCAACCAAAAAGAGCAGTAATTACATAGAATTCCTTTATGGCTATCAACCACTGTTTTATTGCAGAATTTACAAAGATTTCTTATTAACATGACTTATTATGCTTAAACAAAGTATAGAGAAGAAATAATCAAATAAAGATATCTACTATATATTTATAAAGAAACTGAGAGATTAAAACTAAGAAATGTTAATCTAGAAATGGTTGCTATTTTAAATATTGAGGAATGATCAGTTATAAAGAAATGATAGTAAGATATAAAAGATTTAAATACTTTACACAGGAGAATAAGTATTACAGCTAGATAAAATTAGAATATTATTAACTTGATTTAGAATATAAATTTAGATATATTAATACCTCTAGTAGCTTTAGACATAGTATAATATAAATAATATATGTTATTTAAATAATTTGATGATAATAAGGTAAGTAATAATAAGTAAAGAAGGAGATAAGTAGTAATATTAGGTAAATAACATTTATATAAGATAAATTATGATGTAAAATGTAATGAGAGGTAAATAATGGATAGATATAGGATAAATAATGCTATATTATTTAATAATAATGATAAATATTTAATTATAATAATAATAACAATGATAACTGCTGATAATAATAATCAAAAAGTCAATAATAAAAATAAATCCTGGAAAATACTTATATTTACAAATAATATTTAAAGCAAAAAATAATCAAAACAAACGTAAAAAAACTCTTGATCTTTTTCTTTCTTTAACTTGATTCTTTTTTTACTTTCTCTTAGTTTATTAATTTTGTAATGTATCTTGTTCTTTAATTATATTTATTTGAGTCTATGAAGTTCTTACACATCTCTAAACTTTAAGTATTTTGGTTTTCTAATTAATTTTCCGATATATTTTTATTTACTTTTTAGTCCTTTTTTTTTTAGTCTTTTTCTTTCTCTATAAATATTTTTCCTCTAAATTGCTGTCATGTAAAGATATATTACTTTATTTGATAAACTTTTTCTTATTTACAATTCTATCTATAACTCCGCCATCTTTACCACGCTGCGCCATCGTTACCACGCTGTGCAACACATGTGCTTTTAAGAAAGTTACACCCTCCAGGGTTATTGCAACCAAACTCCCATGTCGAAATTTGCAAGAAACCATATTACAGAGTCTATATTTTAAATTTTCTTTTCTTGCTTTGAATAGTTTGCCATGTAAATATTGCAAAACTTGCTCTCCAGTAGGCAATTGAGATGATGGTAGTATTTCAATAATATCATTTATCAAAAAAACTTTATATTTTGATCTTGTGTCTTTTCCCATAATTATCTAAAACTAAAACTATTCAACGATTTTTCTATGACTTCTTTATTTTCATAAGACGTCTAAAATAATTGCGATCTTAGTAAAATAAACAAACCGGTTAATTAAAAATGTTGTAAAAACCGGTTAATTTTTAAGGAAAGCGGGTCAAACCTCTGGGTCCAAAACTCTTGAGCACAGTCTTAGTCTTATTCAATTATCATAAAGTTAGGCTTAAAATGATCATATGAACATAAAAAATCAATTAAAAAACAGTGCCTTCAAGATTTTTTTTTTGAAGGTTATCTTACCGGTCATTATATGAACTTTTGAGGTCAAAATTTGATATTTGAGCCCATTGAGCGGGTCCAAAATTTATGTAAATGAGTTAAAATTTATGTAAATGGAAAACAGTGCCTTTTGATTTTCAAAAATGATGGACGTTTAGCCTACCCAGTGTACATTAATCCACTGATTTAGGGATAGGCGCAGTGAGTGTGCATACTTCAATCAAGGGTTTTAGTTTAGGAATGCATTATTTAAAAAAAGAAATAAAAAATCAACCAATCAGAAATCACTACCGTGACTTTAAGAAAGCGACGGTACCGTTGCGCGAGCAACAGCGTTTTTTTTTTTATTTAAAAACATTTAAATTAAAAAATAAATACCTATTAAATATAAAAAAATGTATATTTTTCATTATTGTTTTTATAAAAGTTATTAGAAGTGATTTGTTACTTTATTTAAATGCGCTACTTTATTCAAATGCGTAATAAAAACATAAGTAATGATCAAAGTCAAACGGCTTTCAAAAAAAGTCTTTTTTCTTCTCAACAAAAACTTGAATGATTCTTAAATAAAGTTATTTAAAAAGACCTTTGCCGAATAAAGTTGTCGCTTATAAAATTTAAATTTTTTTTTAAATTTATTTTACTTTTATTTTGACTGATAAAAAAAAAACTTATAAAATTAAATAATCTAAATAAAAAATAATACAATAAAATGATATTTTTAATTTAAAAGCGTTTTGCTGTTATAAAAACGTTAGTATAAGTATGACAAACGTGTCAAAATAATTTAATTTTAAAAACCTTTTTTTTTTTTAGCGCATTTTTTTTTTTGTTAAAATCGCACTCCTTTCTGGCCAAGCCTGATTAAAATAAATTTTAAGAGTAAAGAAAAAGACAAAATCCTAAAAGTTAGTTGGATTTATTTATTCTGCATAATAATTATGCATAATGATTTATTTATTCTATATAATTTTATTATTTAATAATAATAAATTTATATTTATTTTATTTATTTACAAAATACAAAGAAAATAATCTTTTTATAATGAAAAAGTTTGTGTATTATTTTTTTATTGTGTTTTAAAGAAACAATGATGTTTTATGTGCAAAGATTGCAATTTTAGGAGGAGGGTGTGTGGAGAAAAAGATGCTTCACCCCCACAAAGTAGATGATTTTTTGACAAATTTAGTCGGCTTGTCGGGTATTTCACATAATTCAGAGGGTGAAATTTAGTTTTTAAGGACCTTTTTTTATTGCTTTTAAGAAACCAGTATACTGGTTTTTTAAAAGCTATAAAACCTATAGATAAAAAATATAGGAAAAAAAATAAAAATAAATTTTTATGAATGAAGATTGCATTTTAAATCATCTTTATGAAAGGTACATGTATACTTTATAAAAGGTGCATGTATATTTTATAAAAGGTACAATGCACTAGCTATGTTAGATAGTAATTTATCTAAAAATGACATTATTACACACATTTGATTTGAATGTTTAATACTGCCCACGGCAGTATTGGTTGAATAATACGGTGTACATTTAAACCATTTTAAAGTATAGCATAATTTGTTAATTTATTGATTTAAGTCAAGAGTGCTCTAGCAAGGTTGTGGTGAGTAAGACTTAAGTCAAAAGTTGTGGTTAGTGAGATTTAAGTCTTAAAAGTACTTATTTAAACATAGCAGTGAAATTTATGACGTCGAAATCGTTAGTTCTTTATTTTTATTGCTTACTATATTTTTAAATAGTTTAATTTTAGCAAAAAAATTGTCTTTCTAGTATATAATAAGTATATATATATATATATATATATATATATATATATATATATATATATATATATATATATATATATATATATATATATGTATATATATATATATATATATATATATATACATATATGTATATATATATATATATGTATATATATATATGTATATATATATATATATGTATATATATATATATATATATATATATATATATATATATATATATATATATATATATATATATATGTATATACATATATATAAATATATGTATATATATATATATATATATATATATATATAATATATATATATATATATATATATATATATATATGTATATATATATATATATATAAATATATGTATATATATATATATATATATATATATATATATATATATATATATATATATATATATATATATATATAATAATAATTTATGTCCATAATAATTGCATAAATAATACATAACGTTTTACCCAATAATATAAAAAAATACTTTAGTTATAAAGTATATTTCTGGTAATTTCCTGAGTTGAAATTTCCGGTAAGTTTTCAACCCTAGTAAAATGTTAAACTCTACAAGAGAAAATAAAAAACCATCCTTAAGTACTCAGAGTTTTAAAATAAATTTTATAATAAAACTATTTTTTATTGATTTTCTAATACTACACTGTTGATTAAAATATGACATTATTTAAAATTGTAATTAAACAATAAATTAATTTTTTTATAGCAATTTAATGAGTAATAACTTAATGAGTAAAACATTTTTTACTCAATCAGGCAAACCTGATTGAGTAAAAAAGTTGCACAGCCAATACAATATTGAATAAGTTCAAGGCCTAAGAATAAAGTTTGACAAATCAATCAAATAAACTCAACATTTTATTGCACTGACATCTGTATATAAATTAATTAAACAACAGCAAAAAATACCTTAAGAAACGTACCTGGCCAAGCTAGCAAAATAAAAAGAAGATAAAGACAAGATCGGGTCAAGTTATTTTTAACTATTTAAATTGATTAATTTCAGCCTTCTTTTAAACAATCAAATTACTAATAGAATCTACTAGTTAAAAATCAAAAATGCAACGAAATCACATATGAACAAACTTGCACGTGAGTAAAAAAAAAAAAATCAGTTGCACTGGCAACACAACATTAAGTTAAAAAAAATATTTTTGTTTTTGGTCTTTCATTAATAAGCTCATCTCATCAGAAATAAAAGTTCAAGTTTGTTAACTTCGATTTAAATCAAAAGTTAAATTAAAGGAAGTCATAAATATTTTAACTACTGTAATATTTCACACTTATGTGAAATATGACGCAATTGTAAAAAGAACTCATGAGAAACGCTTACTTCTAAATATATTTTTTAAATGAAATTTTTAATTATGTTTTTTAAGCTCTTATTTTTTTTAAGAGAAACTTATTTTCATGTTTGCATTTAGAATTTAGCTCTGATTTTTTATTTAATAAACATTTTTAATTATTTCTATTTTTTTTTTTCTTCTGTTATTTAGGCGCCCCAAGAAGATCTAACGGTCTTGTCACAGAGCACCTAAGGAAAAAAGGCATGAATTTCCTGGTTAAATGCGGAGGTGCATTTAACCAGGAAGTTCATGCCTTTTTTCTTTTCCGTGACGCAAAAATTTTTTTTTTGCTGGCATTTTTTGATAATATTATTATAAGCAGGGTGCGGAATCCGCATCTTTTGAAAAAGTACATTAACAATGTTAATGTACTTTTTCAAAGTTAGTTAAAATGCTCGATTTTTAAAAATACTTTTTCCCAAATCCTCTTAAATTTCTTTTAGTGACATCATTTTTGTGTATTGCTATTAGTATCAGCATTTTTTTAGTATCATTATTAGCGACGCATTTGCTTCACTATTAGATAAAATTTCAAGTCTAACGTAAAAAATGAAGAAATATTTCAAGACATCAGCAATATAAATACCCGATTCAAATTAGAATTTTAAAAGTGTATGATAAAATTTGAGTTTGTTTTAAAATTTCAAATAAACAAATAAAAGAATTTAATAATTTTACGTTTTTTTATTTATTTATTTTTTATGTGGTTTTTTTGAAAAATATCACATATACAAATCATGATTTGTAAATTGAATACATACTGATAATCATTAATTGATCAACTTATAAATTGTATAATCAATTTCTTCAAAAAAAACAAAGTAATATTTCGTTCCTCCCAAAATAATTTCAAATAATAGTTTCAAAAATACAATTAGTAGTTTAAAGATTAATTAGATAATTGAAAACAGTTTCTATCCAACAGATAATTTAATAAGTGATACAATTCATTAAACAAGTCAAATTTTTTGCATTTTGAGTGTTTCTATTCAAATAAAAACACTCAAAACGCTAAAATTTTTCTTAAATTTCACTTAAATAAACTTATCTGGTTTATAGTATTTGTTGCTTAGCCATGTTGCATTAAAGCTATTTTTAAAACCGTTGTTTAATAATTTATGTCATAGTTATAAACTTTACTATAATTATTTTTACCATGGTTTTTATCATTAGTTATAATTTTTAGTTATCATGATATAGTTACTATTTGTAATGTTTTTTTATTCACACTATTATTAATATTATTATTATATTATTATTGCAATTATTAATATTATCTTTATTTATTAGTGTTTTATTTTCCTTTCTTATTTTCTTTTTTTTTTAATGTTATTATTTTTTTTTTCCTCTTTATTTTATTTTAAATTCTTTCTATGTTTTACTTATAGTGTGTTTTTTTTTGGTAATTTTTTTTAGGTGTCACTCCATTGACTAGTTTTTAACTATGTGACACCTAACTTTATTTATGTGAGTTTATAAAGTATTATTGTAAATTTTCATATTTTATGGTTAAATAAATAGTAAAAAAAAAATTAATAGTGCATCGGTATTAAAACTTTGCGGTTATTGACAAAAAAACATAATAGTGCATCGGTATTAAAACTTTGCGGTTATTGACAATCATAACAACAATACTTTAATGGAGGTTAAACTAACTTTTGAGTAAAAAAACTTAATTAAATACTTGAATTGACATACCTTTTTTTACTTTGTTATATAGAACTAAATTTTTTAAATTTTTTCTTTCATTAATTAAAAAAAAATCAAAATGATTATTTTAGTTAAAATGAACTTTGGACTTCCCTTTTGACATACACCCTGAGTAGATTTATTTTTAAGTTTTATTGTTTAAATATTATTAGGAGGTAAAACTCAAAAGCAAAAACATGTGTATATTAAAATATATCAATCGACATCCTCAGTTTTATTACACTAAACTGTCTATCATTTTAATAACTTGCATTTTAAATTATAAACAAGGAAAAAAAAGATTTTAAAAATAAAAAACAAAACTCCGACTTCGATTATGACAAACACCCTGCTTAATTTGTGTTTTATTAAATTATTAAATTTTATTAAACATATAACATGACAAAAGTTTTTTATACATCGAACAATGCTAAAAAGTGTTCCTAATTTTACGTCATAAAAACGAAACGAACTATTCTACCACAGCAAACAGTTCAGGAGTCTGGAGTCATAGCATGCCATGACTTGAGCAATCAGCTGATAGGTGACAGCACACAGGCAGAATTTTGTTGACAAGTGGCATTTTGCAGTGGACAAAACAAGTGCAACTTTTTTGGTTTGTTTCATTTTCTTAAGTCAGGTCCGTGTCAACGTCACGGAGGTTTTTTAATAATTAAAGGAAGTATCCAGAAGTTTTCTGAAGCATGCAGAAGCTTCCAGAAGTTTCCAGAAAAAGCATGTGGAAGCATCCAGAAGTATCCAGAAACATTCAGAAGCATCCAGAAGCTTCCAGAACAGGTTCACACAGGTTCATTTTACTATATAAGAGAAATGTAAACCGACATCTTAATCACTTAACTTAATCACTTTTTTTTATTATACAATACATACCTCCCCGAAAAGACAAGTGTTTATGAATTTAAATAATATTCGCAACTTACTAATAGACATAAACCAAGTTTACCATTTTTATTTTTTGAATTATCAAGACTCTTACTTACGGCTTTGTTTTTCAAAATAATCACAGGTGATTTGGTTAATGTAAATTAAATAATAAAAATGGCGATACTTGAAATGCCAATAGAAATGCTAAAGAAATCCAAGAAAAGAAAAAGTAAGGAAAGATTGCGTGAAATTATAAAGAAACAAAGATTATCATCGCATAAAACAGGGCTTGGATGTAACTGTATAAGGCTGAAATGTTTTCATAATGTTAAAGAAGAAGATAGAAAAGTGTTAATAAGATATTTTAACTCTCTATCCAGCAAGGATGCTCAAGATTCGTATCTTGCAAGTTTAATAACTTTAAATAACGTTTCAAGAAGAAGACCACGAAACATTAATTCAAAAGGTTATAATAGCAGTTACACATATAAAATTTTTATTACAAATCACGAGATATTTGCGAGTTCGTTTGTTTATGTTTGTTTTTCTGCGTTTATTTCAATCTTTGGCATAAAGAAGGGAAGATTGGAGACCATTAAAAGAAGCCTTTTAACTACAGGTAAATTATATATTTTTATTGAACACAAAATGACTATTTTTAGTGGAAGTTATCTTATATATAAGTTTTTTTATATATAAATTTTTTTTTCTCATTATAGGTCACTCTACCCATGATAAAAGAGGTAAACACAAGAATCAGTGTAACAATTTTACTCCTCAATTAAAAAATAAAATATGTGATCACATTTCTTCTTTCAGAGTCCCACTACTCTCAAAAAAAAACTAGGCGACTATATCTTCCTCAAGAATTAAATATAACCAAGATGTATGACTTGTTTAAAATCAAGTATGCAAATGATAAATTGTCATATGAATCTTATCGCAACATATTTAACACTAGTTTTAACATTTCTTTTGGGTACCCTAAGACTGACACATGTTCAAAACGTGATGAGTTTAAAATTAAAATTGATGCAATAAAAATTGAACTATCTTTTAATTCAGAATGTACAAAGCCTGAACAACAATTGCATGAGCTTGAGTTACTGAAAAAACAGCACCACAAAGATGCAGAAACATTTTATGTCAGGAAAAGAAATGCTCGGTTTAAAGCACAAAGGGAGTACAAATTTGAGGCAATTGCTTTTGATTTCCAAAAAAATCTTAACCAAATCAATCAACCAACGACTTTTACTACAAACGAAAATTAGCATTTTATTCATTTAATATTCACGTGCTTTCAAGTAATAAAGTTTATTTGTATTGTTATGATGAAACTATAGCTAAAAAAGGGGCTGATGAGGTAACTTCGATGTTATATGATTTTTTTATTAAACATTTAGACAAAGAAATTCGATCTGTAGAGCTATTTTGTGATTCATGTGGTGGCCAAAACAAAAACTATACATTAATTCGTTTTATGGATTTTCTTGTACATGAAAAAAAAAGGTTTGACTATACTAAAGTTACATTTCCAGAATGCGGTCATTCTTTTATGGAATGTGATAAAGATATGGGATTAATTAATTGCAAAACACCCACTAGTAATCCATCAGATTGGATTAAAACATTCAAAAATGCTCGTAAAAACCCCACACCGTTTCATGTTATAGAATTAACGCAAGGTATGGTTAAAAGTATAACTGATTTTATAAGACCATTTTATAAGAATAAATGTCCAATTCCAACACGTCCTCTTTGTGAAATTTGTTTCAGAGGAGACTCAAGTGGCATTGTATTTCATCGTGATTCGTGGAATGGATTATTGTTGAAAACTAATTTAAAAAATAATAGGAAGAACACTATAAATAGTGAGATCCCCATTCTGTATAATGCAAAACTTTGCATCTCTGTGGCAAAGTACAGAGGTTTACAAGTATTAAAAAAGTTTACATCGAATGCTCAGTTTTACGATTCTTTGCCATACAATCAGGAGGTTATTGAGACATTTCATGAAATTATTGATTCTGAAAATGAAGAGTAAATAGACTTCTTTTTTGATTTAAAGTTTGTTTTTAGTTATTTTTTCTTTGTGTTTTTTGAAAAAATCTATAATCTTTAATGTTTCTTCTTTGCACTTAATATACAACAATTTATATAATTAATAACCCCAAGGTATTGAATATATCTTTTGACTATTAGTCAGGGTATGAAAATAAAAATTCAGATCAAATAAATTCTGAGTTGTTTGAAAACCTATAAAATTTTAAATCCCCTTTATTATCAGGAAAGAAACTTTGCATTAAATAACTTTTTGCTCACAGTTTTGTGACACCTATAAAGTTATAGTTATAATGGTACTTAATAGGTTAACCTTTAAACAAAAAACAAATTGAACTTTTTTATCAACAGTGATATTTTTGAATGAAAGATTTATAATAAGAATTAAAGTCATTTGTAAACGAGAACTAGAACTAATACTATAATCATTTTCTATACAAAATATCTACAGACAACTCTTGATATCTCGAACCTGCAAGGGACCGATTAATTAGTTTAAGATTAAAGAATTTTTGAGTTATCGAGAGTATAATCCATAAATAAGGGTTCGACTGGATTCAAAAAAGTTTAAGATATCAAGTATTAAAGATATTGAGAGTTGACTGTAAGTGATATTTTTGTGCACGAAAAAAGAACAAAAATGAAACCTTTTGTTAACGAAAACTATAATTATTTTCTAAACGAAAATATCAACACTAAACAGTATGTTTAATTTTAGTTAAACCCCCTAATCTTTTAAATGATCAATATTTGGTCTTGGTGGTTAGGTTGTTTGATAAAACTAGCTTCTGCCTAATTTAATTTATAAGCTAATAAAAAATAATTCATACTTTAGCTTTTTACTTGTTCTTAAAACTAATAAAATAAAACATTTTACCGGGGAAAAAACGTCAGAGTCCACAAAAGACCTCACTTAAAAAAGAAAGTATATCACGTAAATTTTTATTTTAAAAATAGAAATGCAACTTTAATTGCTATAAAAATTGGTTATTTTTATAATATATCTTAAAAATTTTAATCTTTTCCCTAAAAATAAAAAAGTTATATAGGTTTAAAAGTTTAAAATTGAGTTATTGCAAAATGAAAAATGTAACGCTGCCAATTCATACTGTATAGTCTTCATATATCTTTACATTTCATCTTTCGGTGTGCTTGTGGGTTTATAAAATTTTGAAAAATGTATAACGTAACGAATGTTTAACGAGAAAACTTATTTTTCTTTGTTAATTTATTAGCAATAGCAAGTATAAGTTTTACATTTTACCTAGTTTTTTTAAAACAGGATAAAAAAAATTTAAAAATAAATATTTAAGACATCGATATTCATCTTTTTTATAAAATGAGAAACCACAACCAAAAATTTTTGGAAAATATTAGTGTTTTGAAGACATTGAAAAAGTTACTAACTGCGGTTTCTCGTATTTAAATTAGGGTTGTTAACCGGAGGATTTCGTGCAATTCCGGAAAAAAAACATTCTTTCGTAAGAAGATTGAGAACGAGGAATTACATTTTTTCGTACCGAATGTTACAAAACTTTTAAAATCGCCGATGTTCATTTCGCAAAAGCCATTTTCGAAATTTAGCATTTCGCAAGTTGACATACGAAAAAAAACTATTTTTCAACATACGAAAGTAGCGGTTTCGGAAGTCGCACTTGCGAAACAAACATTTTCGCCAAACGACGTTTTGAAGTCTATAAAGAAAATTTGTTTGCCAGACTGATTTTGATTGTAAAAATTAACATTTTTAAATCCCAAAATGTTTATAATGAATTTTTATTTTCAGTATAATAACATATTAAATTTTTATGGTTTTATTTTTAGAAATATTGATAAAAAATAAAATTTCTTTTAAAACGAAAGTATTTCGGATCACAACATACGAAAAAATTTTTAACGGAAATAAACTCACGAAACGTGCTATAATAAATAGATATAACGATGTTTTTTGAACTCATTACGTATTTTAAAAATAAGAATGATGGGTAGGAATATACATGTTTTTTTTTTAAAGCTTATGAAATTTTTGAAACAGGTTCAAATATGTATAAGCAAATAGTAAAAAGAGGCTCAAAAATATGCTTTAGCTTAAGCATATTTCTGATAAAATAGACCTATTTCAATAATTTCTAAAAGTGTGCACGTTACTAAAGTTCTAGCAGATTTTAAAGGTATGTAGAGTCCTGTTTGAATACGCTTTTCGAAGTATAGATCTTAGAAAATATTGTTTTTTAATTTTAATAAGATATAAATTTAAGTATAAGATTGTATAGTTCAATCAGTTAGATACGTGATAATTCGCCGCAGATATCCGGGTTCGCATCCCGCAGCCATTGTAACTTTTGTTCATCAAACTCTTTTTACTTAAGATAGCATTTTTTGACCTCCATGTTCTATACTACAGATCTTTCGTCACCTTCATAATAGTGACAATCTCTCTTCTGTTAGTTATTCTTTTAAGATTGAGTTCATTGTGCTTAACTCTACACGTTTGCCTTGCTTTACTAAGTTCTACTTAAATTATGATGAAATGTACGTAAAACAACTTTTTCAAATAATATAAATCATTTTGCTTTAAATCTTGTGCTTTTTGTACTAGATATCTGTCCTAAACACTTTGTAATAATTTCTAGCTAACTCTGAGTCTAATATAATCATTTCTGAATATAATTTCCCTGAGGCTCCTACAGTCTTTTGTGTTCCATTAAAAGTAACTAGTTTTCGAGTCCAGATATTAATTATAAGCAACTAAAGGTTCACATTACTATTCATTTTCCTGATATATAGAATTCTATTTGCATACGTATCTCTGTCTGTAAATTCTGTTTTATATAGTTTCTTAATTATATAATATATAAATATTCACTTAGTTGAATGAACGTATAGCTCATTCAGTTAAGACATTTGGCCGCGGAGACCCAGGTTCACATCCCGCTGTTTCACATATATTTCTTCTCTTTTTACTCTTTCTGATATCATTTACCTTTAGAGAGATCTCTCGTTCTTTATAATAAAGTATTTAATTGTTTATCACACATAAAATTATATATATATATATATATATAATTTTCGCAAGTTTTGTTTTTCGGCGAACAACCCTAATTTAAATTATAAAATTTAAATATGTCACAAACACATTTTTTTTTTTTTGCCATACGTCTCAATTAGTAATACTTTTAAAAGTTTCACGAAAACGTAATGTATCGTAAAAAAAGATCTATATTTGTGACGCATTTTAATAAAAAATTGACTTTTTTTACATTACACTACGTTTTAGTGAAACTTTTAAAAGTGTAACTAATTGAAACGTAAAAACGTAACGTAAAAAAAAAGTTATTTGAGATCTCAAACACAATTTTTTTTTTTTTTAAGTAACGTTACGTCTCAATTGGTTATACTTTTAAAAGGTTGTGATTTGTTGTCTCGAATTTGAACCATAATTAAAATACGTCACAAATATATATATATATAATTTGTACGTTACATCATAGTCATAAGAAATAGTCATAAAAATATTTCTTATGACTGTGGTACATTAAATATTTTCGAATAATGTAAAAGTGTAACCAATTAAGAAGTAACGGTAACGTAAAAAAATCTGCAACTAATTTTTACTTGTTATCAAAAAAAAAAATTAAATCTCAAGACTAAAAGAAAATTAAGTGAAAATCTTTGAAAGTTAGAAATAATTATTTCAATCACCGATAAAAACAAAGTTTTAGGTTTTAAAAATCGTCGAACTCTAGTAAATTAACTATTAGTAAAACTCTCTTTAAAGTAAAAAACTTATAAATTATATGACCATAATAAATCCTATTATATATATTACGACAACTGAGTATTTTCAAAAAATAACTTTTTAAGTTTGCAAAATTCGTATTTTGAACTTTAGTGACCATTTTATCAATTATTATTTTATTTATTTAACACCCAATTTACAAGGTAAAAAGAAAAAAATAAGAAAGTTATTTCGGATGACTTTGCTTAAAAACGTTTTCTTCCAGAATTTGCTTGAAAACTTTTCTTTGCTCTTTTGCATTCCAGCACTCTATTGCATACTTCAAGTTTCGTTCAACTTCGGAAGGAATTTTACTTTTAGAAAGTGGTATTTTTACCTTCTTTTTATTTTGAATTAGGTTTTGAAAATTTAATATCTGAAGATGGCATAGTTCCTGAATATCACTAACAAACGAATGTTGAAATAACGGGTGTTGCAGTTGTGAAAAGATAATGTCTGCAGTTGTTTTGTTATTAAGAAGTCGAAGGAACAAGTTTAACTTATTTTGTTGAACACTTTTTGAAATTTCCTGGATTTTAAATGACGAATTCATATAGTTTTTACTATGTTTTGAAACATTTAAAAACGATTTTAGCGCACTCCTTCCAATTATATCTAGCTTTTTCATCAGACCAGGATTATTTTCACATAGCTCCATACCATAAGTTAAGGTGGGGACTGCCAATGATTTATATATATAGGAAATAGAACTGGGGTGGGCAAACCGGATTCCAGATTGAATAAGAGTTTGAACAACAGCTCTAAAGTTTGATATTTTTTCATCAACATTTGAATAACCGAGTGAAGCAAAAACTGAATGTTTAGTATCCCATGTGAATCCCAGATGTCTAAGTTTATTCTGAAGATTTTTTTTATTACCAGAAATTGTTATTGTATTAGTTTGTATTTGGGCTTTACCTGAGATCAAGAACTCAGTCTTTTCGGCATTCAGTTTAATACAATTTAGATTACTGTAAATATTGCATGTTTTTATAAGCTTTTTGAGACCAGATAAGGTAGAGCTTAAAAGTATTATATCACCCGCATAGGCTACCACACCAGTAAAGTTACCGTTTATAGATGTGCCAACAATATCCTGATTTTTAATAGTTTCGAGAAGACTTTCAGTGTAAATATTATAGAGGTGAGGCGAAAGAATTGATCCTTGTCTTACTCCTTGGTTTAGAGGAAAAGAGTTTGATTTACAACCTTGATATGAGACTGTTGCGCTACTATTGTTATACAACGAGGAGATAGTGTTAACTATACATAGTGGTAATTTTTTATCGAAATATAATTTTTCAAATAGGATATTCCAGTTACAGCTATCAAAAGCTTTTTCTGCATCTAAAGAACATAGATACACAGGGGAATGATTGCTGTTGTAATGTTTAATTGTTTCGCTTATTAGAAATTCAGCATGTAGCGTTGAAGAGTTAGCATTGAATCCAAATTGTAGGGAGTGAGTATCTCTAATATCCGGACATATAATTAAGATCAGGTATTCTAGAACCTTTGTAAAAATTGGTATAATACTAATACCACGATAGTTGCTCGGGCTATCTAAAGACTTTTTGTACGATTTAACAAGGGGTACAATAGTTGACGTCGACATTGATATTGGAGTCGATCCATAATTAATGGAGTAATTAAAAAATTTGATGAGCCATTTTGTTAAAGTATCGCACTTTGCGTATTTCAAATGTTCTGCTGAGATACCGAAAGAGTCAGGAGAATTATATTTTCTTCAGTTATTGTTACATCATCATATTTTGTACACGGGGGAATTCTCTGATTTTCTTTACGATGTGTTATTTTTGGAGTATTCAGTACTCTTTCGAAGTGGTTTGCGAATTCTGAAGTAATAGATTCTTTGTCTTTTTTATTATTTATGGTAAATAATCTAGAATTTATGTCTTTGTTTAAACATCTAAAAGCATTCCAAAAGTTTTTTGGTTTAGTATTTTTTAACTTTTCAATTTTAATATATTGTGCGCAAATTTTATTATTTTGAGCCGACTTGACGGCTTTACGAAAGTTTTTACGAGCCATTTGGTAACGGTTAAATGATACCGAGTTTAACTCTTTAGAAAAACCAGAATCTCTCCATTTTTTAAAATGAATTGAAAGAATAGTTTTAGACCGACTTAATTCAGGTGTCCACCAAGATTTTGAATACAAACATTGCTTTTTATTTTTTAAAGTCTCCTTAAAAGCTATTTGAGCGCTGTCAGTAATTTTTTTATAAATTTGGAGAAGGTCGTATTCATATTCGTTAGTAAAATTAAGATTGTTAAAGCGATTGGTTAAATGAACATTGTAAGAATTTATAAAGTTAGAATCGTTCCAAGCGTAGCTAGGTATATTAGTATCTTCTGCTAGTTCAATGATATTGCATTCGGTGTACTTAACTTCAACTGATATTGATAGTGGTAGGTGGTCGCTCAAATTATTTGAGCATTCAGGATGAACAATGCATTTAATATTTATAAAACTTGTATATTTTGATACGGCGAAGTGATCAATATATGACGAATTCGGTAGTGTCTGGTGTCGATATGTATAATTAGGGCCAGAACCTTTAGTTACATCTACTAGTTCTAATTGATTTGTTTTTAAAAATTCCGATAAGTGCACAGAATAACTATTTCTTTTAGAATTTGATCTTTCAAATAAATCATACATTTTGTGTGGAAAGGATTGGAAGTCACCTGCTAATATTATATTGCCGTTACCTTCGTAACTATCAATTAGACCTTTAACAGTATCTAGTTGACCTTTATATTCTTCCAGAGACGAGAGGCTATTCCGCGATGAGGAGAGGTATAACCCAATAACTATAATATTAAGATTGTTTTTTTCGAAATTTATTGCTAAAATATGGTCGTCCTCGTAAATTACCCTTATATTTTGGAATTTATTTTTTCGTACAAAAAACGCATTTCCGCCAAACGGTCGGCCTTTTCATGTTTATTAGACTGATGGAAATAAATGGAGTGTGTGTTATTAGATATATCCCTTATTACGGAGTATTCAAGTTTAGATATCCAATGTTCACATAAGAAAGTTATATCATAGGATTGTATAAGTGACTTTGTAAAATCAATGTTTGACTTAAGTCCCTGACAGTTGAAAGTACATATATCGAAAGTTGTTGAAGATTTGTTTTTTTCTCTTATGGTGCTTGGATCCATTTTCAATTAATATTTGTTATTCCCCCGTTGGATACCAGATGATCCACGTTAGAATATATGCGCTTTTTACGGAATTGTTTAATGATGATATTATTATCCCATAATGAAGGGTTGAAAATTTTATCTTTTTCTGAATTACTTACGGAGACTCTATACGATCTGTTGAATTCGTTTTCTCTGTTTAAAGTAATTGATATAGGCGTAACACCTAATTCAGTTTCCATATACAATTTCATATGTTCTTCGTTGATTCGATTGCTAACACCACCTATAAAAACTTCAAATCTACGAATTATTCGACTACCAGCAATACTCTCATTTCCCGGAGTTTTCGTTCCAAATATAGGCTCCAATAACTTATGTTTTTTTTCTAAGAGTAGAATATTTGTTTGGCGGACAGGTTTATTATTTTCTCCAACTAAATTAAAACTATTCGGATTATCATCAATATTTGAAGGTTTTTCTTTAAATTGGTTAGTTTTGTCTGAGGTCTGTTGTTTTTGAGCCGCAACCTTTGCATATGTTTTGATATTATGCGATTGGCTTTCTGTATAAATGCTTGCATTCGTTTTGCCACAAGGTTGTTGAAAATTATCTTTTGCAGCATTTGCGGTGATATTAGAATTTTTATTTTCGTTTAGTGTGCGGTAATTAAAAAGCTTATTTTCGCATTGGGCATAATATTCAGATTTTAGGTTTTCCGTATTTGCATTTGATACTTTGGGGATACTTTTAAATAACTTACCGCAAGAGTTGTGTATCTTCAGCGATAGATTTTGAGCACGTGTTTTTATCGTGTTTTAAACTACTATTTATGTTTTGCCTTGGTTGATTTTTAAGAAATAAAAGATTATCGTTAGATACTATTAGGTCTTGCATAAGCTCATTTTGTATACTTATTTTTTCTTTTAACAAACCTAATTCCACTTTTATTTCTATATTTTCGTTTTGGATTGATTTTGAAATTTGTAATAAATCTTTTAATGATGAAGTCAGAAATTTATCGTCTAAGTGCGCAGTTTTTATATTCTTGCAAGAGATTAATGTCTTTGAAATTTCTTTGTGCAACTGATTGTCGCATAGAGTTATCAAGAAGATAAATATATCTTCTAAACATTTGGTTGTTTTGTACCGTTTACGAAGATTTTTTTCCATTGGATTTTCTGAGTCTAACGTTACGTTAATCTCTCTGAATTGTTCACTACTGAAGCTATCCAAAACTTCAAAAAACAAACGTTCACGGAGACTTCTTATTACATTTTCTTTCAATGTTATCAAAGTCAATTAAATAATAAAACATTTTTATAAAATACACACAATTATTACACAATTACTCAATTACAAAAATTACTCAACACACTCAATACGGTCAAAATTCGTTCCTTCTCCCCCTCCCATAAAATAAGGAGGCGGAAGGGGCATAGTTTTTTTTTGGACTTACCCAAAAAATTTCCTGTACACGTCCCTGGATTATTAAAAAATTTTTGTATTGTTGTTTTTTTTATCATTAAACAAAAGTGAATTCAAGTAAATTAAGTGCTTTACAATAAAGTTAATAAAAATTACAATTTATTTTTCAAATATTATAACTCAACTCGTCAATACCTTAACTCTCAATAACCATTTAATATAGGAAGGTTTTCTTAAATTGCAACTACGTATCATTTGTTTTATGATATTCCTTTAGGAGCTCTCCATTAACTACGTCAACAATTTTTTGGCAATTTTTAACTTCCCCTTCCCCTTGTCAATAACTTGTCAAACTTCCAGAGACCCCTCTAAAAAATTACGTCAACGTTCAATTACCCAACCACCCTCCTTCCCCCTCCCCCTCCCCACCCCCCTCCCTAAAAAAAAAAAATTTAACGGAAAAAAAATTAAACAATATTTTAAATAAAAACAAAGAAGATATAAAAAGTGAATTATTAAGAGAACCATTTAAAATTAAAAATGCTTGCTCTAAAAAAAAAATGAACAAAAGCAAAAGGTATTGAAAAAAAGTTATTAAACTTTTAGCTTAAAAACATATTTCCAGTTTATAACTACAAGAACTTACTCCAAACAAAAAAAAAAGAAGAAAGGGTGTTCACAAAGAGGGGAGAGTGGCGAGAAGTGGGACACGTAAATTTTCTTTCAGGCTAATTGCAATATCTTTTTTATTTGATTTATAAACTGATTCAAACAAGCTTTTAAATTTTTTTTTTTTTTAATAAACTCACCCCCTCTAGACCGATAAGGCCACTACAGACGAGGAGGCTACTTATTTGTGGTTATAACCCTCTCTCAACTCGATAACTCCAAAACACGAACCTTGACGAACGAGGCCGCTGCGCGGAAAAACGAGTTGAGCGTGGTACTACCAGGGACGCGGTGGGGATCGAGCTCGGAACCTCTCGCTTATGAAACGAGCGCTCTACCACTACACCACTACCGCTAAAATATTGCTTAAATAAACCTTCTTTTTAGGCGCCGAGTCTTTCCCCTTGTTAGATAGTTATAATTGGTTTCCACCCAATCATCACTAAGTATATATTTTTTTGCTTTTAGAGAAACCGTGCCATTGGGGTAAAGTGAGACAAGTGTGAGTTAGAGTGGGAAAATGAATTTTAAACAACATTTTAAGACAAGATATTAAATAGAAACTGATAAAATCATAAAATCACCTAATCGACATAAAAATGTTCAAGAGCTTTCAACAATGGAAATAACCAAATGGCGACGGGAAGAAGCAGGGCAAAAATATTTCTTTTTCCTGTTCCACTTCACCCCAATATTGACACTTTTTAAAGGTATATTTCAAAATTAGGGCTTCTAGCGCACGCAGAGAAACAAAGCATTTCTGCTAAAAAGAGGGAAAAAAATTTATTTGTTTACATTAAATAACTATTTATGTACAATAGGAGTCCTTAAAAAAATAAAAAAAAGAGATGGCATAATTGCTATATTAGCAAATCCAGAACTAAACTATTTTTAAAAAGTGTATTATTAGTTGTAAAAGATGTATTATTAGTTGTTTGAAAATGGAAATTTAAAAAAATGGCTGTTTGTTGTAACGTGTTTTGTACTAATGAAATTGAAATTTGAATGCAAATCATCTGTCAGACAATATTTACATTATAAATACTCGCATAGAACTGCCTGCGGATTGTTATGTTATTAATATAATTTGTAAAGCCCGGCCGGACTATATTTTATTTATACTTTCCCCAACCCACACCCTCAGTCAATGTAGCAGCATTCACTTGCATGTTTTACCTAAATCATTCGATGTAGCAGCACTCTCTTACATTTCTCCCTAAATCAGTATGATATATGATGACCGTTTTTGAAAAATCAAAACCTTACTTTGAGTTATTTTATCTTATGCTTACTCTTACCGAGTTGTTAGCATTTGGAATCAGTTGCCTTTCGATGTTTTTAATGCCAATAATATCAACATACAATATCTTTAAGAAAAATGTAACTCAATTAATTTTGGAAACGTTTTGTTGCGTTGACTGCATATCTTATTGTTTAGTTGTATATAAATTATTTATTTAATGTTGTACGCTGTTACTTTATTTATTTTGGGGCACGCTGATAGTATCCATCAATATGGACATGCGTGTCCTTTAGAACATGCATTATTTGTTCTAATAAATACAATCTAATTTAATCTAATTAATACATATGAAAAAACTTTAAAATATATTTTATAATATTTAATCATAGTGTTATTTTGTTTTGATTTATTATAAGTTTTAAGCAAGAAATTTGCCATTTTAACCAACTTTGGTTTTTTATTCTACCCTCAAGCGTTACCATTTATTTCAGGAATCTAGAATAGTAGTATACTTTACACAAAAAAAAACTTTTATTGTTTGCCACGGAATTTGTTTTATTCGAGAAAAAAGTGGAATTTTAAAAAGTTAAAAAACTTTTTTAGTTTTAAAAAACTTAAAAGTTTTTTAAAACTAAAAAATTTTTTTCACATACTTTATTTTTCATTATAAGAAACCTTTGCAATAAAAAAAAATTATTTAAAATATTTTTGTAGGGGTTTTGGCTAAAAAATGTCACTTTTGACCCACTGTACATCGTAAACATTAGACACTAGATAATCGGTCTCGAGTCTCGATTTCTCGTCTGGTATCGGTGCGATACCATACAGTATCGATATCGAAATTGCGATACTGGTATCGAAAATATTGTTAATGTTGGTACCGTTTGGTATCGTTTGGTCTCGATGCGATACTTTACAGTATCGACTTTGAGATCACGCGATACTGGTATCAAAAGTATCGGTTATGTTGGTATCGCTGCGATACCGTATAGTATCAATATCGAGATCACGCAATACTGGTATCGAAAGTATATTGACCTGCACACCCATCTGAAAAGTGTTCAATATTATTTATTTGAGGCAAATTTGTTTTTATATCATTGCAAACAACCTTAATAATTTTATAAACCATGTTCACATCATGGATCATATCATCCGAAATAATACAATAGGATTTGTGCTTGAGAATGCCTTCTTTTTTGAAATAAATAATCACTGGATGAAGTGTACATTGTAAATTTCTCCAATGAAAGCTTTGCACTTCATCCTGAACTACAAATTTATAGTTTTCCGAAAAATTACCCAGAAATAATGCTGTTACCTCATTCATATCTTCCTTTCTTGATCTCAGGTATAATGCTTGACTCTTTGCTAAATACGAATGTGGTGCAAGTTTTTCCAGTCTAGTTCAATGTATTCAAACACTGGCTCTTTATTATGTGTCAAGTTGGACCTATCTGTTGTTGCCCATTGATCAAATTTAATCTCATCATCATCTTCAAATTCTCCAAGTAAATCATAAAGTTTTTCAACCAATGCATTCATAGTTGCTGGGCATTTTTCACATTTCCTCATCATACAGTCTTTATTAGTTATATGACAGAAAATATAAGGTAACAATTCTTTGCATGTCACACCAAGAGGATGTAAAAGCAGTTTCAAATTCTGGTGAATAGCACAGACGCCTACAGAATGTGTTTCTGAGGCACTAACAGTAATACATCATTTAGGTCGCAAGGTGCAAAACCTTGAAAATCCTATTTTTTTTTTGGGGTTTTGGTTTTAAAGGCAACAAACAATTCCATTAAATTACATAAGAGCAAACGTTTTTGCATGTGGACATTTTTCTTAATGCTTACCGTCTTCGTAAAAGGTCTAGACCAGTTGAACTGTTACATCAGGAAAAGCTTTTCCTAATTCAGGGTTAGGCATGGTTAAAATACCTTTTTCTAATGTTAACTTACGTGCAGTTCGAGGTACATAGTTTGTTACATGCAGTGTTTCAGATACCTTTTTCATTGACCAGTCTGTTGGAGCAAGTGTCGCAAGTTGTACTTTTTTTGATGTTGATGCAGACTCTGCAATTTTGTTAGTTAACAAAACCATCATGTTATCAAACAATTTTGCTTTTTCCATATACTCATTATTAAAACTTGGCTGTTATTCAAAACCTTCTTCTGATATATTAAGAGAAATGGCTTCCTTTTTTAAATGGAGGTTGTTAATGCTGTCAATTTTCGTTTACCTTCTCTGATTTTACCTGACTTGTGCAATCCTTTGACCTTTATTGGAGATAGTCCGGCAAATGCAAGGTGTGTGTCTACACTTTCTTTTTTATTTTGAATGGATCTTTCATTAACCATATCAAAATCTTTATCATTTTTATTTTCACTTATACTTTTTGATAAGCGTGTCATAACTTTACTTCAACAGGTTGGACACAATTTTTTTCCAGGTATAAGATTTAAACCTATAGTTTCTGCTTCTAACACAGTATGCGTTTTAATCACACGTAGAGATGCTTAAAAAAAAGTAATTACATTACTTAAATAACATTAGTTATATATATATTATGTAATTATATTCTATAAAATTAGTTATATTAATCACTATGAAACATTGAACAAATCTTATTACCAAAAAAAACTTATACAACTTATCAATAATGATACTACCTAATAAAATATAAAAATGTTTACCCCTACACACCTTTTGGTGACTCAGAAATGGATTACAGTAACTTTTCTGATTACCCTCATATCTTACAACTAACATATCATGATGGTGTGTGCATATATTAGTAATTTGTTCTTGTTTCAGATTGGTTTGTTTTTTAAGTAGCTTACGATCATTGTTGTCAATATCTTCAACCAGACTTCTTTCTTGAGTATTTGGTTGTTTATAACAAGCTCCATAATTATTTACAAAGCAGCAATTAATTTTGTTATCCATATAAAAATATAATGACGAATCTCTGTCTAAACATTTAATACAAGAAATTTTAAATAATCTTAATGACATTAAGATTATTTAAGATTTTTTGTATTAAAATTTAAAATATGTCTACTAAACTAATAGCTACTTGTTCAAGCAATATGTTTTTTATAAATACAACTTTATTCTTTTTTTTTTTAGATATTGTTTGTGTTCAAGTGTACTTTTCTTGTTAGGGACGTTAATAATGTCCCTAACAAGAAAAGTATACTTGAACACAAACAATATCTAAAAAAAAAAGAATAAAGTTGTATTTATAAAGAACATATAGCTTGAGCAAGTAGCTATTAGTTTAGTAGACATATTTTCAATGCCTAACTATCTACTAATTGTTGTAAATTCTCTATTAACTACTTACAAAAAGTTGTGTAAAAGTAAAAGATAACTAAATATAATTTTATTTAGTCGTGTAACTTAACATGGTAACGTTAATTAGACATTTTTATTATATCATTTTATTACTTTTTTTATTGATGATAATAAATGTTTTATTACAACAAAACAACCAACAACAAAAAGTTACATAATATTGTTAAGTTTAATGACATGATATTGTGTAATGAAAATGACATTATTATTATGTAATGAAAGTAAAAAGAAACAAATTTATAAAATGTTCAACAATGTTTTGTAATAACTTTGTAATTTTTTTACAAAGCTATTACAAAGCAAAAATAATTGTATTTAGTTAAATATCAAAATATATTTTCAAACTTTTTTTTTTTTTTTACAAAATATCTTTAGAAAAATTGGAAAACTAAAACATCAATAACTCCTTGATAAAACATAAGGCCAAATAAAAATTGGTTCGCAAAGTAGATATATGTTTGATATTTATAATAACGAAAACCTAAACTTTTTTTCATCAGACGAAAAAAAGTTTAGGTTTTTAACTCCTTTGGTACCAAGTTTTAGCTTCGCAACATTACTACAAGTTTGTTAAAAGGGTAATAGTAAATTGACATATTTCCCCTTCTTTTTTTAGTCAAAAAATAACTAACTTCAAGTTGATGTAAATCTTAAAGAGTTGAGAATTTTTTGAAAAAATTTTACAGTCTTTCCTAACTTATATCTTTAAACATTTGTGCCAAATTTCAGCGAATTTGGTGATGCAGGGTGCAACCCCTTGTTTTTTGAGAAATTTTTAACCAATAGTCTTCAATAAACTCTAACGCTGTCATAGATACCTAATTCGAAATATGATAACCAATCAAAAGTGTAATAAAATGTGCAACCCGCGAAACCCAAAATCATAACAATAATTAAATAATCTATGGTAGCAAAAAACACGTCGCGCAAAGACCATTAAAAATGTAACCCGCATGAATATAAACATGTAGTGCACTACATGTTATTTAATATCCTTCACTATTTATTGTAGTGCACTACATGTTATTTAATATCCTTCACTAGTGAAGGATATTAAAAAGTTTTGTGAATAATAATAAAAAATTAAAGTTGTGCATGTGAAAATTAGAACGAGTAATGAATGCAAGATATAATAACATAAAAATTCCTTGTTAGCAGTGATAATATGAAAATAAGCAAATAAATAATATAGTAATAAATATTTTAACAACACTAACTAAATACTGTAATAAACTAGATTTTTTTTTTTTTTTTTTTTTTTTTTTTAAATTTTTATTTTTTGTCATTTGACACATTTTACAATGTTAACCTTACATTCAAATAAATTTATACAAATGCAAGCTGACTGGGGCATGTAGAAGACAAAATGTCTTATCATCAAGCCCCTTCGTGAAAATAAAAAAAAATTTACAATTTCCAATAATATATAAAAGAGTGAAATTAAAAAAAGGTTTAAAAAAAAACAAATTAAAATGTTTGAAAAAATCAAAAAGTTGAAAAATAATTTTTAAGTTTGACAAAACTAAAAAGTTTGAAAATAATAAAAAAGAAAAAATTTTGAAAAAATAATTTACAAATCCGTACATTTGCGTATACATACCCAATAAACTTCATAATATATATTTAAACATACAAAAGATATTTTGAATTAAAAAAGATTCTGAACATTTTACAGATTTAAGTTCATCTACTTATATTTTTTTTAAAACAAAATTAAAACAGACAAACAAAAAGAAACAAGAAGAATATATATAAGAAGGATATATGTATATATATACACATACACACATACATATACACATACACATATACACATACACACATACACACATATACATACACATACACACATATACATATACATACATACACACATATACATACATACATACACACACATACATACATGTATACATACATATATACATATACATATACACATATATACATATACATACACACATATACATATATACATATGCACATATACATACACACACATACACACACATACATATATACATACACACATACATATACACATACACATATACACATATACATATATACACATACACACATACTCATATACATACATGTATATATACATATATATATATACATATACACACATACACATACACTCACACACACATATATATATATATGGATATATATATATATATATATATATATATATATATATATATATATATATATATATATATATATATATAAATATATATATATATATATATATATATATATATATATATATATATATATATATATATATATATATATATATATATATATATATATATATATATATATACACTCGCAAAATACATATATATATAATTTTTTTTTAATTAAAAAAATGAAAGAATGTACGTATTGTTTAAATTTAGTAATTGTTTTTTTATAGCTCTTTTAAATATATCAATAGATTTTATTTTTTTCATATTTTCGTCAAGAACCGAGTTCCACAAACGTGGTCCCCGACATGTAATTGAGAAGTCAGACTTTTTCAGTAATGTTAGTGGGATGCAGTAATTATTAATTGAGTGTCTTGTTTTATATTTATGATTAATAATAGAGAAGTTTTTATAAAAATATTTTGGAATTAATTCGTTTTCAAGTTTAAACATAAATAACAAGTTATGGTAGATGTTTAATTTGTATACATTTAGGGCATTTATTTCCTTGAGTAACGGCTCGGCACTTTCGTATCTATCCATGCCCGAAACTAATCGACTTGCTTGCTTTTGTTTTGTGTAAATAGTTTTTAGGAAAGATGAGTGATTGTTTGCCCAGGCAATATTACAATAGTTAATATGACTATGTATAAACGAAAAATATAATTTTTTTAAACATATTTTGTTCAAAAGAGGTTTAGTCTTATACATTATCCATAAAGTCTTTGAGACTTTGTTCTCGACTAGCTTTATTTGGCTTTTCCAATTTAAATGTTCGTCAAAAATTAATCCAAGTATTTTCATTGAAAACACTCTTTTTATTTTAATATTGTTAATAGTTAGTTCTGGTAGTGTAAGTGGAAGATTCTCGGATTTAGATAGTTTAGCAAACAAAATATATTTTGTTTTTTCAATATTCAACGAAAGTTTATTTGCTATAAACCACTCATTGAGATATGTTAGTTTAGTGTTTATATTACAAAAAATATTTTTTAAATTTGAATCAGAATAGAAAACATTAGTATCGTCAGCAAAAATAATATAATTAAGTATTTTTGATGACAAATAAATATCATTAATATAAATTAAAAACAGTAAAGGTCCAAGTATTGATCCTTGTGGAACTCCACAACTTATTGACTCAAATAGGGAGCATGTTAAATCAAATGGTACTACTTGTTTACGATTTTTTAAATAACATTGCAGCCACTTTAAGTTAGAGTGAGCTACTCCGTAATTACATAGTTTATTGATAAGAACCTTGTGGTTGACAGTATCAAAGGCTTTGGATAGATTCAGAAATATTCCGAGAGTGTAACTATTGTTTTCAAAACCATTTAGAATTTGGTTCGCAAGATCAATTACTGCATGCTCCGTGGAATGGTTTTTGCGAAAACCAAACTGTTTATGATAAAGAATGTTATTAGTTTCAAGATAATTGTACAGTCTGTTGTGCATAATACGCTCTAGTATTTTAGAAAAACAGGAAAGTATGGAAATTGGTCTATAGTTAGATTTTATCGAATCATCGCCGCTTTTGTATATTGGAAATATTTTTGCTAGTTTTAGTTGGTCAGAAAAAATGCCGTTTCTTAGGAAAAGATTAAAAATTATAAAAAGAGGTTTCTCAATAATATCAGAGACCGCTTTTACAACATCAGGGTTAATTTCATCTAGACCCACACTCTTATTTGTTTTCAACATACTAATTGCTAGCCGAAGTTCATCAACCAGAAGCTCCGATTCATCCATTATGGAATCTGATTTTTTCAAAAAGGATTCAAACGATTTACTCCCCTCAGGAATTGCACTGGCTAGTTTTTTCCCTATATTTATAAAAAAGTCATTAAATGTTTCTGCAATTTCTTTATTTACAAAAGCATCTCCTATATTACCATCTCTTTGCAATTTTTTTGGGAAATTATCAATTTTTACATTTCCTACGCCTGTTATTTCTTTGATTACATTCCATGTTTTTCTTGCATTTCCAAATGTTTTATTAAGCAATAAGGAATAGTAATTTTTTTTTTGATTGCTTTTTTAACTTTTCGAAAGAATTTTTATATTTTTTGTATTTTATTTCATTTTTGTAGTTCTTTTTTTTTTAAAGTTTTTGGTAAAGTTTTTGTTTCTTTTTTGATGACTTAATGATAACTTATGATATTAATGATAACTTAAACTCTATTTAAGCCAAATGAGTGGTTAAAAATATGTTTTGGGTGATATAACAATGATTTAGGTTGTTCTATAAAAACGATGTACGAAGCGGAAAAAAATATTGTTAAGAAGTAAAGTTTTTTCTACGGTCCGAATTAAAAGTAACTTTGAGAAATCAAAACTTTCAAAAAGTAATGTAAGCCCAAGTAAAATAAGGCAAGATGGCAAACTGGGCTTGATGGCTTTTTATATTACAACTTGGCAAAAAATTAAGAATGAGTTTTAGGAATATTTTTTTGCAACGCCTGTTTATTTTGCAACGCGTGTTTATTTTGCAATACTTTAGATAAAGTAGTTGAGAGTTTTAGGTAGAGTTGTTGGTAGAGACAGAAAACGCAAAGTAATTCATCAAGCCCTGATTACGTGACCAGATGACAAATTTATGATATATTTTGCATTTGATTTTTATTACAAAAATTTTAATTTTAATTTGGTAATAATTTTTTTTGTTAAAAAGCATGCAGTAAAAATGTTATTTTTATATGTGTGCTTGTTAAGGTGCTCCCAAAAATCTTCACGGTCTTATCACAGATCTCTACTGAAAAGGAAGTTTATGTCTCTTTTTTTACCAATGTCGCTTATATGAGCGGAGCCTGCTTTGCACTTCAAACTTCTTGGTTTTGATCCATAACCCTAAAAACTGCGCCTCGGCTGCATAAATATTATTTTATTATTATATATTATTTTCTTGTTGCTGTCAGTTTTGAAAACTCAAAATTTTTTTAATCTTGACACTTTTTCTTCTATATATATATAAAAAAATTGTTGATGCCTTGTTTTTTGTGGTTTTTAAAATTTTATTATGAGTTGTAAAAATTTTTTTTACGTTTGATATAATGGAGAAACTGCTATTAATTCAAGCAGATAAAATGTTAAGAAAATTCAAGAGTAGCAAAAAGAATCGTTGTTTTATCTTGAGAAAGGGAAAGAAAACCTTTACTTTATATTGTTCACAATGCAAAGCTATTGTAAATGATAAAAAAGAAGCAATGGTTCTGGACTTGCAAAATTCTGATATGGTGCTTGAAGTTTTCTAATTTAGAGGTCAATTTTTTCTTATATTATATATATCTTATTATATATATTTTTTTATTGTGTGGTATCGCTTATGTTCCAATGTCGATATTATCAGTATCGCTTTAATACCATACGATACCGATAATAAAAAAAATCGTATAGTATCGTATGGTCTCGAATCGAGACTCTCAATAAAACAAAAAAACAAAATATTAAAGTGTGACTTATTGAATTTTTTATTAACAAAATACAAGTACTATTGCTGTTTAAAAATTTATTTATTGTTTTTAAATAATCTACAATACTTTGACCAATGTCTATTCGTTGTTTTTTCCTTTACCGTACTTTCGATGGTATTTTAGGATTTTCTTTTATTAATATTGGCAAAGATAAGTCTTATTCATGTCCTATATCACTTTCACTTTCGTTTTCTTGTTCAATGGGCCATTTTTGATGTAATTTTCAAGAGTGGAATAGTTCCGCTATTTATTATAATAAATACAAGCTCATCTGCCTTGTCACTATCGAGATTGTATCTACGATCAGTAATGACAAGACCAGAAGCAGAAAATACTATTTCAGATGATGCAGAGGTTGGTAGAGTTGCCAACCAAAATCTTGCCGAAAAGGAAACACTCGAAAGGATAGGAAGTTTTACCTGCATTTTTGGATCTTATTATTTTTTGGTATTTTTCCATTTCTACTTTAATTGGAGGGTTTTCGTGTATATGATGTGAGTTAGTATCTTCCTTTTACTTTGCTTAAATAATAACCTTGTGCATTATCAGCAACAAAACCGTTACTACCGATTTTATTACTGGAGCTTGAGACAGACAATGAAGAATCCTCAAAGTATTATTTGGTTGTGGGATGGTTTTTAACCAGTTTTTTAATATTTTCATCGTCAGCATCAAAAAAATGTCCACGAAAAAATAGATGCAGGTAATGTCTTTAGGCAAATGCGGGTAATTTACGGCCTTTGTCTGGGAATCTCTTATTTGTTTCTAATAATAAGTCCTCCAAGAATTTTTCTACTAATTTGTTGTTTCCATGAGTAACATAATTATTCTTTTCTTTCTCTATAAAGTTGAAAAGTACTGTTACTTTCTACATTGACATGTCAATCCGGATCTCTGTATCACAAGATGAAAAAAACTGATAATTCTTTAACAGATTTAAGCACTAGAACAATAGCTTCAAAGAGTAGAAACTGATCATCTGTAGGTACGGTTTTCTTCCAATCATCATCTTCTGAATCGCGTAAGTATATGAGTGAAACCTTCAGTTGAAGCATGGCGTGCAGCATATCGTAATGGCTGTTCCGTCTTTTGGTTACTGTGAAGAGTGTTTTGAGGTAACTCATATCTAACCTGGAACAAGCATCTTTCAACGAAGCACTGAAGGCTGTTGCATTATGAAGCCTGGTAGTAAGTGAGCTGGCTTAAGGAAAAGCTTCTTTCAGTTCCGGGGTACCCTCAACTGTTCTTTGAAGTGCAGTGTTTTTATCACTGCATGTAACAGAGCGTTCTTCTATAGTTATTAAAGACACACTGTTGTTTAGAGCACACACCATATTTGATGCCTGATCAATAACACACAGTTTATTTGGTATTTTAATTAATGATTCAGGGTATGAAAGTGTGTTATCCAGTGCTTTTGCAATATTGATACCAGTGTGTCGCTCTTTGAATAGGCACACTTCTAATGTAAATTTCTTCAGGGCAAAGTCTGGAGAGATATAATATAACGTCACAGACAAGTATGAGCCATTTGCTCTTGATGTCCAGTGGTCGGTGGTTATGACAACCTGATTAAGATCTATGAGCTCCTTTTCCATAACTTCATGCATTACTACCTTCAGTGTATGGTAAAGCTGAGGGAGTTTATTTTTTGAGAAAGTTGTTGAATGTTTTATTGTGGCATTTGGTAATATTTTGTTCATAAACCTTTTAAAATTTTCAGAGTCAAAAAAACTGAACGGCAAGCACTCAGTAGCAATCAAAGTAATGATGTCATGATTAACTACTTATTGACGCCGATCTTGAAGTGGCCACTTTTTTGTAACCGTCTTCTTCAGGAGAGTGAGAGTTTTAAAAGCTATATCCTTTGCCGATCCATAAACACCTGCCTCGATTACGTTTAGTTCTTCATTTACTTGTGATCTCCGCTCGCCTTCTTTTTTTTTGAAGTTCAATAAATAACTTCCTATGTTGTGTTTGAATATGCTTTCGCAAGCCAGTAGTATTTGCTTGCTTTGTTGCAAGCTTATTCACACAAGTTTTACACAGAGCAGATTTTCCGGAAAATATAAAATACAGTTTAATAATAAATAAAATGGTTTTACTTTTTAATTATAATTTTATTTTATTTTTGTTAAAAACAAAAGAACTGGGACGCTTTGAACTGACATGGGGCCTGAGGCAAAAATAAGTTTTGGGGGCTTTAACTGTAAATTTTACCTCTAACAAAAGTTAAATAATTTCAGAAAAATTGTTACTAAAAAAAAGACCCTTTTGATAGACGTGAATTTATTTATTTTTTTTACAATTAATTAGGAGGCATCTTAATATGAAACAAAAAAAAATTCAGTATAGGCTGACATACAACCTGGTGATCAACGACAAACTAAATGCATCTCTTTAATTCCTGACATATATATTATTGTTTACAGTATTTGTCTTCAGATTTTAAAATTTTTAATTTTTATTTTTTTCGTCTTCTTATTTTGTTTTGATAGTTTTTTAATTTTTTACTCTAAACAAAAATGAGTTTTGCCTTATTTTTTTTCTTTAAAAATTGAATTTTTATTTTACTTTAAAAATTAAAGTGTTTTTTTGTTTATGTTTTAATGAGTGACTAAAGGGGCTCTATGAAAAGGTCGTGATGATAAACGCATCATCCTTACCTTCTTTGAATCCCTGACTTATTATAACAGTTTATTTAAATATATTGTAAAAAATAAAAAATAAAAACGTTTTTATCAAGGTTTTTATTTTATTTATTTTTTTTATGTTTACGATGTTTCTTATTTTATATGAAAAATTGTAATATTGTTTAATCAGCGAAACAAAAAGGTTTAAAAAAAAAAAAAAAAAAAATTTAGCACACTGCGCATTGCGATATATGAATTATTGCTCCACCAATTAAATTAATTTTTTTTAAATCTTAATAGTTAATAAACAATAATAGTTATAACGTAATACGGTAAAAAAAAATGTATTTTTAGTTAAAAAAAATTAGAAAAGTTGAATTCTCATAAAAGATTTGAACCTAAGACTTTTATGTCATAACTTTATTCGCTTGGCCACGCAAACTTACGCGCTTAAAAGTTAAGTTAATATATCTAATAATAATTCTGCCGGTAATTAGTTTTAAAATTATTTTCCGACATTGGCGGTGTCATGAAATAAATTAACCCCCATAGTAAATTAACTCCCGTTGCATAATAAATTACCCGGGGAGTTAATCTATTTTGAAATAGATTAACTCCCCTTGAAATAAATTAAACCATATTTTAAAATATAATTATCATGTCCGTAGAAACACTACGGACATTTTCTGTCAACTTTTTTGTGTTAAAGATATAATATGCCAAGTAGAGAACGGAAGACTGAAACTAAACATATAAGCTAAACTGACACCCTAGCTCAGTAAAAGAACTATATGTTTAGTGATGTTTTCCAATTCTCTGCGAATTATTATTTTTACAACAAAATATTATTATTTATGATTAAAAAATCACTGCCAGCTTTTATTTAATGAATTATAATCTCCCTTTTTAAATGTTTTTCTGTAGCATACGTAATGTGATGTATGTGTTACAGTCTTGTAATTTTTTGCTGTTATATTATTAAAATTTCCCTCCTTTAAACAAAAACTTCTTGAATTCTTTTTTAAAAACATCTTCCTCTTTAACTTTTTCAAACCTTTCGATTTCTCTCCGCACAATGGCACTCTAATAAAAAAAAATAATAATAAATAAATACAAAAAAATATAAAATCAAAAAATACAAAAAAATATAAAAAACAAAAACAAAACAAAAAAATATAAAATTTAAAAAATAAAAATTAAAAAAATATATGTATATATAACCATGGTAACTATTGTAACACCTTTTATCTTAGTATTATTGTAACACCTTTATTACTGTAACCATAGTGAAACTTATTTTATTTTGAAAATTTATATAGTCATAGTTTTGTTTGCAGATGATACAAACTTGTTTTATTCTAGTAAAGATATCAGTAAATTATTTCAAACAGTAAACACAGAACTTGAAAAATTAACCCAATGGTTCAAATCAAACAAACTATCTTTGAACATCAATAAATCCAAATACACTTTGTTCCATCGTCTTCATAAAAAACAAGATATTCCATTAAAACTTCCTGATCTTTTTATTGATAACGCATTATTAAAAAGAGAGCAATCAATAAAGTTTTTAGGTGTGATTCTGGATGAAAATTTAACCTGGAGGGACCACATAGGTCTAATTGAAAATAAAATATCAAAAAATATAGGTGTTTTGTATAAAGCCAAGCAGTTTTTAAATCTATCTTGTTTAAAAAACTTATATTTTTCTTTAATTCATTGCTACTTAAATTATGCAAACGTTGCTTGGTGCAGCACAAACGCAACAAAAGTAAAAAAACTGTTTAGTAAACAAAAACAGGCTATAAGGATAATTACAAACGTAGACCGTTTCTCTCACACTAAAACATTATTTAATAAACTTAATATTCTAAATATATATAAACTAAACCTTTACCATATTCTTATCTTCATGTTTAAACTTGATAAAAAAATATCACCAATGTTATTTAATTCACTTTTTGAAAAAATAAACCACATATACCCTACCAGATTTTCAAAAAACAATTACATTCAATCCAAAACACATTATTCAGCAACCAAATTCTCAATTGCAAACCGAGGTCCTAAGCTGTGGAATACAATATTAAATAATGAGCTGAAATCTAATTATTCTTTAAACCAGTTTAAAACAAAACTTAAGCAATTACTGATAATACATGAAAATGAATTAAAGTTCTTCTAAAAAGCTTTTTAAACTAGCAAACAAAAACAAGAATTAACCTACTAATTACTCTTTAATATTATATTTAATATTCTAAACAATAGTCTGCTATTGTAAATGTATTTCTTATCTTATAAGTTTTGAATTTACAAACGATTTTTTAGGTTTTATTATTTGAAATACTAATTACTAAAAATATTGTAAAATTTTATAATTTTAATTTTTATTAAAAAAAGTTATTGTAAATTCTTTTTGTAATATTAATACTTATATATCATCTTATTTTACTAATCAGTTCTTAAATATAAATACTCTTTGAATTACTAAATATTTTAAACGTTATATATTTTATTTTTTACATTTTGTTAAAATATTTTATTTGATGAATATGCATTTTTTTGGGGGGGCTTAATGATAAGATGAATTTTGTCTTTTTCAAGCCCCAGTCATGTAAATATTTGTTTTTACAAATTACGAGTGTAAATTATTTTCAATCGGCAAATACAATACTAAAAAAAAAAAAAAAATAGTTGTATTTAAAAAAATGATATATTGTAACTTTAATTTTAAACACGTTGAGATAATGTAAACTTATAAAATTTTGTAAATAAATACTATTTTATAAATAAAAAAAAACTAAAAAAAAAAAACATAGAAAAGTTGTTTTTTCCCCGTTTTTCCCTGTTTTAACCGGGAGTTAACTTTTCGGGGAGTTACTTTATTTCGCGTCACCGGCAATTACCTTTTGAGTTAATGTATAAAAAATGCTTAGTAAGCACTAGATAATCGGTTTCGTAAAAGTCAATACCGAGAAGAATAGTCTTGTATCGCCTGGTTTCGCTTATGTACCAATGTCGATACTATCAGTATCGGTTTGATACCACTCGATACCGAGAAGGATGTTCTCGTATCGTATGGTATCGCTTGTGTACCAATGTAAGTTTTAGGGTTGAGGTTTGGTTCGAGGTTTCGGGGTTACCTTAAATACACGTCCGCCCAATTGTTTAAAACTAAAGTTTAGTTGTTGAATGTTGAACACAGAACGAATAAGCAGGCGAGAATAACGATACCATGAGAGAATTAATTAAAGTAATGATACCAGATGAGAAATAAAGTTTTTTTTTTTTTTTTTTTGCCGTTTCATATATTTACAATATAGACATATAACATTTATAAAAATTGGCCGGAGCAAGAAGAAGACAATGACTGTTATATCGCCGAGCCCCGTTTACAAAATACCCGTGTATATAAACAAATATAAATAAAATATACAAAAAATGTTAAAGAGTACATAACTTTTGTCAAATAATAAAATGACATTTATATTAAAATTTAAAAGTAAAGAAAGTTTTGTATACTAATACAAATATATTTGATACATATAACAAAATATATTTAATGATAATGGGAGCGTTTGTTTCTATTTCAAAATTTCCTTTTAAAAAAAATACTTAAAGTCTATTGAATTAAAATCTAATTGAAGTAAGATTCTTTTAGAAACTGCTTTAAATTTTTCTAAAGAGTAGAGTTCTTTATTAAAGTTTTTAATAAAATTTGGATGCGATGTCACATAATTATTAAATTTAAATATCTTTAATGACTGTTACAAAATCAATTCCTTATGAACAATCATTTCTCATACTCTGTTAGAATAATCGTTTAAGATTGCATCACAAGCAATTCCCTCAGGAGAATTATAAGACTCTCTTTATTGATTGCAAAATTAAATTTTAATTTTGAATAATTCCGCACAGAAAACTTTTGCCTGAAAGGAATAAAAACTCAATAGAGTTGGAATAACGATATGAGAAACTGCACAAAGCAGGGGCGGATCCAGTTCATTGTTCTAGGAAGGTAGTCCGACCAAAAAAAAAATAATAAGATATACGTTTTTTTTTAAATAAAACGACTATTTCATTCGATCATTTAGAATGATTTTAGAAAGGTCTACTTTAAAAGAGAGTTAGCGAATATTGACTGGTGAGATTTAGAATCTTCTTATGACACCAATTTAATGTATAACAAGTTTATCAATATTTTTTTATTTTTTTATGAAAAACATTTTCCCAAAGTAACAAAAACAATTAAACTTAAAGACATAAATTCACCTTGTTTAAGTAAAGGTCTTAAAAAGCCATCTAAACGGAAAAAAAAATTATATATAAAATACCTTAAAAAAAAAAGTGATAAAACAAAAACAGAATACAAGAATTATGCAAATTTATTTGAGAAACTTAAAAAAACCGCTAAAGCTACTTATTATAACAAACTTCTTAAAAAGTGTCAAACAGATTCCAGAAAAACATGGCAATTATTAAATGAAATAATTGGAAAACCAAAAACTAGCAAACCATGCCTTCCTAAGACAATAAAAATCAATCACAAATCAATTGATAATGAAAACGACATTGCAAATGAGTTTAACAACTTCTTTGTTAATATAGGATCTAAACTTGCATCTCAAATTCCTCGTGTAAATGAATCTTTTGATAAATATTTAATTCGTAATAGAAATAAACTAAATTACGAAAAACTAACCATGTTAGAAATTAAAGAGGTTTTTAAAAGCCTTAAAAGAAACAAGGCTACTGGAATCGACGATGTCAATAGCAACATAGTAATTAACTGTTACAATGAGCTTAAAAATCCTTTATTCAAAATTTTTAAACACTCTTTAAAGGAAGGTATATTTCCTGAAAAACTAAAAACTGCTAAAGTAAAACCTATATTTAAATCAGGAGATGCAAGTAAAATAGATAATTTTAGACCAATATCAATACTTTCAACATTCTCTAGGATACTTGAGAGAAATATGCACAATAGGTTATATACTTTTTTTAAAGAAAACAATCTTATTTATTTCAAGCAGTTCGGCTTTCAAAAAAAATACATCAACTGAACACAAAATCCTTCACTTGGTTGAAGTAATAAAAAACTCCTTTACAAACGGAAAAGTTACTTTGGGGGTTTTTGTAGATCTCTCGAAGGCTTTTGATACAGTCGACCACAAAATATTGTTATCAAAGCTTAATATGTACGGTATAAGGGGTAGATCCAACAAGTAGATAGAAAGCTATTTAGATAAACGTGTGCAATATGTATATTACGGAGACAATAAACTCTCTAATCCGTCTATAATAGAGTGTGGTGTACCTCAAGGTTCAATACTTGGGCCCTTGCTTTTCTTAATCTATGTAAACAATCTCTATATGGCTTCAAAAAGAATTTCAACTATAATGTTTGCTGACGATAGCAACTTTCTTATCTCTGGAAAATATAATAGCGAGCTGTGCGTAGAAATGAACAATGAATTAGAAAAGATTTCAGAGTGGTTTAGGGCAAACAAACTCTCTATTAACTCAAGTAAAACAAAGTTTTCTTTATTTCATCCTTCTTTTAAAAAAAAAGAAGTTCAATCTTTTTTTCCGAAATTGTTTATTGAAAATAGAGAAATAGGTAGGGATACTGTTACAAAATTTTTGGGTGTTTTTATTGACGAAAATCTAAATTGGAATAAACATATCGCTTAAATAGGTCGTAAAATATCCAAAAGCATAGGAATAATATACCAGTCACGTTATTTATTAAAAAAACAACTACTCAAACAAATCAACTATAGTTTTGTTCAAAGTTACCTAAACTACGGAAATATAGCTTGGGGTAGTACCTATAAAACGAAACTAGAACCACTTTATCGTAAACAGAAGCATGCTATACATGTGATTAATTTTAAAAATAAAACAGAACACTCAAAACCTCTTTTTGAACAAATGTCTTTATTAACATTGTTTGAACTAAATGTATATAATGTTCTAAGTCTTATGTATAAAAGCAAAATGCAAAAAAGTCCTTAAATTTTCTATAGTCTTTATAAACAAAAACCAGAGTACAAATATTTATTGCATACAAATAGTACCCTGTTAGAGCCTTCATGCAAAAATAAGCTTGAACAATTCAAAATGACTTATCGTGCACCTCATATCTGGAATAAGTTTTTACTAATTAATTTAAATAATATTGATTTATAAAACTTAAATTGCTTTAAAAAAACTATTAAAAAGAGTATTTTAAAGTATGAAAATTTAGTTAGTGATTTTTTTTAAATTTATTTTTAAATATTTTCTTTTTTATTTAATATAAATATATTTTCAACATTGCGATTTTACAAAACGATTTTTGTAAAAATATAATTGTATACTTGTTATCTGACATTTTAATACCATTATAAATTAATGATTTTATATATTCATAAAGATTGTACATCTTAATAATATGTACAATCTTTATGAATATGTTTTTATATTTACGGCAATGTAAAGCGGTTCTTGATGATAAGACCATTTGGTCTTCTGCAAGTTTTCCGCGTTCTTTTTACAGTGTTAGAGTGAATTTATTATTTTTGTAAAACCACTTTGTAATATTTTGTTTTTTATTTATATATTCACTGTTAACGAATCATTATTATGTGGTTATGAATTTGTAATATTAAGGAACAAAAAATAAACTTAAAATTAAAATAAATAAAAATAAAACAAAAAATAAATAAATAAGGTTATAAAGTAGTTTGCAAATAAATATATTGAATGGTTATAAAACTTTTTTATTTTTAAAAATAACAAAATATTGAATTGCAACTTTTTGTATTTTTGCTTATTTTTTTTTAATTTTAACAATAATATTTTAAAGTTTGACTTTTACTAGGAAGGGTTGTACTCCGAATACCACCCATCTTTTCTTTTTGTCTGCCCCTTACACACTGTTCAACATAATTTAATTATTTGTAATAGAAAAAAATGTTCAGCAAAATCATTTCTTTCCTTTTAATCACGATAAAAAAAAATTAAAAAATTTTTCCTCAGCCTTTATACTGTACAAAACAATACTAACATAAACTATTACTTTTGATACTAGCACCACGTGTTCTCGATATTGATACCGTAAGGAATCGCATCGAGACTAAACGATACTAACATAACCGATACTTTTGATACCAGTATCGTGTGATCTCGATGTCGATACTGTAAAGTATCGCAGCGAGACCAAACGATACCAACATTAACAATACTTTCTATACCAGTATCGCGTGATTTTGATACCGATACTGTATGGTATCGCACCGATACCAGACGAGAAATCGAGACTCGAGACCGATTATCTAGTGTCTAGTGCTTACCTATATTTTTCTTGAAATAATCTGAGATTACCGATGCTGTGAAAGGCATAACGAGTGAAGTCTTCATATAACTTTAGTTAATAAAAAAAACTAATCTTCACTGAAGATTATTTTTCTTTGTTAACTAAAGTTATACTTATGTTTAATTGTTCAAAACTAAAGTTTAGTTGTTGAATGTTGAACGCAGAACAAAGACCAGGCGAGAATTACGATACCACGAGAGATTTAATTAAAGTAACGATACCAGAAGAGAAATTAAAATATAAAAGCGATATCACACAATTAAATTAAAATAACTGTAGTGACTGTTACGAAAGCAATTCTCTTTTAGCAATCATTTCTAATAAGCGTTTAGAATAATCTTTACCGATTCTAATAAGCGTTTAGAATAATCTTTACCGATTACATCACAAGCAATTCCCTTTCAAGAATTATATGAAAAACTCTCTTTAATGATGTTAAAAATCTAATTCCCTTTGAACAACCATTTCTAGTATTCGTTTAGAATAATCATTAACTGTTGCATCGCCAGCAATTTTCTTTGGAGAATTATATGAAAAACACTCTTTAATGATTGTAAAACTATTACCTTGGAGATTAATTCCGCACAGAAAATTTTCACTGGAATGGATTAAAAATTCAATAGAGTTGGAATAATGACATGGAAAGCTACACATAGCAGGGGTTGATTCAGGTCATTGTGCTAGGGAGGTAGTCGGACCAAAAAAAGTATAAAAAATAAGGTTTGCGTTATTTCAAAATAAAACAACTGTTGCATTATATAAATGTTTTGATATGTTGAAAATATCAAAACGTTTGATGTTTAGAATGGTTTTAGATAAGGTTATAAAGACAGTTAGTAATAATAAATATATTAAATATTTTTATAAACTTTTTGTATTTTTTTAATTTTATCTATAATATTTTGAAGTTTTACATTTTTTAGGTAGGGCAAAAGAGTAGTTACCCCAAACACCACCCCCTCCCTTATCTTTTGTCCGCCTCTTACACACTGTTTAACATAATTTAATTATTTGTAATAATTTAATATAGAAATAAATGTTAAAAAAATCTTTTCTTTCCTTTTAATTATGGTAGATAAAAATAGTAATAACAATAACAGAGAAAATTAATATACAGAAGTATCACACAGTTATTTAAATTAAAACAAATATACCAGATAAGAGATTAAATGATAAGCATGATGTCATGCAACCAGCTTAGAGAACAAGAATGTTCATATTTATCCAAAACAAAGAAATTAGTTCGGCAAACTTTTTTAGATGCAAATTTATGAGCAAGAATGCAAATGTCAAATTTGGCAGCCGTTTCTTGTTCCACTAAAAGAATTGCATAGTCATTTAAACGTTGTTGAGACATAGATGTGCGTAAGTTATTTTTAATTATTTATGTGTCACTGGAAGCAACAGAGACAGGCGCTGTTAACATGATGTGTGGGTCATTACCTACTTAAAATACAACTTAATTTAATTGTAATTTAAGTAGCCATGGTAGGGCAATAGTGAGATTAGGAAGCACACATTTTTGTTTTACACAGAAACTCCAAGATTTGTCTTGATTATACTGATTTATTTGATTTTCCACGTATTAATTTCATAAAATAATTTTACACATTTTATTGAACGTTTTATCACAACTGAATTAAATTAAAAACGTTGACAAGAAATTCTTTTCTTTGTTACATACCGTAGATTTCCCAAATTCCGCACTTAAAGTTGAATAACTCCGCTTATTTTTTGGTTTTCTAATTAATTTTTGTTAAAATGTTGCGATGCTGCACTATTAATGTTGCAATGTGTTGATTATCATGGATTAAATAAGTAAGATAATATGAACACATATGTCAATATTTTAATATTCATATCATATTTTTTAGCGCCCTTGGAGACTTTGGCGCTCTAGGCAAATGCCTAGTTTGCCTATGCCACGAGCCGGCCCTGAGTATCGATATCGATACCTTGAGGTATCGCACTGAGACCAAACGATACTAAGAATTGCAAAAATATTTTAAATCTTTGTTTCCATTGTGAAGATTTTAATTTTACTGCTAAATGGAACTTTTTTGCAACTAGTCACGTGGTAAGTAACCTTGTGATAGGATAGGTGGTACAGTCAAACGTCTGGCAACACTAGCAAGTTTGCAAAGAGATACGGGTAATCATATTTTATCTCCACAAGCAATGTATAAATATTGCAATGAAAACATTGAAGGCATAAATTTCCTATATATTTCATCAATAGATTTAACTTTGGTGAGAACCGCTCTTAAAGAACGATTGGATACTGCAAATACAATACCTGGAACACGTAGTTACCATCATAAATACAATACCTGGAACACGTAGTTACCATCAGTTTGTACCGCTTGACCATCAAAAGGTAAATTATTATTTTTTAATTATACCTTTTACCATATTTTAAAATACATGCATAACTTTTATTGATAAACTCAAATAGATATTAGATTTTTGCAGAATCATTATCAAAAATATTTGTATTTTATTTTAGACTCAATTTCCTCAGCATTTGGTATCTATGCATTACCTAAAACATGTTTGATAAGTAAAACGGAATAATTGCATATGTTACTATTTTGTTTAGGTAGACACTAAGCTATGCAGTGTTGATGAAGAATTTGCTTTAATTCATGACTTTGGAAATATCCAGATAACAACTGTAAACTTAGTACCAGGTGATTATGCCTGTGTATCCTATGAGCAAAAGTGGTGGATAGGAGTCATTGAAGATATTAATTTAGAAGAAAAAATCGTGCTTGTAAAATTTATGTGTCCAAATGGTCCTGCACGGTCGTTTAAATAACCACCAAAGGAAAGCCAATGCTGGATTCCAGATGTCCACATTATTTGCAAAGTTGAGGTACCGATAACAAAAACAGGACTTTGCTACTATTTAGCCAAAAAGGACTTTAAAAAATTATTTTCCTAAGGAAGTAGAGATTTTTATATTTATGAGTCTATTATGTCTTATCCATTCTTTTTTTTGAATCTTATGTTTTGTGAACAACTTGTAAATAATGTGAATGTAAAGCGTATATAAAATCAATAAAGTTGAGTATTTAAAAAATATATATATATATACGTTTAAATTTTGTTGTAAATAACATATGAAAATGAAAAAAATAAAGTCACTAAACTGTTAATTTCTAGTTTGATTGATTGGTAAAAGGTAGGGCTACATTAAGTGTCTGATTTAAAAAATATCAAAAAATTTTGTGTCTATATCAAACATCAATAATTCCTCAAATAAAAATAAGGCCAAAACAAAATTGGTTCAAAAAGTAGATGTTCATCTTATTTTTAAGAAAATCTAAATTAAATCTTTTTTATATCAGTCAGATTTTTTTTATAGCTATAATTGTCAATACCCTTTCTTCTCGGCGTTATAAAGTGTATTTTATGGATTTTAAAATAAGCTACATTGCCTTGTTTTGACATAAAAAAAACTAAATTTTTCGGATTTAACAGGTTTTAAACTTTTTTGCTACAAAGTTTCAGAATTGTGGCATCACTACAAGCATCATGTTAAGGTGAAAGTAAACGGAATGATTTTCGGCACTTTTCCCCCCTCATTTTTCAGTCAAAATCAAGGAAACTTAAAATTGCTGTAAATTATAAACGGTAAGAAATTTTATGAAAAAAAATTACAATCTTACCTAACATATGTCTATAAACATTTGTGCGAAGTTTCAAAAATTTTGGTGATTTGGGTGCAGAAGTTTTGAAATTTTTACCCTATTGTTGTTTTGCTAATTAAAAATTTTTTTTAATGAGGTATAATGCTTTCTGATTGTCTTGGGTTTGTTTTATGCTAAAAGTAACTATTTGGTTTTATAGGTCTTAAAATAAATTTATTAGTATTTTTGTGTTTCTATTAGAATTTTAATTTATTGTGTTTCCATGTTTTCTTTCGGTGGTATGGTAAGTGTTTTATTTAGTTATTGTTATTTTTTTTTTGTAGATCGACACTTTTAATATCATATCATCAAAAAGATATTGGTGCTTTACAAATTTGGGGATGGTTGGGTTTTGGCTTTTTGTAGTGAGTCCTTTTTTACTGCAGTATGGAATAGGCGTAAGTTGCGGGGTATAGCATATGTGGCGATGACGTTTGTCTGACGGGATAAACTAGTTATAAGTGCTGATCATCATCGAAACGCCAGTAATAATAGACGCGACTCTGAGGAGATGTTTATTACTTAATCACTACATTAATTATGTTTACGCATTAGCATTAATTTTTTTTTTCCATTTTTCCATTGTTGTAAGGAACTTTTATTTTGTAATTTTTATTTTTTATTTTTAGGTGCTCCCAGAAGTCTTTACGGCCTTATCACGAAGCACCGCGGTTGAGCATTTAGCTAGAGGTTCACGCCTCCTTCCGTATCAATGTCGCATGTTGGGCTAAAGCTGGCTTTGAACCTCGGACCTCCAGGTTCTGAGGCAGAACTCTAACCACTACGCCACGGCTGCTCGATAAGTTTTCGTTTGGTGACTTTGGTGTTGTATATCTTCGTTCATATTATTGTTTATAGAAAATTTATTTTTTATTATTATTATTAAGTACTATTTTAGGTGCATTGTCTGTCTTATTTATTAAATATTCCCCTATTAATGCTCAAATCGTCAAACGGTCACCCTCTGCTCGTGTGTGACCATTTGGCGAATTTGTATATGCTAAAATTTTTAAATAAAAATCAATTTTCGATGGAACTAATCATCAGCATTTAAAAAAGAAGATTTTAACTAAATAACTTTTTTCTTCCAATAGAAAATAAATTAAGAATTTTAATTTTTGAGAATATATCTAAGGAGTATTAACCATATCTTTTATTATTATTGCTTTAATATATTACGGTATTAATAAAACTGTTATTAGGGCCAATGGCACTCATTTTTACAATCGAAGATTTCACAATATACATCTGAAATTTTTTAGTAATCTTCATTCTTACTCTCTATTTAAAAATGACTTTATAAGAATTATATAAGTATCATTAACAACTCTAATCTACAAATATAATAGCTAAAACGCATCTTGTATTTATAACGGTTTATTTAAAGTTTCTTACTTCGTTATTATTTTTATCTTGTAAAGTTTAACACAAGCATTTCTTTGCCATTTTGTATAGTCTTGTCGTCGAGAATCGCGTTCTTTTAATATATCGTCGTAAGTCCCCCGCGTTCTTTTATTTTTTAATAACTTTAATTAGTAAGCGTTGATAACACAAAAAAAATGACTCCCAACTTTAAGAATTTTTTTTTTTTTTCTTTTAGCATTTGTCCATTTTCAAGACTTAACTCGTCAATTTTCAAGACCGTTATTTATTTTTTAAATTTAGTTTATTGTTTTGGAAAACTATTTTTGCATTACCATTAGATGAAATATTTTTTAAAAAGTACTGTCACAGATTTATTATATTAAAGGTGGGTCGTTTCCTAGTCATTAAATTTCTAATTTATGTGGCCGTGGCGCAGTGGTTATAACGCCTGCTTTATAAGCAAAAGATTCAAGTTCGAAAAGAGCTCTAGACATATTTTCGCGTCACGGTAAGGAAGGAGGCGTGAACTTCCTGGTTAAATGCACTTCCGCAGTGCTTTGTGACAAGAACGTTAGGTCTTTTTGAAACGCCTAAATAACAAAAAAAAAAATTACTTTTGTTTTTATTAGTATTATATTCTTTGTTTTGAATAATAACTGTTTTGTTGTTTTTGTTACTTTTGCAAAAAACGGACGTGATGGAAACGTTGACGCGATTCTTTACAACGTTAAATTGCTAAAAACCTCATAAGTCTTACAAAAAATAAAATCTTAAATTTAAATGATGATAGAACTTGGTGAGGTTGCTTAAGATGATACGTTTTTAACGCTCAAGATGAGATGCAGCTTTTTTTTTAACAAAAGCGCTTTTTTTTTTTTAAGATTATTATCAGAGCTTATTTTGGTATTTCAAGAGCTTATTTTGGTATTTCAAGAGCTTATTTTGGTATTTCAAGAGCTTATTTTGGTATTTCAAGAGCTTATTTTGGTATTTCAAGAGCAAAAGTTTTTTTAAAAAAATAGTATCGTTAACTTTTTTAGAGATAAGAAAGATTTATCATTGTTTTTTTTTATAGTTGAGATTATTTTTTCTTAAGTATAGTCCTTGAAGATACAAATTTATTTAATTTTTTTGTGTGATTATTTTTTTGTTATTTTGAGGATTTTTGAGTTCTATTAAAAAAAGCTTACTTTAGTAAACTGGTTTCCTAAGATAAAATGATTGGGTGTGTTGAAATTAAAGCAATTTTAGGTATAAAGGTTTATTTATTTTCCATCAATTCATTGATATTCTTTGAGAGGAAAGATTAAATTATCATTATTCTTGAAAAATATATATATTTTTGTAATCTTTTGGGAGCAAAATACATTACATTGTAAACATGCTCAACGCAACTTTCCCCTAGATAACTTAAGCACAATGAGTATTTGAATTGAGCTTCGTAAAAACGGTATTTGCCACAAGTTTTAATTAAAACATATTATAATGTCAGAACATTTAACCAGTTTAGGAGAAAAAGAATCTCAAAATGAACGCAATTAGTTCATAGAGATTGTGTTACGTATAATTTCATTTAACTTCAATCAAATCAAGATTTATTTGTGAATCATCAAAATAAACAGAAAAATTTTTCTCACATAAAAAAGTAACTACTTCAATATTCCATATTCTTATAGAAATAAACCGATATCATGATAACTGATTTCGTATTATTATTTATTTTATCCCTTATAATGCTTTTAAAAGGTTGTGTGGCTATAAATATAGCCGGGGTTTTTCACTATTCGGGTATTATTAAACTCTCTGTTAACAAGATATTGAACAGGAGTATCAACGTCAAAATTTTCAGAAGTTTATCTTTTAGTAAATGACTTCTGATCAGTTTGGAGATACATTACAGTACTAATTTCTTTTAAATAGCCATCAAAATCTATCCAATTAGAACCAGACGATTCCCACCATTTTATTCAACTTCTGAGTCTATTTCAGTTATAATTTATTAGAATTTCGGAAGTTTCGTTTCATTTTGCACCTCATCTCAGTTTTGGTTATTTATACTTTCTTTACACTATGAAGGACGCCATTTTGAATTGAAAATTAATTATGATATATAAATGCGGGGCAATTTTTAAAACAAATTTCTAATATCTGTATATTTAAACTACAAAATACTACTTTTGACGAGAACGCCTCAAATATTTTAGATAAATTGCATAGTTAAATTTATTAGCTGAATTATCAACAACCTTTTATTTTTTTAAAGAAATCCGCAGATGGGAGTAGGTTGGCTGATTAATTGGTACTTTTTTTTTCAAGTTTATTTTAGGTGCTCCCAGAAGTCCTTACGGTCTTATCACGGAGCATAATGGGTGAGCATTTAACTAGAAGTTCATGCCTCCTTCCGTACCAATGTCGCTTTTTTGGATTGGAGCTGGCTTCAAACCTCGGAACTCTGAGTTCAGAGCCAGAACTCTAACCAATGCGCCACGGCTGCTCAGTACTTCCGTTTGTGATTCTGGACTTTTTTTAAATATAAAATATAGAAAAAGAAACTGGTGTTTTAATGATTTTACGAAAGATGATCATATAATAATTTTATAATCAGAACCTTTACAATTATAAAAACAAGATAGTACAATAATTGAAAGCTTAAGTGCCAAACCTGCCTATGTTGAAAAATGTTAAAGCGAGGCTAGACGCAAAATTTAAAAGTCTTTAACAAAAGCCACTAAACCGAAAAAATTAAAAGTATTTGCAGTTAAGTGCAATTAATAATTTTAATCACAGTATATTGGTGTTAGCAAAAAAATACTACATAAATCTTTTTTTAATATAAACTCATTTTTTTCAACTTTGTTGTATAGGCAGAATTCACATTTAAGTAAAACAAAAAACATTAAAGACGTTAAGTTTGTAAACATTTAGTATTTTAATTTCATCAAAGAAAGGTTTTGAATGTGAAGAGCAATCCACATTATTAATTACACGAATTGCATGATTCTGACGGCAAAATAGTCGTTGTAGTTTACTTTTATCGGTACTACCCCATGCAATACTTGCGTAATTTATAAAGTGTGTATAAATGAGTAATAGAGCGGTGTAAAGCTTTTTTTGTTTGGCTAGGTTATTTGGGGCTTGGCGATAAGACTATCTTGTCTTCTTTTTGCTCCTGCCATGTGTTTATTTTACAAATAAGAGAGTTCATAAAAAAAATATAAATAAAATTAAAAAAAAAGGTTGGTCTTTATACAAAATGCAAATATTTTTAGATACTTTGGTGCTTATATGAATGATATGATCTTTCCAAGTAAAATTCTCATCAAAATAAACACTTAGGAATCTTATAACAGAATTTCTTTTTATTAAAGTTTCATCAATAGAAATTTGAGGCATAATACCTAGTAGAGAAGGTTTTTTTGAGAGGGAATGAAAAAGAATCCATTTAATTTTGTTAGTATTTAACGTTAATTTAATACATTTAAATTATTTAAAAATATTTATAAGTTCATTATTAGTTGTTGCGAAAAGTTTGTGAACATCAATGTGGAATTGGAATAGATTGGTGTCTCCATGAAAAATATTCATCAGATCCCATAGATTAGAAATAGCAGCGTTCCAAGAAGAGAATCTTGTGGAACACCACAGGTTATATTTAAGGAACCACTTTGAACGCCATTTTTACTATAGACTACTTGCTTACATTTTGTTAAATAGCTTTTAAACCACGCTAAAACATTATTGTTTAAACCGTAATATTTCATTTTTTGTATTAAAATATTATGGTCAATCGTATCATATGTATTTTGATAAATCTATTACGGTTTTGATATATCTTTTACGGCAGTGGTTAGAGTTCTGGCTCAGAACCCAGAGGTCCGAGGTTCGACGCCAGCTCTAGCCCAAGAGCGACATCGGTACTGAGGAAGGCGTAAACTTCCAGCTAAATGCTCCCCGCGGTGCTCTATGATAAGACCGTAAGGACTTCTGAGAGCTCCTAAATAACTATCTAAAAAAAAATCTATAAAAATATTTAATGTATATTGAGCTTTCAAGGTTTTGAAGAGGTTGCGTACAAATTGAACAATAGCATGCTCATTTGAACTATCTTATATAGTAGGTTATTGTAATTAAACATAGATTGATTATTTAATGGGTAAAATTAACTGACTTTTACTTTTCAGTTTTATTTTTGTTTTTTTAAAATTGATTCATACGTCAATTCTTTACGCGTAACTTTATACCACAATTTAAGTTATTTCAAATACGTAAGTAGTTTTTGGATAAGGAGATGAATTTAAATATACGCATAGCAAAAGAGGAAGAGATTAAATATCCAAACTTCTGGTTTTTTTCATTTTGGGCATTCCGGGAAGATAAACCAGCAAACATTTCGACGTAAATATAACGTCGAAATTAGGTTAAATTAACGTTGTTTTGACGTTGAATATTACGGAATGACGTAGAAATCTGATAACAAAACACCTTCTATTTTCGACGTTGAAAATCGAATATGATTTGACGTCTAAATGCTGTTAAGTTTCGACGTCAAATACATGGCAATATTTAAATTTAAAATAACGTAAAATATTACGCATTAAGGATGTTAAACATTGACGTCGCATTTTGGTTACAGTTAAACGTCTCACACTAGTTAAAAGTCATAGGAGAAACAACGTTTAAATTATTTGCCGTATAAATTAAAAAACCCGAATAAAGTTTTATTAAACTAAAAGTATAACAACGGCTTATAAGTTGTTATGATATCTCTATTTTAAACTATACTTTGGAGTTATAATAACAAATAAAAAAAATAAATTTAAAGAAATCTATATTGACTAAAAATATAACTGTATTTTAATACATTTATAAACAAATACGTTACATTAACATTTCAAAATCTCGTTAAAAAACATTTTTATCGGTGAATTTACGTCCACCTTCCCTCTTTGGCGCATGCTTAAGGTGCTTTGAAATGGCATCGTCGACATCCTTCTCATTGCAGTTGTTTAAATTAAGAGCGTTTGACAGAAAAAAGCATAATTTTATTTTCAACAATTTAACAACTAAAAAAGAAAGCCGGACTAAAGTTTTCTGTTTACCAGCACTATTGACTTTTAAGGTGGTTTATTTTATGGTTTTATCACTTTTTGTTGTTTTTAAGGTGGTTTATTTTCATGGTTTTATTCTTAGCCCAACTTTATATACAGTGTAAAATATATGTGCAACATACAAACATACACATTAAAAAAAAACTTACTTTTTATTATTTTAAAAAGGCAAGTAACACCAAAGGGCTGCTTTCCATGCTTACCCTTCATATTGAAATCACTCATCAGATGATTATTCATCAGCCTATTAACAAATTATGTCAATATAACTATACATATTTTATTCATTTCATGCTATAAAACATGTTGGGGGTGACTCAAAATTAGAAAGTCTTTAAATGAAAGAAACAAATCCTTATATAAAAAAAGTCATTCACTTGCTAACATTTTTTATAGTTGTGGACAGTGGAGCGGACAGCTGAGAATAGTTGTTGGCACTGTGGATAGACATTTTAGTTTGCTTGGTATTCTGTTTAAGAAAATTTAGTGTGGGGGCGGGATAGATGCATACACCATTTTAAGGGAATTAAATAATTAATGTATTGAGATTTACACTGTATATTTTATCTTTATTGAAATTATCTTTATTGAAAGTATTTTAGACTATAAAAAATATACATTTGACAGTTTCAAAATATATTTATATGACTAATTATAGTAAAAACAATTAATATACCTATTTAAAACGTTTGCAACATTTTCTTTTACATTCACACCACCAACTTTAGCAATTCTTCTACCTTTAGTTGACTGTGTCCATTTTTTTTAGTATTATTTAATGTTTCGTTTATTGTTTCGTATTGTTCACTAACAAACTCGATATTTTTATTTGTCTCATTAAGTTCACGTTTTAATTCTTTGTTTTATCATTTTATAATCAGTTCGCTTTCTAATTTTTGTATACGATCATTAAAGATTTTTATTATCGTATTTTTATGAATTTCTAATAAATCCTTTACTTGACTTAAGGAGAATTTGTTTGCCATTATTTAAAAGTAGGTTTATTATAAAGATTACAAAGATATAAATGGAAACGTTCGCAAAACTAAAGCATATCTTCCACTTTAACTTTGTTTGTCTGAAAGCCATCATTTAGAGGAATAAACTGCTTTCAATCAGTTAAGTAACTGGTAAACCATTTATGGTATTTGTGGCTTATCTCATAATATTATAGTTTTTCTAATAAAATCTGATGGTTAACGGTTTCAAAAGCTTTTGACAAGTCTAGGAATATACCTGAGGTGAACTTGTTATGAAGATGCTCCACTGATAACTTCAACAAGTTGCATAAGTGCGTGTTCCGTTAAGTAGTTTGATTGAAAACCATATTGGTTATAATAAAGTATCAAACAAAAATGCAAATATCCTATTATGCATGATACATTCGAAGATTTTTGAAAAAACAGGTAATACCGATATAGGTCAATAATTTCTAACCAGACTTTCATCTCCTAATTTAAAAATGGGTGTAAACACCTGTTTTAAGCGATTTGTTAAAAATATCTAATAAAACATATTTAATAAGATAATAGCAGTCTTTGATCATGCTTACTGAAATTGAATCATAGCCTGTTGCTTTATTCATATTTAATTTATTGAATCATCAAGTTCTTTACTAGTGAGTTTTTTAAATGCTAAGTTTTTATCCGACTTCGATAGATAGCTCAAGAAATATGCAGGAGTGTGTTTAATTTTGCTGACTAAGTTTGGACCAATATTTACGAAAAAACTCATTAAATTTTGTTGCCACCGATTTTACATTAGAGATCTGTAGGCTGTCTACAATAATCACGCTTAGTAAGACTTTGTTGTGTATTTTTTGTTCTCAAAAAATCTCTTTAATAGCATCCCGCGTTTTTTTCCAGTTACTTTTTAGTTCTAACAGCTTGTTTTTGAAGTATGTATCTATTCAACTCATATTTTAAAAAACAAATATACTTTTAAGGTATTCAAAATATCTATTAGGGTGAAACAATTTTCATTGCAAAAAAATAAGTTTGAAAATAATCATTCCTGAAAGACAAAAACTCATCTGCTTGGATTCAGATGAGTTTTTGAGGTTCCTCTCGAGCCCAAATATTTTTTTCTAATTTTTAATATTAGTTAAAGTTTTTTTTTAAAACCAATGCAACCTGGGACTTGATACTCATTATAGGATTCGTCAAAAATTTGAAGAACATCAGGAACTCATTTTTTTGATAAATAAAAAGGTTATTTTTTACTGAAATACTACGATTCGCAACACAGGCAGACGTATTTTAAAAAATTTTCAAATTTTTCAATCGCTCTACCCTAATATCTATATTTATATCAAAAAAAAAATTAAAAAAAAAAAATTGAATTTAAGTTTTAGGAGAAATAGAGGACAACAGGTAGTCAAAATCCGTACGTTCTTGCTGTTTTCAACCTTCCCCCCTCCTTCCACCTCTCTTATAAAGCCTCAAAAATAGGCTTTATAGCTCGCTGTTTTTAACCTCCTCTCCTATAAAACCTCAAAAATATGCATTACAGTAGGCATAAACTCATAACACATAAACTCATGAAATGATTATTTAGATTAATCGGTTTGTTTAAGATTATAGATAATTGTTAGAGTGAGGTATGAAATGTAATAACGTTGATATGGTATGAATTAAGTTCATGAAATGTAATAACGTTGATATGGTATGAATTAAGTTCATGAAATGTAATAACGTTGATATGAATTAAGTTCATGAAATGTAATAACGTTGATATGGTATGAATTAAGTTCATGAAATGTAATAACGTTGATATGGTATGAATTAAGTTCATGAAATGTAATAACGTTGATATGAATTAAGTTCATGAAATGTAATAACGTTGATATGAATTAAGTTCATGAAATGTAATAACGTTGATATGAATTAAGTTCATGAAATGTAATAACGTTGATATGAATTAAGTTCATGAAATGTAATAACGTTGATATGAATTAAGTTCATGAAATGTAATAACGTTGATATGAATTAAGTTCATGAAATGTAATAACGTTGATATGAATTAAGTTCATGAAATGTAATAACGTTGATATGAATTAAGTTCATGAAATGTAATAACGTTGATATGAATTAAGTTCATGAAATGTAATAACGTTGATATGAATTAAGTTCATGAAATGTAATAACGTTGATATGAATTAAGTTCATGAAATGTAATAACGTTGATATGAATTAAGTTCATGAAATGTAATAACGTTGATATGAATTAAGTTCATGAAATGTAATAACGTTGATATGAATTAAGTTCATGAAATGTAATAACGTTGATATGAATTAAGTTCATGAAATGTAATAACGTTGATATGAATTAAGTTCATGAAATGTAATAACGTTGATATGAATTAAGTTCATGAAATGTAATAACGTTGATATGAATTAAGTTCATGAAATGTAATAACGTTGATATGAATTAAGTTCATGAAATGTAATAACGTTGATATGAATTAAGTTCATAAAATGTAATAACGTTGATATGAATTAAGTTCATGAAATGTAATAACGTTGATATGAATTAAGTTCATGAAATGTAATAACGTTGATATGAATTAAGTTCATAAAATGTAATAACGTTGATATGAATTAAGTTCATGAAATGTAATAACGTTGATATGAATTAAGTTCATGAAATGTAATAACGTTGATATGAATTAAGTTCATGAAATGTAATAACGTTGATATGGTACTAAAGTTGATATGAATTAAGTTCAACCTTATATATAAAAAATCAGAGTAATTCATACCAGATCAAAATTTTTTATACTTTCAACATTATAATACAAATAAATATTATTTAAACAAATTATATACTAAATTAATAATAAAAATTTTTCAAATAATAATAATATTTCAAATAAAATAAAAATATTAATAATCAAATAATAATAAAAATATTTCAAATAAAATATAAATATTAATTTTGTTAATAAATAAAAATCCGTTCCACCGACATATTGATAGCAGATGAATATACTTTTTAAATAAACATTGGTCCTCCCAAAGCATTCAGAACAGATACACCTAAACGCTCTTTGATAATAGCATCTCATCGTGCTCAACAGCAAGCAACATCTCGTTATTTTCAACAGGATCAGGAAATATAGCATTTATGGTTGATCCAAATATAGAACGACAAACATCTTTGCAAGCATTCGTCACCTTTTCATTACTTTGCCTATAATAAATTAATTCTACATTTTTGGAATAAAACATTTTTGATGTTCTAAAAATTTTTTAATTTTACAATATATTATAAACTATTATTTATAGTACTAAACAAATTTTTAAACACTTAAATATATCCATCAATAAAAACAAATACATTTCCTACCCCAAACAATTTTTTAGTTTAAAATACAAACCTGCAATCAAAAAAACCATGAAAACCCATATAAGTAGGTAAAGATATATCTGAAACATGGAATATGAATAAATCACCAGAATTTTGATATCTTGAAGAGCATAAAGCGATATTAAACTGTTCAATGCAGGAGGAATCATTTAAATATTCTGAAGATGTCAAAGCAATAACACATGAACTCCTCACAATAGCCTAAAATGAAATATTTTTTATAAAATTGTTAATTTTTCTTAATGCTTTTTAAAACTTTAATCCCGGTAATTTTCGTATTTTCAAGACCAAGGTATTATATTATTAGAGAAAAATTATTTTTGAGGAAACGTGCTTTCCAGAAGAGAGTTAAGGATCTTAGGGAATATCTTTTTAGAAAAAAAGCATTTATCATACTTTTTTTAAATAATTTAGAACAGTTTACGTATTTTTTTAATATTTAACAACTTAGCATAACATTTAACATAACATTTAAACAATTTAGAACAGTTTACTTATTTGTGAACTGAAATTTGTTCTCGTTGTTTTGTTGCTTAGTTCTTATATTGAATTTAGTTTAAG
>NC_061156.1:54695940-54823440 GCF_022113875.1 Hydra vulgaris | reverse complement strand
TTGTGCAGAACTGTATAGTTTCTTTTGCAAGATTGTAAAAGATGGTTCCAAAAAGCAATCTCAGGTCTGTTCTCAAATTTCTCAGTATTGACCAATGTATTCCTTTTTCAATCTTAGGCCAAAGATCTTGATGTTTTTTGTATAAAGATTAACTGAGTCCCTTTGTTTCTTCATGTAATTCCATCATAACATAAAGAACATGTTGTTCCATTATATGGTGCCTTAATTTATTATTAATATCATTTTCTGTCATTAATCTCAAAAAAAAAATAAAATGAAAATAAATGCCTGTAATTCATATATCAAAGCATCATACCTGCACATTAGCCATAAAATTGGTAAAGTTAGAAAATAAACTGCAATATTTCTAATTGCACTATCATGTTTTCCAGTGTTTAAGCGAGTTGTGTCAGCATAACAAGCTATGATCTGTTCTGTTAAGTTATAATATTCCAGAAGACTTTGGATAGCCAGTGCTTGATCTTTCCTTTTGGAGGAAGGTACTTCAAGTATTTTCAAAAGAAAGTTAAGCTGGAAGTGAAAATACAAGTTTAAACCCCTTATTTAATCCAAGGTTTGCCCATTAAAATATGTGCTTCATTCTCTATAATTTCATGGTTTTTTCTTGCCATCTGCAACTTAGAAATGTTTAACATTTCATTACCTACTCCCCCAGCTTAGAATAGGGAACTAAAACTGGGTACTAAATCACTCTCAAGTGCTGAGAACAACAAATAAACTTCTAAGGTTGAATATGGCGTGCCAGGATCCATCAACAAATTTGATCCATTTAGTAACTTATGTCGAGAGAGCTTATTCTTCTGTTTGGTTTAATATTGAGATGCATCCTTTTTTTACTTTTATAAAAAAACATATTTTTAAATAAAAAACAATTTATTTTAGAGACTTTTAAAAAAACCGTGTAAAAACATAATTACTTTTTTCAATAGGATTACTTTTAAGTAAAATAACTAAGAATGTTATTGAAGAAAGTAATTATGTTTTAGCATGGCTTTTACATGCGCTTAGAAAAGCATGCAAAATTTTACTCAAAATAAAAGCATTTACAGTTAAATTAAATTAAACCGTGCTTAAACAATATGATTGCTTTCTTTTATTGAAGATAGCTATCATAATTGCACATTTATCATTTGTTCGCACTTTGCAAATGCGTAAAAAAAAAGTTTCTAAAAAATAAAAATTGAATAACTTATTATCATCTTTGTAACCATCAGTTATATTGAATAACTTATTAAAAACTGGGATTATTTAAAAACTAAACTCCATCATTTGATATAAATCTTTTAAACTAGGCGATAGTTAAAAAATGTGCCCTGGGATAGTTAATAAATAGTTTGCAGATGCCATTATTTCAAGGTTATTATAATTATTTTTTTCAGTTACGTAAAAAATTTTTTTATTAGAAACTATATTTCCATGATAATACTGTTTGAAATGATTTTTTTGCTTCTGCATTCATTTTGCTTTAAACTCTAATCTGAATATTTTTTCACTTTTTATTACATTGCAATAAAGTGCTTTTGTCAAAGATCATCCAGGTCATACTTTAAAAATTCGGAAAATAAGTAGGGAAAAATATCCAGAAAAAATTCTGAATATATTTTCCCAAATATTCCTCTTAATTTTGATTTTAGCTGAGCTGTTTTTACCTTTTTTTTATTTTTCTTTTTTTTATTTTTGTATGAGTAATGAGTGAAAAAGCTTAAAAAACAAATGCATTACAAAAATATATTCCTAAACTTGTATGTATAAAAAACATTTTTGATATCCTGAAAAACTAAAAGTTGAGAAAAATATCCAGAATTCCAGAAATATACAGAAAAAGATAATCCCTGATTTGAAGCAATTTGAAAATTTTGTAGCAGTTTAATTGTAATTATGGAATCAATAAAATTAAAAATCTCATTTTAGTTTGCTTTGTTTTTTGTAGCACATTTTTTAAAAGTGCTAACTGTCAAAATTTGCTAAGAGCCATTGCAAAATTGTCAATACATAACAATACCACAAGTTTATAAATTTCACAAATGTTCAATAAAAACAATGTTTTCAATTCAAGTAAACATTCTTAAATAAAATAACTCAGCGTTGCTTAGAACAAAAACACGCATCTTTTTATAACAAGGTTTTAGTAAGATTTCTTTCTTTTGCTAAAAAAACAAAACAATTTTTCAAAAATTAATACAAGAACATTTTACTAACTTGTTCAACTAATGGCCTCCTCCAACTCGTAGTTTTTAGAAAACCAAACAAAGTGCATAATGATAATGCTGAAGCATCAAGATCATTAACATTGCGAGCATAAACCACAATTTTGAGTAATTTTACTGGAAAACCAGCTTGCATCCAACAAGTTGATGCATTAAAAATAATATTCATCATATCTTCCTTGCTGCAATTCTATGGACAAAAAAAACATAAATATATGCATTTTTTAATGACACAATGTAAACAAGTATTGCAAATTTTTTTTTTATACACCCATATTAAATAAAGACATTTTTATAGGTACACCTGAAAACAATTGGTATTTAATTTTACTTGTTTTTATCCCCAATGACAAGGGGGGACAAGGAAGATAATCTTTTTAAGTTCATTTTACAATCTTTTATTAACCCTATAATTCTAAAACACAAACTTTGACTAATAATGGCTGCTGCACTTAACTTTGTCTAATAAGGCTGCAGCACAGAAAAACTACTTGAGTGCTTTATTAACTGAGACCAGAGTTGTTAGTCCTTAGCCTTCGCCTGGCCTTTAGGCCTAAAATTGAGGCCTTGGCCTTGAAACTGTTGGCCTTAATTATGAAAATTTTGGCCTTGGCCTTGAAAAAAATATATATATATATTTTGAATTCTGCGCGTAAACTTGGTCTATTTTTAAAAATGCGTTTGATTATCACAGCACTTGCTACTTACAGTTTTATTAATAATTGGCCTTAACGTAAAGCAAAAATTGAAGTGTTTTGAAAGTGGAAAATTAATTGACTTTAATTTTTTTTTTTGAATGCAGAATGTATTAGTACTAGCATTAGTAGTTGCTGTAACTTTTGTGAACTACTGAGTGTGGTATTAACACACTATAACACACTAGCTGATTTTCTTGATTGCTGCACATCCTGAAATCATGACCTGCTTTAAAACTAACTTGCTCAGCAAGCTATTGTATAAATCGCCAAATTAAAGAAAAAAGAATTTTACAACATGCTTGCTTCATGTATCATTGAGTTTTTTGAAAACAAATGTTTTGGTTGTTTCTAAATTATTCAAACTGTTGAAGATTTTAAAAAGTTGAACTTCCTCTTTATCTTTGTTTTGTCAAGAAAATCAAGTTGTGAACTTTAGGGCAATTCTCATTGTTGATTTTCTAAAGGGTGGTATTCTTTAAAATGATTGATTTTAAACTCTTTCCAATAAATCGATTTGCCCCTTTTAATTGTGACCATTTTATTTTAAAGGTGACCATAATAATACTGCAATCTCACAGTGGTCTCAAAAAAGAAACATAGAATAATATCAGGAGTCTAATATCTAAACGAACAAAACATTTCCCAATCCAATCGAACATTTAATAGGATTTGTTTACAAATTTACTTGAATATTCTATTTCAGATTACTTATGAACTCCAAAATGACTTACCAATTCTGTTACACTTAACGCTTGTTTATTGATATAAAAGGGTGATTTTTTGTTACTTTACCTGTAGTGCATGATAATACATTTAGAAATATTAAACTTCACAAGCAATTGTTAAGCCCACATAAAAGTTAAATTGAGATCTGATTCCAAAGAAAATGTTGATGCCCAGAAAGCATTTTATTCAATATTTTGGTGTCATCTGCATACAGCTTGGTTACATTTTTTAAAGCTTCAAACAAATTGTTTATAAATCGAACAAATAAGTGTGTTCCAATTAACAACCTATGTGGCACAGCAGATGGTAATGCCTATCACAACTCTTTATTTTTTTTCTTATAAAAGACTTTAACCCATAGTACTGTGAGACCAGATATTTCATAACCTGTTAGATTTAACATCTATCTTTTACGGGAACTGTGTCAATTCCCTTGGAAAAATTCAAAATAATAACATCAACATTCTCTAAAGTGATTGAAGTAAAATCTACCAATTTAAGTAGATTTGTCATGGATGATTTATTTTCAACAAGAATTGCTGTGGTCTGACTATTAATTTGAACTTATTTAAGTGTACATCTATTTATGCCTTCCTTTATTTTTCATGCAATTAAAGAAAGTGATACTAGTCAGTAGTTTCCTATTTAAGTTTTTTTGGCTTTTTTGTACAGAGGAGTGATATTTACTGATCTAAATTGCAATTGCAGTTTGCTAGTTTCAAACGATTCTGAAAATGCATGTGTGGAATGGTAAAGGTAGATGCACAGTTCTTTAAAATAGCTTAATGTAAATTATCAACATTACTTAATTTATTTTCTTCCAGGTTTTTCAATCTTAGAAGGTCATTTTCATATGTAAAATCTTTAATTGTCATGATGAATGTTTCAGTAGTTCTTAAATTAAAAGATGACAGATGATCATCACTTTCTTTTATTTCAATTAGAATGCTTAATTCGAATTCACATTAAAATGTAAAACACGCGTTTTGATTGGATTAAAATATAAAGCGCTTTTATACTTTTAAATAAAAACATTAACTTTTTAAAAATAGTCCAAATATGAGTTTCTCTCCGCTTACATTTTCATAAATAAAATTTTCAATGCGATTTTTTTTTAAATATATATATATATATATATATATATATATATATATATATATATATATATATATATATATATATATATATATATATATATATATATATATATATATATATATATATATATATATATATTTGCTGATTTATTTACATAAAGTTACAATAAATAAATAAAATTTGATATACATTACAGTGTGTAATGTATATCACATTTTATACACTGTAATGTATATCACAGCTTATTTAATATAAGCTGTGATATACATTACAGTATATAGAGTCTAACAACAGCAGATGTCAGACTGTAACAGTAGAAACAGTCACATAAAACATATATGAGCTTTCAACTTTTTCATTTCAAATAAAAAATAATTTTTTCATTTCAAAATTGCATTAAAAATATTTTAAATAAGAAAATAAAAGTCTTTTAAAACATAATAACAGTATAACTTGATTTAAAAAGTAAGGGAAGAACAACAAAAAAAAGTTATTAACTTTTGAATGAGTTGATTAAAACTTTGAATGAATTGACTTTGTTATGCAATAAATATGCTATTATCATGTTATAGTTATCGCTAGCTTATGAAATGTTATAGTTTTTCGCTTTTCTCACGAGAAGCAATAAAGAAAAAAGTTTGATTTTCTTCATTATATTAGTAAAAAAACATTTAAGTGAAAATTAGTGGCGAATTGATATTGACGTTAAAGTCATGTCAATGTTGATGGTACAGTGGCGAATTATTGACATTACATCATGTTGTAATAAACGTACCATTATTTTAATTAATTATTTATATTTTTATTTGAAAAAACATAAAATTCTAAGGTGAGGTAACATAATATTATGTATAAATCTTTTATATTTGTGTTCTAGAAAAAAAAAAAAGTCCTCTAAATGTGTACAGGATTTTTAGACCGGTATGCCCAAAAAATTTATGGTTACATTACTGTTATATGCCACCTCTGTGTAAAAAATCAGTTTATCAAACATTTCTTGTAGGTTTTTATTACAAAAGCATTGTATCCAATCAACAATCAAAATTAGATCAGGTGTACAAAATTAGAACTAGCAAATAAAAATCTCGACTTGCTTTTATTGTCAAAGATTGTTTTATCAGAAAGGATGAAACTGAAACATATTATCAGATGACCTCTGTTTATAATGACAAAAACAAACTTTGATTCTATTTCACTTATACTTGCTGGCCGAGTTGTAAAAATCAAATCTAAGGTATTCACAAGTTGTTTATCTGACAGCTAAAAAGTTGGTATGCTGATAAAGAAAATGAAGACTTTAACATCTTTTAAAATTTTTTTAATAAATATCTTTTAAAATATCTTTTAATTCATATTAAATTTTAAAATGTTGATGCCATCGATGCCATACCAAAAGGGATCATTGTCTGTTCTTATTTAATTTATTCTATTTTTTTCAGTTTAGAGGTTAAAGTTTTGGAGTCAAATTAGCTTTAGGTAAATCTGAATTTGGAAAACAATTTTTAAATTTGAATTCTCAATTGTTTAGCTGATGCTTAGATTCAGCTTATTTAAAAAGATGTGGGCTTGGTTTATTACATTTAAGTCTTAGCTATCTAAACAATTTCTCTTAACTGATATTGATATCTCTTATTCTTGAGCTTATATATATATATATATATATATATATATATATATATATATATATATATATATATATATATATATATATATATATATATATATATATATATATATATATATATATATATATATATATATATATTATAATAATAGAACAGCTAATTATAGCTGTTCTATCGGCTTCTTTTTTTGTATACAGATGCCTTCAGATTTTAAATGTTTTTGTAATTTTCAGTTTTATTGTTTCAAGTTTTATCACTCATACAAATAATTCCAAAATAGCGTTAGAAAGCTGACTACACAAAATAATTTTTTTAGTTTTAGAGAATGTCTTTAGTTTGCAAGTTTGAACCAGCACCCAATTTCTGCCTATTTTTCTGTTTAATAAAATCTAAATTCATTTCTTAATTGATTTTGCCTACTTTCTTAATTAGACTGCTACCACCCTGAATGTTGTGAACTTAAAACTGATATCTTAAGAAATCCACCTTGAATAATAGTGGACTACCTCTTGTTGTGAATTTAATAATCTTATTGGCAAAAATTTTTATTAACACAAAGAGAACTTAAGTTTAGATGCGTTTTTTTGTGTTTTTACAGGTGTTTTTTTTAAGTTTTATTCTGTAAATAATCAGTAGATTTATTAGATACCACTAAAAATATTTTGGAATCAAATATAAAGCATAAAATTAACGCAGTTAAAGCATTGTATAAATACCATAAAAAATCCTAATATATTGTTAAAATTGATTAAAAAAATACAAAACACTAGCCTGATCTCCAGAAGCCAAAAGGGGCATTACCACAGTTAAATCATTTTTTCCTAAAGCAACAAGTGTCCCAAACACTTCTGCTATAGATCTTTTTGGGTTTCTGAAACTTCCTTCATAACATAATATTCTGTTCATAGGTAAATCATTAAGTTGTTTAGACCACCAAGAGGAAAATACTTTACAAACTTCCTCTTTATTTTTAGATAATTCTGCAACTGATACCTTTAAATCTCTATATAAAGCCCCAATCACAGATCCAGGTGTAGGTTCATAATCTCCTTAAATAAAATAAATAAAGTAAAATAAAGGTTCATAATCTCCTTAAATAAAATAAATATAAATTTATACTTATTTAATAGTATTAACAAAATTATTACATATTGCAATTATTCATATTTAAATCATATATTAACAGATTTAAGCCTCCAAGAAATTTCTGAATCTAAAATAAAACACAGAACATCTTCAAAATTATACTAGTACTTTATAAACTCATTTAATCCACTGCATTTAAGCTACTACTATAGACACCCTAAAAAGAAATTTATTTAACAACATTAAAGAGAGCAAATGTAACATTAAAAATAATAAATGTAAGCCATATTGGTAATCACTGCAATTGTGATTGCCAACATGGGATTGTTTGAGGCATCACAACAACTGTGATGCCTTTAAATGCTTATAATTTTTGCTTACAAACACATTTATCGTATTTACTTTATATATATATATATATATATATATATATATATATATATATATATATATATATATATATATATATATATATATATATATATATATATATATATATATATATATATATATATATATATATATATATATATATATATATATATATATATATATATATATATATATATATATATATATATATATATAGATTCAAGACCAAAGCCAAGGACTAACAACTCTGGTTAACTATCATGGTTTTTAAAAGTGATCTTCAAAACTACTACATTTATTTCAAAAATAATGTAATCCAAAGATATACAAAGTTTTTACATTAAGCCATTATTAATTATTTACCTAACAATACAATTTTATATTATTGTAATTACTTTAAATAGAAAGCAGAAGCTGACACTACTAATGCTGTTTAGTGTCATTAGGGAAGTTTTGCTTCAGTACTAGCTGACATTTTTTATGATTTCATACTGTTTTATTTATTATGGCTTTATCTATAATTTTTTAAATCAAATTCACCTTTTAAGATAGTTTTATAAACAGTAAAATAATATCAACAAATTGTTGAGTAAACATTTTGAATAGTTGCTAATTTAATTACTTGATTTGATGCCATTATGCACAGCAGCCTTATGTCAAAAAGTCAACAGTTTGCAAATATACACAAAAAAAAAATTTCACCCAGGTGAACAGTTGTGCAGATTTGTATGTTTTTCTGGAAATTTGCTTATTTTAAATATTTTACAATCAGAAATAAATTTACACTTAATTGAACCAGTCATAACAATATAGGTGATTTAAAACTAAACTTTCTTTAACAAATCCATATATATATATATATATATATATATATATTTAGTTACATAAAAACTCATAAGTTTTTGTATATTTGTTTGATTTTAGTAATCTTTTAAAATTAAAATTATGAATTAAAAGCCTTTCATATAATAAATATAACAAGTTATCGTCAAATATAATATTTTAGTTTTTAATCAGTTTAAAATTTTACCAATAAGTGCCATACCTAGACATAATCCCACACTGTTTGACTGGTAAGGGCACCCAAACTAAGGTGCCCAAAACAAAAATTTCATAAGTTATTAATTCCGATATTAATAAAGTCCAACATTATATAATAAAAGCAAACAAACCCATAATAAAATAGTCTTTTGCGTTAGTTTTACATTACATATTATAACTATAATTAAAATGGTGAACTTTATCAATGTTACATACTTATATTTTACATAAGTATGGAAATATATTTAGGTGAATTAAAGGAATATATTTTATACCAATACAGAAGTACTGCAGTGTAATTTAATTTTAAACTATGTTCTTTTAAATCTTTCAAACATTGACTAAACTATAAAAAAAAATTACAATGGAAATCTAAATTTCTTATTTTAAAAACATATTTCTTTATGATTTACTTATTATATATATCAAATTTTTTTTATACATAACATAAACTTTGGTTTGTTTTATCAAAATTTGGCATTTTTAAGTTTTTTTTTTTTTTTTTACGTATTTAATGAAAATTTTTAAGATTGTAAAAAAATCTGTAGATTTAAAAAAAAAAAAAAATACTTATAAACAGAAAAGATAAAGTTAATAAAGAATGCAAATTATATGAATCAGAAAAACAAATTGAAGGGAGCGAAATCCAAAAAACTGATGTTTAAGGGGAAAAAAAAATTTGACAAAAAGAATTTCTAGAGAACTTAGAAATAGTCGCAGATATAGGATAAAATTTAATTGAATGTAAGTAACATGAAAATGACTTTAAATAGATGGCACAAGAGACACAAGCTCTTTACAGCAGTGCCCATCATAGTATTTAAAGAAAAGAAAAAGAGAAGAAACATCATGATAATGTGATAGTGTTTGAAGGTTGTCTGCAAAGGCAGGTCCAACTATATTTACAATGCATTTTTGCAGCTTGTCTAAAAAAGAAAAGGCATCAGTTGAAGATCCGTTCCAGATATGGCAATAGTATTCCATACAAAAGCAGGGTAGACATTTATAAAGATAAAGAATAGAATTCAGAGTAAAAAAGTATGTGCATGATAAAGAAATGCAGCCTTACCAGATGCTAATTTTGCAATTGATTTGATATATTTTTTCCAAGAAAGATTGGAAGTAAGAGTTATCCTAAAAGACAAATGGTAAATGACTTATAAGGTACATTACTGTTCATAAATATAGGAAGAGTTAGATAACAATTTAGCAATTTTTTTTTGAGCTAAATAGCAATATTGATTAGCTTTAAAAAAAGAGTTTTATCTAAGTTAAAGTTTAAGAGCTACTGACAGCCTCATGCTGGATCAGAAGTGAAACCTATTTCAAGCTAAAATGTCCCCTCCAAGCAATCAGAAAGAGACATTAATTAATGGTAGTATCATCAGTAACAATACCACCTTAAATATGAGAATTTCTGAAAGATTGTTAAAGTAGATTTAAAAAAGTATAGGGCCAAGGATAGAACCTTAAGGAACACTTGAAGTTACAGGAAATAAAAAAGAGTGTGAAAGAGGAAAGAAAGAAGAGATTGAAAAGGAAAGATTCAATAATTTTTAAAATGTTACCTGATACACCGTGAGAAGAGAGCTTATGAAGAAGACCAGCATTTTAAATTCTATCAAAGGTATTAGAAATGCAGAGAGCAATAATAACTTACCTCTTCACATCTATCTAATGCACAATAAAACCTATTGGTTATTACCATTATGCACAATAAAACCTGTTGGTTATTACCATTATGCACAATAAAACCTATTGGTTATTACCATTATGCACAATAAAACCTATTGGTTATTACCATTATGCACAATAAAACCTATTGGTTTTTACCATTAACAAATTAGCAGTAGAACAAGAAGATCAAAATCTGTAATGATAATCAAAAATTAAGTTTTTAAATTTAAGATAAAATATTAGGTGTTTGTTAATTAAAGATTCAAAAAACTTGCTAATGATAGTAGAAAGACTATTGGGATAGTAATTAGACAAGTCAAATAACTCTCCATAATTTTTGAAAAAATAACAAACAGATGCTACTTTCCAGCAAGACTCATATAAGCACTTGTTAAATTTCAAACAAGACTCGTATAAGCACTTGTTAAATAGTTTTGAATTTATAAACTACAATTCTGGAAAACAATTTTTGAGATAAAACAGGAAATTTTGTGACCAGAGAAAAAGGCTTTGCGTTTACAAAATCTATTTACAATAGTTTCTAGCAATAGTACACGGATGTCTGTTTTCTGGACAATTGTTTTGGTGATATAAAAATATATACATATATATAAATATATTGGTGATATAAATATATATATATATATATATATATATATATATATATATATATATATATATATATATATATATATATATATATATATATATATATATATATATATATATATATATATATATATATATATATATATATAATACATAATATATATATATATATATATATATATATATATATATATATATATATATATATATATATATATATGTATTTATATACATACTTATACATGTATATATATATATATATATATGTATTTATATACATATGTATATACATACTTATACATGTATATATATATATATATATATATATATATACTTATACATGTATATATATATATATATATATATATATATATATATATTTATATATATTTATATATATACTAGCTGTCCTGGTCAGTAAAATATATATAACGGGTCTAGGTAAATATATTCCACACCGACCTTTTCTATACTTATTCCTTGCTTAAATAATTTTAATAAGCGGCAGATATCTATATACATGTAAAAATATCTATATACATATAGAAAAACTATACTTATTGTTTACTTTTTAAAGCTTTGAAAAAATTTAAACAACTTTAAAAAGCTTTAAACAACTTGGTAGCTGTTGCAGCAAATCTCTATTTATTAACATATTGGATATTACCCAGTGGGCAACAGACTACAAAAAGAAGTCTCTTGAACGTTCAAAAGATGTCTATTTTACGTCATGTGCCCACTGAGTAGTACCTGTTTAGAACAGCTTAAAATGTGTTAAAGAACCACCATTGGTTTTATAAATTCAAAAAATATGAGATGACTTAAATAAGTGAATTAACGAACTTACCATGACCCGTATACCGGACATGATAAGTCTACTCCACTCCCATTATTTTAATAATTTTGCTTTATTTATTTATTAAATTTTAAAAAAGAGCAAAATATCATTTTTATCATAATTTTTGTCTTGAGTTAAGGATTTATGTTAAATACTTTATAACTTCTATAAAAATTTATGTTAAATACTTTATAACTTCTATAAAAAAAAAAAAGAAAAAAAAAAAATGGTGAGGGACCTTATTATTTTTTTGCTTTAATAAGTTTCTTTTTTTTTTTTTAGATCCGCAGCTTTTTAGGACTCTTGTCTGGTTATTTTTGAAAAAAGTTAAAGTTTGCATGTAAAATTTTTTTTTCTATAAGAAAGGAAATTTTTAATGCACGTTAAACGAGCAGACTTAACTAAATGCTTAAGCACATTGATAGTGTAAGTATCTCTATCATGGCATATGCGCAAAAAATTTCTAATGGAGTTTTCATGTTTTTAGAAATTTTAAAAAGCTTTTTAAAAAATTATCTTCCTTTCTTTTGTTATAGTATGTAATATCTTTATATATGTTATGCATATAATATTTCTAGGTCTTGTTTTATTTTGTATATTAGGAGATAAGAAATGGTTAAAAAAAAAAATTAAGTTTAAGCAAAAGAATTTGAAACTACGCGAAGCACTTCAACCACTTTGGCATGCTTTATTATCTTTTAAAACTGTTTAATAAACCAGAGAATCATTAGTTAAAGTTTTTAAAACAGCATATAAATGCTGAAAATTAAAATTAAGGAGATATTAATAAAATGAAAATTTCAAATAAAAGTAAGTATATAAAATTTGATATAATTTACAACTCTTTAAGTTTATTTGCATAGACTTTTGTTCAAATAGATAAAATACAAATCATTACGGATTGTGGTTTATAAAAAATCGTCTTGCTTTGTAAATAAAAGATATTTTTATTTACGTGTATTAACAAATAAACAAGACATAATAGTTTTTAATTGGATGACTATATTGAACAAACACGTCATCTGAGTAATCTAAAAAAATAAATTGAATTAAAACATAGAAAAACAAAACACCATATGTATTAACTGGAAATCATTTTGTTTATACATCGATGGTTAAGAGCACAAAGGGAATACGCCCACTAACCATTGTTTTGAGAAATCTGAATTTAAAAGTTTGAAAACATACAATAATTCATGATATTTATTTATTGTCATGATTTTTAACCAAATGCATTTTCATTATTTTATTTTTATTTCTTTTACATACTTTAATACCTAATTTGTTTAACGTTTACCTAATGTTTAATGTTGAACATAATCCCTTTGTGCTCTTAACCATCAACATAATAACAAAACAAAGTATTAAAAAAAAAGTTTTATTTACAAGAAAAATTAACTTTATCTGCATTATCAATTAACAATTGGTAGATTAACCAACTACAAAAATACTAATTATAGTCAATTTAAGATCTATAAAATTAACATCTAGTCAAGAATTTTAATACATTACCTATATAACAGATGTTTCATTAAGTAAAACATAAAAAATTAAACCTTAGTAACTTTAAAAACAGATTAAAAAATTAAAAAAATACATACTATTAACAAATAAAAATATATTTAACAACTATTAATAAATTGTATGATATAGAAGATTATATCATTTATGATATAGAAGATTATATCATTTATGATATAGAAGATTATATCATTTATGATAATAGAAGATTCAAAGATATTTTAGAAATTTATAAAAGTTGAATAGGAAATACAAAAAACTTACAGCGTGCGCATCTACAATGCCTTGTGCATTATTAGTTAAAAGCCAGTTGACTCTTCCAATATTATACGGGATATATTTCTATTTTGATGGTTATCTAATTTCTGTCATTGTTGCGCACTCGTTTTAGAATGTTTAACTGGAATTTTTGCAAAATAACTGTAAAAGTTTAAGTTTCCTTATTACCTTAATATTAGATCTTTTTAACTTTTTATTATTATAAGAAATTTTAAACTAAATAAAATGATTTATTTAAAAAAAAAACTAAATTTTTTAATTATGTTCTAAATAAAAAGAAAAAAAAAAATTAAACTCCCTTACTGTTTTAAAATCAAGACGTTGCAAAATCAATTTTTTTTTTAAACTTTTGTTATTTAAAATGCAAAACAAAACAACTTTCATTCAAAGCAAACTTTTTTCTTCAAAAGTCTTTTACTTTGTATTTTAGAAAATTGAAAAAGATTAAATTGAAAAAAAAAAAAAAAAGCTAGATGATAGGAATCTAATCTGGACTTCCTGCCTTAGAACCTTGCGTGTTAACCACTGAGATAGGCAGACTTATTGTCTAACGTCAATTTTAATGAGCATTGAAATATTCCTTATTAAATTATATTATGATATATATATATATATATATATATATATATATATATATATATATATATATATATATATATATATATATATATATATATATATATAGATAGATAGATAGATAGATATATATATATATATATATATATATATATATATATATATATATATATATATATATATATATATATATATATATATATATATATATATATATATATGTATATATATATATATCTTACACTGCTGAGTTAGGTGAGCATGATGATGTCATACTGAAATAGCATGCTGCGAGGGGCTTCAGTACATACATCAACTGACAAATAGCCTGACTCGCAGTGGAGTGCTGCTACATCGACTGAGGGTTTGGTATGAGTCAGCAACCTTTTCATTTATTATTCTTTATAATCCCTCATCGTTATCTAAAAAATCTCACTTAATTTAGGCTTGCAAAAAAAGTAAGCAATTGCGCATATAAATATGCTATAGTAGATGTATGTACTAAAGCCCTTGGCAGCAGGCTATTTCCGTGTGACATCATCATGCTCACCAAACTCAGCAGTAAAAGATATATATATATATATATATTTATATAACATATATATATACACACATATACAAATACTTATATATATATATATATATATATATATATATATATATATATATATATATATATATATATATATATATATATACATATATATATATATATATATATATATATATATATATATATATATATTGTTATCGTCATAATAGCATAAAATAAGTAATTTTTTTTAAAAATAACACAATATTTTTTCTTCTTGACATGTTTTGTAAACATTTATTTACATTTTCAAAAGATTATTTTACAATAATAAAACTCTAAAATAAATATTAAAAAATAGAAGTCTTTACAGAGAAATAATAATGAACAAAAATTTTACATAATGAACCATTATATTTATTAGAAAATAACTCGGTAAATAACCAATCAAAATAACTGTTAAAAAAAAATTAATAATAATGATAAACTGACAGTAAAATTAAATAGATAAGTTTATAGCATATTGTAAAGTTTGTTTATTAAGTGAGGGACTTTCCCATTTAATGTGTAGGGCTTCATTTATCTTTAATTTGCATTTGGTTGGGGCATTATCCAAAATCTCAAAACAATCATAGTTAGCCAGATTTCTGCAATTAACAGATAAATTTAAGTGTTTAAATATATGAGATTGTTTATCACTTTGAAGGTGCTCATTTATTCTAGTTGCCAAATGTCTGGAGGTTTCTCTAATATACCTGGCATTACAGCCAGCACCAGAAAATTTATAGACAACATAAGCAATTTAGGAAGTGACTCTTTAAAGCAAAAACAATTTTGTATTTTATCAGCAGTGAATGTTAATTTTATTAAAACATTGCAACATTTATAATCAATTTTTGAAATTTTCATTTTAGTATAATTAGAGTACATTCCAATGTTTGGAAGCTTAAATTTATATTTAAGCTATTAACAATGTTAGAAACAGATGGGTTCATCTTCTTATCAATATAGGATTTAATTTCAGAGTCAATAATTTTTTGTGGAAATTTATTATTTTGTAAAAGTAATGATAGATTTTTAATATCTTTATCAAAGCCAACCCAAATATTTTTAATTTTAAATATTCGAGTAATCAAACAACGAACATGTCCAAATTTGTAGCAAGAAGGAATAAAACTTAAAATTTTTTGTAAAAGACCAGTATATGCTTTTTTGTGATAAACTGAAGTCAAAAATGAATTGGATTTTTTAAGTACATCTAAAAAGCCAATCTGGTTATCTTGTTCTTTTTTCATAGTAAATTTCAAATTTTTATGTTGTTTATTGAGGTCTTTGAAAAATTCTTGAGCATCATATTCAGAATTAAAAATGGCAATTAAATCATCCACATACCGTTTATAAAATAATGGTGCTGTAAAGGAGCAGTTATTGATCCATGTTTGTTCATGAAATCTGATAAAAAATATTAGCTAAATTGGGTGCTAAACGAGAACCAATAGTAACACCATCTGTTTGATCATAATATTTTCCGTCAAATAAAAAATGTAAACCAAATGTAGAAATATGAAGTAATTTTTTAAACTGAATTTTTGAAAAACGTTTTGAGTTAATTTTATCTTTAAAAAATAAATCAGTTGCTATGTTAGTGATTTCCTTAAGTGGAATATTCGTGAACAAACTTTCAACATCATATGAAACTATAAATTTATTAGTTACATTAATTTGTTTTAATTCTTCAACAAAAGAAAATGATTCTAAAGTATATGAGGATACAATAAATAAGGAAGATGTTTAGCAAGATTGTAATTACATGTTCCAGTTGTTGAGATGATAGGTCGAAATGTTGGAAGAGAACTATCTTTACTAACTTTATGCATCTAAGGTAACGTGTAAATTCTTGCAGGTTGAGATCCTACAGGATAGATTTTAGTGTAAATGTCTTTTTCAAAACATTTAAGCATATAAAGTTTTCTAACAGACCCTTGTAAAGATACTTCTTTTTTTATAGTTGGATCCTTTTTTAATTCTTTAAACTTAGTCTTATTACTTATAATATTATATAATTTATATAATCAACTTTATTAAGAACAATTATACCATTTCCTTTGTTGGTTCGTGTAATAACAATGTTCTCATTATTTTGAAATCTTTTTAATATTTTATGTTTTCTAAGACAATTTTTAGATGGAGTTTGTATACGTAATTGTCATCCAAATGGGAAAGTTCACTTTTAAGTTGAATGAATATATCCGTCTTTTTTATAAATGCTGGTGGCAAAGCGAAACCAAGACCATTGTTTAATAAATCAAGTTCATCATGTTGTAACATATATGAAGATAAATTTTGAATTTTTGTTGTTTAAAAAGAAAAACTACTGATTTTGTGAGGGAACATTATTTAATTATATAATATATTTTTTTTATTTAATTATATTCAATATAATTCTTTTAGTGAGTTTTAATGATTGAAATTTCTTTCTTTTTTATATTGTTATTGATTAACAAATTGATTTCAAATTAAAAGATACCTTAATTAAAAGATGCTACTGCAAAGTTAAACAGTTTTTTTTAACTTGAGATTTTAAATTTTCTAATTCTTTGTCCAGTAATTTCTTTTTGTTTATTCTTTTATGTAAAGCACTTTTAAGCAATCGCTTTTTAATTGAGATTATATCATTATAATTTGCATGAGATATGTTGAATCCAAAAAATTTCGGATAGACTTTAAATAGCTAGCAACTTTATATGTCTACTTTTATGTCTAAGCAAGTTTTGTTGCTTTTAATATGAAGTTTTTCAAGTTTTTGTAAAATATACAAAGTTAAACCTGCTTGTGAAGAGTTTGCTAAATAGTGAAATATTTTTTGTAATAGTCGTAATAGTATAAAGTAAGTAATTATTTTTAAAAATAACAAAATGTTTTTTTTTCATGAGATGTTTCGTAAAATTTTGTTTACATTTTCAAAAGATTATTTTACAATAATAAAACTCTGAAATAAATATTAAAAAAAAGAAGTCTTTACAGAGAAATAATAACGGACAAAAATTTTACATAATAAACCAATATATTTATTGTATTTGTTATATTTTCAATATAATTTGAAAGTTTGTTCACAAATATTCCACTTAAGGAAACCACTAACATAGCAACTGATTTATTTTTTAAAGATGAAATTAACTCAAAACGTTTTTCAAAAATTCAGTTTAAAAAATTACTTCAGATTTCTACATTTGGTTTACATTTTTTATTTGACAGAAAATATTACGATCAAACAGATGGTGTTGCTATTGGTTCTCGTTTAGCACCCATTTTAGCTAATATTTTTTTCGAATTTCATGAACAAACATGGATCAATAACTGCTCCTTTACAGCACCATTATTTTATAAACGGTATGTGGATGATTTAATTGCATTTTTAATTCTGAATATGATGTTCAAGAATTTTAAAAAGACCTCAATAAACAACATAAAAATTTGAAATTTACTATGAAAAAAGAACAAGATAACCAGATTGCCTTTTTAGATGTACTTATTAAAAAATCCAATTCATTTTTGACTTCAGTTTATCACAAAAAAACATATACTGGTCTTTTACAAAAAATTTTAAGTTTTATTCCTTCTTGCTATAAATTTGGACATGTTCGTTGTTTGATTACTCGAATATTTAAAATTAAAAATATTTGGGTTGGCTTTGATAAAGATATTAAAAATCTATCATTACTTTTACAAAATAATAAATTTCCACAAAAAATTATTGACTCTGAAATTAAATCCTATATTGATAAGAAGATGAACCCATCTGTTTCTAACATTGTTAATAGCTTAAATATAAATTTAAGCTTCCATACATTGGAATGTACTCTAATTATACTAAAATGAAAATTTCAAAAATTGATTATAAATATTGCAAGGATGTTTTAATAAAATTAACTTTCACTACTGATAAAATACAAAATTGTTTTTGCTTTAAAGAGTCACTTCCTAAATTGCTTATGTTGTCTATAAATTTTCTGGTGCTGGCTGTAATGCCAGTTATATTAGAGAAACCTCCAGACATTTGGCAACTAGAATAAATGAGCACCTTCAAAGTGATAAACAATCTCATATATTTAAACACTTAAATTTATCTGTTAATTGCAGAAATCTGGCTAACTATGATTGTTTTGAGATTTTGGATAATGCCCCAACCAAATGCAAATTAAAGATAAATGAAGCCCTCCACATTAAATGGGAAAGTCCCTCACTTAATAAACAAACTTCACAACATGCTATAAACTTATATATCATCATGTAATAAACTCTAATTTATTAATCATTAAACATTTTTTGTAGGTAACTTACATTTTAGAGATCGTTTTTTAAAAAAGTTATTGAATTAATTAGTGAATTAATTAGTAGATAAGTGAAGAAAGATTTTAATCGATGTGATCACATAATTCAGTTGATATAAAATACCAAACAAAAAAATTAAAAACTATAACTAAAAGACTTAGGAATTGTCCAATTTTTAAATAATGAAAACTTTCACAATAAATGAAGTTGAGTTTGCGGTAAGACTTAATAAGTTATTTAACTTTTCAGCCAAAAATGTCGAAACTTTTAAAGAAATAGCATTTGTGGGTTCTAAACCGAACAAATTTATTATTGTTTTAAATTTTTTTAGATAAGTGCTTTTTTTCTTGTTGACTTTTTTATATAATATTTACTGATGTTGGAATGCATTGCAAAAAATTTTTGAAAAATATGAGAAATTAATTTCACAAGCAAGTTACAGGGAAAATCCCTAAAATCGCTTGGAAAATCCAAATTCTCAAGAAGTTTTGTCGAAGAGACATTTTCAGAGCTCAATCGCGTAAATATACTAATAATAGCAATTTTATTTTAAGTTTTACACAATTATTAAATAAGAATTTTTTTTTTTCCTATTAGTTTTTAATAATATTTAATTTTCAATAATTTTCAGAACTATTATTAAACTTTAATTTTGCAAAATTTATTTCAAGTGTGGGATTTTTTCTTCTTTAAATTGGGAATTTTAATTTTATGAGCAATTTTTGGGAATACCGCGTTTGACGGGGACACCCTGTATATATATATATATATATATATATATATATATATATATATATATATATATATATATATATATATATATATATATATATATATATATATATATATATATATATATATATATATATATATATATATATACATATACATGTACATATACATATAAATATACATATACATATACATATATATATATATATATATATATATATACATATATATATATATATATATATATATATATATATATATATATATATATATATATATATATATATATATATATATATATATATATATATATATACATGAAAGCAATTTACAGCTCTCACAAAATTTATAAAAACTCTTACTTATTTATGAAAGCAATTTACAGCTCTCACAAAAGTATTTTATATTTCACTCAAAAGTATAAATATCATTGTAACTAAAATAAAACCCACAAAATCAAAAAAGTTTGATTAAATGGATAATAAACAGGCACAATTTTTGCACAAAATTTGCAAAAAAAACTAAAGAATTTTACTCATCACAATAAATAACACTTATGTGTAGATTATTGTAACAACGTTGCAAACATATACTTGTAACTAGTATAAAACTAAATTTTGTATTTTTTTAATATACTTTTTATATAAATAAACAGCTCTTGTAAAAAGCAGTTTGGAGGAGCAGATTGCATGGGTCACCATGTTTGTTTTCGGATAATTTTTCTCATTTACTCCGGCTGAGGCTTCTTAAGCAGCCATAGTTAAAGCATGGGAAAAAATAACTCTAAAAGAAACAAAATCTTTAGTGGAATGAATGCCTCAGAATAAAAAACATCTGCAAACAGTTATTCTTGCAAAGGGTGGCTCTACTAAATATATAGAAAAGTAATTTTATGTCTAAATTTTTTTAATTTATGCCATTATATTTTTGCAAGAAAATATTTGATGAACATAAGTACAGTTTGTTTTTCTATGTAATATGAACTTATATTTAATAATTTTTTGTATATATATATGCATATATAAATATATATATATATATATATATATATATATATATATATATATATATATATATATATATACATATATAAAACAAAATAGTTGGACCTGCTATTGCAGCCAACCTCAAAGCATTATCACGTTGTCGTATTATTGCTTGTATCTCTCTCTTATCTAAAAATGCTATAATAGGCACTGCTCTAAAGAGCTAATGTCTCTTGGGCCATCTTCTAAAATTCATTTTTGTGTTACTAATCACTCAGTTAAGGGCTCCAAAACCTCTTATTCATCTAGTTTGTTTCCTCAAACATCAGTTCTTTGGGACTCGCTTCCTTTATCTTGCTTTCCTGATTCATATAATTTGTAATCTTTTAAGTCGTCTGTCACTTGTTATCTTGCTCTATAAACTTCATCTTTTTTCTTCCAGTAAGAGATTTACTGTAACCCATAATACTTTCAGACCTTCAGAGTTTTGTACAAAAATATTTATTCAGTTTCATAAAATATGTGAATCAAGCTAACATTCATAAAAAAATACTTAGTATCTTATAATGTCACAAGCCTATAGACTAATATACCTTTTTGAGAAACCATTGATATTGTTGTTAATTCAATTTTATATAGTAATAATAATCTTAAAATTAACAAAACCAATTTAAGAAACTCTTTATCTTTGCAACATCACAATCCCATTTTCAAATAAAATATCAGACCTTAAATCAAATAGATAGTGTTGCTATAGGCTCTCACTAGCTCCTGTTTTTTCTGATTTATTTATGGGTTATTTTAAAAAAGAATGGCTAAAAGCATACAATTGAGTTAAGTCAGTATTTTACAAACATTATGTTGATGACATTTTTGCTTCATTCTTATCAGAAAATGATTAACACCATTTGCTTGACCATATCAATAAAATAATTCAATATTTTTTACTATGGAAAAGGAAAAGGAATCTAATATCTCTATTTTGGACATTAATATAAACAAAGTTAATAGTTATGTAACTCCATTTTTCATAAGAAGACATATTCAGGACTTCATGCTTCCTTTTGTAGTTTAATCTCTTTTTCACACAAATTAAATTCAATTAAACTCTTAACTGATGGAACCTTTAAAATTAATAATACTATTGCTTTTTATTATGACACTAAAAATATTTTTAACATTCATAAAATGTATCTAACTTGGCTTTTAAATAATATTCTTATATTACCAAAAAAAACTATTTTTACTAATCAATAAAAATCCAAAAACCAAGAAATCATGAAAAACTACTTTACACTTCCTTATATTGGTAAGGTAACATATCTTATCAAACCTTTTTTTTAATGATAGATTTCAAACTCTATTATTAAAAAACAATGTAAACATATAAACTTTAATTTTTACATCCTTAAAAATTTCTAATATGTTTTCACTGAAGGATCGTTTTCCAATTCATCTGTTGTTAATGTGTTTGTGAAGGATTTAACAATTAATATAACATTTAATATAAAAGGAAAAATAACTCACAATAAATAAAAATTATATCACCTCAACTTGAGTCAAGTTGAGGTGATAAAATTTTTAGAACTATTTCTAAAAATTACATAACCTTAACTTGAAGTAGGTAACATGTAGGTAACGATTTTTTTATTGGTCATATATGATATATGTAATATGCAATTCTATATCATATATGATATATATATATAATAAAAATAAATAATAATATATCCAACAACATAATTGTAAATAATGATGTACAAACTTTGAATTAAAATAGTATATGGATATTTAACTTGAAAATTGTATATGAATGCAATTCAGAAATTGTAACTACATTGCTTTTCAAATTTATTAAAATATATAATAATTTTAATGAACTTATTAAAATAAAAACCTGGGAAAGCAGAAATGACGAGTACATCGTATTCTTTTATTTCAGTGATATTGCCAACATATAATTCTATTTTACTTTTCGTAGAAACATCTAGAGTATTAACTCTTCTCATGTTTTTACAAAAATTCTCTGATTCTGATTGAAAAAAGCTTTGATTTATGAGCTTTAAGAAGTTTAACAAAGAATCTTTTCAAGACGTTTGCTGATGTTTTGTTACGATTTAGTAATAAATCGTGGACTATTCAATAAAATGAACAAATTTTTTCCGAGAATTTCTTCTCATAATCTTTTTCACAAAAATTCATGGTGTTATAACACGAAAACGTTTAATTAAGAGTTTGCAATGATTCGGAAATAGAAAGTTTCGGGTCAACATAATTAAACTAGTTGTTGTTTTACAAAAATAATTTAGTCTACTTTTAAAATAAAAAGTTTTTATCGACAGTATAAACGGGGTCTACTTATTTAGGCTGTTAAGTTACGCCAACCGCCTACAGAATACAGTTAGTATTAATTAATAAAAAATGTTTATTTTTGATATTTTTTTATTTCCTTTTTCAAGTGCGGGGTTTTCATCGGTAAAAAAAAAATCCGGGTTTTCATTAAATCTTTATTTAATTAATTTCTAAATTTTTCAATTCTTTTGCATATTATCAAATAAATGATACATTTTGTAAATTTAACTCCAAGAAAATAAAATGTTTGGATCATTGTTTTTGTGTATTCGTAAAAATTGATTGAACCACGTTATTACAGAGGTAGCCAATTTTGTATTTGTAAAAAATTTTCTGCAATGAATTGACATTTTTTAGCAGAAATGATATTTTGAGTCAAACTTTTCATCCAAAAAATTACTTAATTTTATTAAGTAATTTTTTAGATGAAAAGTTTGACTCAAAAAAAGTTGACTTTACTTACAGATCATGCCACATCTAGAATTATACAACTTCAGGCTGATGTCATTGATACTCTAAATCCGGAAATTCTGCAAAAATTAGTACTTCACTGTAAATGGGGGTGTGATGGAAGCAGCGGTCAAAGTGTTTATAAACAAAAATTTACTAAGACTGTAAATCTGATGAAAGCATTTTTTGTACTTCTTTTGTACCTTTACAATTAATACACAACAATCACGAGACGGGTGAAGCAACTATTATGTGGAAAAATCCTAGACCATCATCTCCGCAATTCTCCAGACCAATACGATAACCACAGTTTGTACGTGAAGATGTACAGTCAATATTAAAAAAAGTTACCGACATTGAACATCAGATATAGGGTCTTGCACCATATGCTAATGAACAAAATGGAAAATCAGTAGTTTATTGTATGTTGAAAAGTGGTAAGGTCGTCAGTGGTCGTCAGAGAAAAATAATGTGAAAATAAGAAAGAAATACAGAATCAATTTAGGATAAAACAAGGAACGATTCCGAATTAGATACAAGTGGTTCAACATCAGATTCCGAATTGAATGATTTGAACATTGATGAATATGACGTAATTTTTGTTGCTAAGATTAAATAAAGAATTTTTTTACATATATGTGAATCTTTTACCACTTTACCTATATCATGTTTCTCTATAATAAATGCATAAATTAAAAAAAGAATATAATTAAAATTACAAATTTCTGTTTTTTTTTATTAATAGTATAAATTTGGCAATAGTTTTACAATGTCTTTTCTCTAATTTAACTCCTGAATCATAAGCAATGACCTCGAAAACCAAACTACATGAGATTTCGATTCATATTTTCAACATTTGAGCCGCTATTCTGAATTTTTTTTAATCTAACTTGTAGTAATTTTACTTAACCTGACTTGTAGTAATTGTAGTAATGTAGGTAATTTGGGAATTCGGCAACAAAATCAGGATTTCATCCTACTGTGCGTCGCAAATGAATGTTCAAACGGCAAAGAAGAGTCTTTAATATTAACGAACTGCTTACGATTTCTAAAATAGCTTTTGAAGCTTAGATATTTATCTTTAATGTCATCGAGTTCTAATAGAATTTTTTTTTAGAATGCGGTGATTGACAGTATCAAAAGCTTTAAACATATCGATGAATATTCGTTGTGTATAAAAAGAACTTTTAAAAGAATCGTGTGAATCGTGTGAATTGTTAAATGCAACGTGTTAGTTGGAGCATGGCGTGTTCAGTATGATAGTTTCTCTGGTAGCCAAATTGATTATAATATGAAAGTTTCGTATCAACAAAATAATTGTAGACTCTGTTATAGATTTTTCTTTCTTATATTTTAGATAAAACTGGAAGAACTGAAAAAGAACAATAGTTTGTAATGTTTGAATGGTCACCTGATTAAAAAATAGGAGTTATTTTTTCTACTTTTAGAGAGTCTGGAAACGATCCTTGAGGAATTGAAGCTTTACAAATATTAAACAATGTTTTAAATAATATTACAATATTTTAATATTTTAAAGAAAATTACAATATTTTAAAAAATCTTTCAAAACGTTCAACATTGCAATTGATGCAATCAATTGCCATATTTCCCCAATTGCCTTATTTCGTTTTAATAATTTACTCGCTGCTTGGAATTCGCTGCATGTTAGGTTTGAAAAATTTAAAGTTGAATTAAGTGATGTTAAAAACTCATCAATTGATTTGTCATTAAAATAATCTTGGAAAAGTCACATAAATGGTTTAAACACTAAAATATCAAAAACATAGGTCTACTTTATAAAGTAATGCTACCTATGCTGTCGCAAAGTAATTTAAAACTTATATATTTCTCTTTTATACATAGCTACCTCATATATGCGAATATAGCTTGGGCGAGTACGCATTTAACCAAATTGAAAACTTTATATCGACGTCAGAAACATGCTGTAAGACTAATCTACCATAAAGACAAATTTACACACACTGAACCCTTATTTAAAGAAATGAATGTGCTTAATATTTATCAAATTAATATTTACCAAAATATATTGTTTATGCTAAAATTTAAACTAGGTCAAATACCAAACCATTTTTTAAAAACTTTTTTATAAACAACGTTAATAAATATAACACAAGACAAAAAGGAAAATTTTTTACACCTTTCAAAAAAACAAAACTTTCCCAGTTCTCAATTTCATATTGGGGTCCTTAAAACTAGTAACTAAAAATAAATCAATTTTGATTTATTTTTAGTTACTAGTTTTTTTCAAATAAACAATTTTGATAAAAATTGACTGAAAATATGACTAAAAAAAAATGTCCTTAAAACTATTTTGGGGTCCATTTATCCAGCACTGCTCCCCCGCCCTCTCCTAAATATAGTTTTTGTTCCTATGGGCCTAATATTATACTATATGTTTTTGTTATTTGATTATTTATTTTGCTAAAGTATTTGTTAATATTATTTTTTTATGTTTTACAACTTGTAAATTTACAAGTTGTAAAACATTGGAGGGATAGCTCAGATGGTTAGAGCGTCAAAGGAAAAGTTAAAACTTTGACTGTTGAACGATACGTGTTCAAAATCCGTCACTGTTAATTTAACGCTTGAGTAGTACTTTGGTACGCAAAAGTGTTGGTCAACAACGGACGCTACTTTGGATTAGTCTTAATGACTATTTGTGGCTGTTCCTATGCTAAGCCAACAATATCTTCGGATATAAGAACATTCTATAAAAAAAATATAGCATGAAAACTCAAATAAATAAATAAATATAAATAAAATAAATAAATAAATACAAAATTATTATGCTACATTATGTCTTCTGCATTAGGGTGGATCGATTTTCATAGCAAAAAAAAAAAAGTTTGAAAATCAATATTTCTGAGACACGAATCGATGTCTATAAATTATAAGATAAAAGTAAAAAAAATATTTTTTTGATTTTGAGGAGATCTTGAGGTTCCTCTTTGGATTCTAAATCCTTGACGGATCCTAATATTTTTGAATTTTTTTTTTTCTAAACTATATCAACCTTGGACTCAAAAAAAGCAGAAAAAAATGCTTGTTTTATCAATAATAATTTTATTAAAAAAAAATTTTTAGTAAAAAAAATATTTGCAAAAATATACCTTAAAACCCCCGTTTTGATAAAAATGGGGGTTTTTTAATGAAAAAAACGACATGATTTTTTTCTCTTTAGTTTTAAATTAAAATAAATACTATATTCAAAATAAGCGTATTATTCTGCTTTTTTTGAGTACCAGGTTAATATAGTTTAGAAGAAAAAAAAATTCAACAATATTAGGATCCGTCATAAATTTAGAATCCAAAGAGGAACCTCTAAAACTCATTTAAATTTAAAAAAAAAAAAAAAAGTAAGGTTCTTTTTTCACCAAAAGACATCGATTCGCAGCTCAGGCAAATCAAATTTGAAAAATTTTTTAAATCGATCCACCCTATTCTGCATGCTTCTGTCATGTTTTGGACATTTTATACATTTTTAAAACACGAAACAAATTAAACATTTATTATTATTATTATTATTATTATTATTATTATTATTATTATTATTATTGTTATTATTATTATTATTATTATTATTATTATTATTATTATTAATGAACAAAAATGTTTATTTTGTAAGGAGCAAACTCGTAATACAAAAAAAGTAAGCATATGCCTCTCTCGTATTTACTCTTTTGCCTTAATTTAATTGACAAAAAGATTGACTTTTGTTTTATTAAATCCAAGGTAGGGGAGAACCTTAATAAATGGGACAATTATTAGATGGGACAAAATCAAATTTGCATAGAAGCATCTACGGTTGGCTATCCAAACTCCTGTGGTAATAAGTGTTTGACACAACCATTCAACAGACCAAATCTTTATTTCTATTATGGTCTAAATGTAATGGCATTGGATGTTATTGTGTTTTGAAGAACAATAAGTAATTTTTAAAAACAATTTTCTGTGTCTGATTTTGCAGCGATTACTAAAGTTAAGGAAAATGAAACTCCAATTTTCAACACCCAAATGTCTCTACTTTTTAAATTTGTAAAGTATTTTTGTTTAGGTATTACTGTTTTTAACCTATCCTGTGATTTGTGGATATAGTGGGAAGCCTATTGAATGGGACAAAGTATTGATTATTGAATGGGACTTATCCAAACAGCCTGATATGAAAAAAGTAGAAAAATATATTTCGGCAACTTAGTTTTGGTCACACAAAATTTTATTTTTAATAAAATTTTTTGTTTTACTAAAAACAATTATTTGTGTTTTTAATTTAATTTTAATATACATATATTTTTTAATAAAACTATTTTTGGTTTGTCAATATATGCAGACATTCGGCTATATTTATAGCTTTTTCGGGTTCCCTAATGGTAGAAACTATCCTTACTGCTTGACTGGCTTGAAAGTTACTTAAGACCTTTCTTCTTTTATTAATTTTTTAGATTTGTCCCATTCAATAATTTTATTTGTCCCATTCAATGAGTAGTTCTTAATGAATGGGACAAATGCCATGGTCTTATTAAACTCTCTTTTTACCAATACCCATATGCGGAATCAATTTTTTTGTTTTTGTTTATCATAGTACGAGAGTTAACCCTGACCCTGACAGTTATCAAACTATTTTCAAAGTGATTTTTAAACAAATTTATCAACCTCAAAAAATGCATTTTACGAAAACTGTCCCATTCATTAAGGTTCTCCTCCCTTTCTCCCCTTTTTAACTGATGATAATTAATTAATTTTTCACAAAAACTAGATTTTAACAATTCAAATTTAGATCTTTTTGAGGACAACTTTATAAATCTCAAGAAAACAGAAATATTTTTCAAGAAACTCAAATGAACTTAACACACCGTATATTGATCCTTTTGATTTTAAAGTAAGATGAGTGCTCATTTTCTGCATATAAATATTAAAAGCATGCAGCAAAATTTTGCTAAACGCTTATATAAACGAATATATAAACGATTAAAATTTTGATAAACGAATATATAAATGATTTTGATAAACGAATATATAAACGATATATAAACGAATGATAAACAAAAATAAATAAAATTTTGATAAAAGAATTTTTAAATATTTTAAACTACACGTTCGATGTCATATCTCTTTGAGAGACATGACATGATGCAGAAAGTGAAAGTCTTGAATCATGATACAGAAACATGATGAAAGTTCTCTTGAGTTCTCTGATTATATTTTACCATTTTACTTTTTTTTTTATTTTTATTAGTCAACCACGAGAAAGTGGGAAAAAAGGAAGAGGATTAGGAATTTATGTCTTAGAAAAGTATGTTTTTAAAATAAAAAACATATTATGCTTTTCAAATAATAATTATAAAAGTCTCTTTATTGAAATTATTAATAAAAAATACCGAAATATTTTAATTGAATATGTTTATCGTCCACCCAGTGGAAAAATAAAAAACTTCGAAACTTTTATCAAAAATATGATTATGAAAATAAATAAAGAAAATAAAACATTATATATTACTGGTGACATAAATCTTGATGCTTTATCTGACACTAAATTTCCAAAAATAAAATCTTTTATTGATATGCTGTTTAAGTTTAATGTCTTTCAACTATTTTTAGATTACCGCCACGGCTTCTCAACTATTAATAAACCAACGCGTGTAATAAAAACTTCGGCAACTGCAATAGACAATATTTTAAGTTAACAAGTAGATTAAAATAAGAAACGTGGAACAACGTATATAAATGTCAATTTACTAATGAAGCTTACAATGCTTTTTTAAGTTCATTTTTGAAGTATTTTAACGAAACCTGTTCTCAAGAGATTATAAAAATTAAGTCAAAAGCTCTGGCTAATCCGTGGATGGATAAATCATTATTAAAGTGCTCAAAAAAAAAAAGCAAAAACTTTACAATAAATTTGAGGCAGCTTTTGCCTCTTTAAAAAAAAAAAAAAGCACCAGGATTTGATGATCTAGTGATATAGTTATTGCAAACAAACACAGTCTTAATAGACCTCTGATACATATACTAAAGCTCTCGTTAAATTCTGGGATTTTTCCGGATGTACTTAAATTAGCAAAAGTAACTACTTTATACAAATGTAATGATCATTCTGACATTACAAACTACAGACCCATATCAATACTTTCTGTATTTTCAAAATTCTTCGAACGTGTAGTTTATAATAGAATCTATGATTACTTTATTAAAAACAATTTTTTTTTACCCAGATCAGTTTGACTTTCAAAAAAGTCTTTCTACTGAGCATGCAATTATTGAAATAGTAAATCAAATAACTAATGGTTTTGAAAATAATAAGCTTACTTTAGGAGTATTTCTTGATTAATAAAAACCATTTGGTGCAGTGGATTTTTGCATCCAGGTAGATACCCTAAAACATATCGGAAAAATTAATAAAATTTATTATTGGATTAAAAGCTATCTTACTAACAGAAAACAATATGTACATAATGTCCACTCTGGAGTAATCAATGTCTTTGGAGAAGTTCCTCAAGGATCAATTCTCGGCCGACTCCTGTTTTTAATTTTTATAAATGACTTCTGTAATGCAAGTTTTAAAACTAAATTCAATCATGTTTGCGGATGAAACTAATCTATTTATTATAAACAATAATATCAAAAAACTATATGCGGATATGAATTTTGAACTAAAAAAAGTAAACAATTGGTTTAAGGCTGACAGACTCTCGCTTAATGTATTTTATATGGCGAAGCCAGGATAACTTTTCATTAAAAATAATTCCTGAGAATCTTATACTTTTTTTTTTAGTTTTTCTTTTTGATTAGTTTATCATTTAGGAAAAGGTCAGGCAATTTAAGAGGAAGATTTTCTCTTGTGTTTTTTCATGAAGTAGTACATATTTTATTATCTCTGCATCCAGTCAAAATTAACAAAAATCATAGGTTTAATGCATTGAGTTCGCTCTAACATCAATACAATGTCTTGAATTAATCTACTTTGAACTAATTCATTGCTTCATCAGCTATGCAAACATTTCATGGGCAAGTACTCAAACATCAAAGCTTAAAAAACTGTTTAGTTTGAAAAAACATGCTTGCAAAATCATTTACTATAAGGATAGGCGTGAACACGCTAAACCCTTAATGAGTGATATAAAAATGATTAATGTGTTTGAAATAAATGTCTATCATCATTTAATTTTCATTTTCATGTATCGTTTCAATTACAATATTTCTTCTATAAACTTTAATAACAAGTTTGAATTAAATAAAAATGAAAACTATAATCTTAGAACAAATATGTTAAACACATATAAACTGCCTCGGATAATTAATAAATATTCAGAATATAGCATTTCCTATCGAGGGCCAAAAGTATACCTTTCATATCGAGGGCCAAAAGTATGGAATACCTTTCAAAAAGGATTCAAAGGTACGGTAAATTCGTTAAGTTCATTCAAGTTTATAAAAAAAAAAAAGAAATTTTTAAAACCTGAGAAAAATTTTTAGTTAAAGTTACGCTGAATAATTGTTATTAAATCTGTTCTTGTTTTATTTTTACTTTTTGTTTTATTTTTACTTTTTATCTGTTGCTTTATAAACTTATTAGCGCACTTACGATAATTTATTGAAATTTTATTACGTATTATAACATATTACAAAGTTCTTTTAAAATATTGTTAAAGGGGCTCTTGAAAAGATTGCGATGACGTACTGTCATCCTCATCTTCTTTGAGCTCCTATCTGTTTTTACTTACTTTTTTTTATGAAGCACAAAGATGTAAAATTCTTATGTTATATCAAAACAGAAAAAAAAAAGTTTACTTATTGATCAAAAAAGTATAGGTGGTCATCATCTATCAAAAAAGTAGAGGTGGTCATCATCTATCAAAAAAGTAGAGGTGGTCATCATCTATCAAAAAAGTAGAGGTGGTCATCATCTATCAAAAAAGTAGAGGTGGTCATCATCTATCAAAAAAATAGAGGTGGTCATCATCTATCAAAAAAGTAGAGGTGGTCATCATCTATCAAAAGATGTTATTGTAATTTATTCTTTTGTTGAAAATTTTAAAAGATTAGCATTTTTATAAACTCATAGCATAGCATATTCTACAAATAGAGTGCTTAATGTTCTTAAAGAACAGAGCAATAATAAATTAGTAAAAAACACTATTATAAAAACAGGCACAGTTTTAAAAACAGAGTAGCTTAACTTTAAATTAATAACATAGACTACGCAGACTATGCAAGCGTATTAAGTAAACGTCAAAACATAGTTTAATGTAAAAAATGCATAGTACATTTCCATGATTTAATGGTTCAATGTGAAGAAAAATTGTATTGATAATGATTTTGCAACCAGATATGACCGGTAAATCGGTATTATCAAGGCACTGATATATTCTGTACTAAAATGTGTACACTTGGCTGTTCCAGTATTGAGTATTCTTATGCAATTTTAGAAATTTTAAAGAAACACTGGTATTACAACAATAAAAACTTCTTGCCAGTGGTTAAAGTTGTTATTCATTTAAGTTACTTTATTTGACATTGTTAATGTATGCTAAAAAAGGTAAGATTTTGGTATTCTTTTTCTTTTTCACAATATATCCACAATAAGATTATCTTGTCAGGCCTCAGAATGCGATGTCATCATCGAAGATCCCATTGAAGCAATTGCAATCGCAATATTCAATATTCATCAACTTCACTCTTATCCAAACTCAGTTAATATTCATTCAATTTTATTAAAGCACAAGGTACTCAAATCGTCTCGACATCGGTCAGGATATCTCAGAAGAAGAGTGGAATAACTTTATTAGTCGCTGGACATTGTTCTATAGTTGAACAGACATCAGACCTGAAGAGATCAAAGCAAAGCTATTTCAGTGCTGTAAAGACAACCTTGAAGGTTAAATCCTGAAAGAAAAACCTAAAATAATTAACAAAAATAATTAGGCATTTCTTAAAGCAATAAAAAACTGGATTCTATTCCAAAGGCAATTATAGTCAAAAGAAGAGAATTTTTCAAAGAAAGACGGGTACACAACAAAAATATTAGGTCAAACTACGCAAAAACGAAAGACAAGGATGCTTCTTATTACTACAGTGTACAATGCCACAGGCAATCACAAACAATTAGTAAAATCAACAATGTTGATTTTATCAATGTTATCATATGAGACAATGTTGTTGCTGAACTATCAAACATTGACATCCGTAAACATGCGCTTGGATGCGTCTCTCTTGACAGAGCCTCAATCACGGATGTCATTGCTATTATAGAGGTTAAGAAATTGCCTCGAAATACACTAGATTGTAGTTCAACGATAACAATTGTATCAAATTTCAGGAAAAAAACAAAAGCAATACATAGGGTATTAAAGGGCCAATATTACAGCCAATATCATACTGTTTATTTATACTGTTATCATGAGGAAGGAACACCAAACCTCATAGGCTGTATTTAGACTGTTGAAATAAGCTTATTTTTGCACCTCTAAAATTAAAAACAGAACTATTTCATATAATATAAAAATGAATGCAACTAGGACTTGTAGCACAACTGAGAGTTCAAACAAAAAAAATATATAAAATAACAAACAGTGTCCAAATCTTCACTCCACAAAACTAAACCATTTTATTTTTACGCATAAAGGATGGGCAACAGCTCAATCGATTGTTCACCCTAAAGCTTAGCTATGCGTGACTACCAACAAGTCTAATACGACTACGACGCATAAGGTCTCCCAACTCTTTCTATTATAATAAAATATCTATAAGTTATTACAGATACCGGTGCAGTCTTCCTCATGATCTAGGAATGAGTTTGATAATACAATTATTTATGCTAACAGTTTAATAACTTTAAAATGGATATAAGCTGCTAACAAAACCTAAATTTGCAATTCTTTTATGTCTTGAAGGACATAATTGACATATAACATTTACCAGACAGCTACAAAGCTGAATATACGCTAAAATTTTACATAAGTCCAGATGCAAACATATTTTTTCTATTTAAAGAAGCATTCACCCAATTGGCAGTGCCCTCCATGGATATATTTTCAAAGCGTTTAGGAATTATGACCATATAAAGTTTGCAACCCCCTCAAATTGAGGGGGGTTTAAACTTTATATAGTCATAACTCAAAACTTAAAAAAATGCTAGATCCGTCACTAAGGTAACCAATCTAAAAAATCGGATCGCATCAGAAAAGTTGTTGAGTTTAAAAAAAAATTTGTAATCAAAGTCATAGAAACAGGCCGACTAACGGTAAGAAGTAGAGCATTTTGGCGTAATTTTACGGCCAGCTAAAGCAACGCAAAACTGAAGTTGAATTGACCCCGCCAACAAAAACAAGATCTAGTCACAAAAATTCTGCCAATTTGCCAAAATTTATAAAATATTTTCAAGAATGTAGTAATAGTCTCTGTCAGCAAAATTACCACCGTCTCCTACATCGGCACCAACGGCATCAACAACACCAGTTCCCTTAATTTCATCTGTGCCAGCGTCTCTATCAACAAACCCATCGCATCTGGCAATGCAACCCCTATTAAATTCCGAAGTTCGAGGAGATCAACCATTTAAACGCTCGACAAGGTTACGTATTCCTAGGAAAATTCTGCGAACCGGAAACCGGAAAATCTTTGACGTCAGTAACCTAATCAATTAATGACCACAATTATTTAATAGTTTTATATTAAATAAAACTATTAAATATTTTGTGGCTTTTAATTGATTAGGTAACAATATAACTATATATAAAAAATACAAAATTATACAAGTTTATGTATTTAAATATTTTGCATTAAAATCTAGCAACCCTAATTTATCGTAAAGCAACCCATATTGGGTCGCGAACCATAGTTTAAAAAGCCATGCGTTAGGCTGATAAATTGCCTTATCACCTCATTTTTTTAATATATATACCATTGTAGTAATTCTTTATTTTAAAACTTCATATTTACATACTAATGCATTTCAAAAAGTACTTTTTTATTTATTTCATTTAGGTTTGCGTTTAGAATTTTATTTAATACACCTTTGTTTTTCTTTTTTATTTTAAAGAAAGCAAAACACTGAGAGTGTCAACTAAAAATTTTTTTTAGCAAATAAATAGTTTGTGCTTAAGTTTTGAAAACTTAAACATTGTCTAGTACCTGGGTTATGCATGTTTGGATAAACTTAAAAGGAATTAATATTGTTGAAGAATTTTGTTCAAATATTTTCTTTTTATCAATGTAAATTATACATTTACAAAATTTAGACTAGATGTGACTCAATTAATGAAATACTAGTCAATAAACAGATTCTATCTGTTGACCAGCCTCTCACCCCTTCTTTATCTATTAGGCTGGTGCAGATGTATTTTCAATACTTTGTATTCAAATTAGGGTGTTAAATGCTGGATCTTCTTGACTCTTTACATGGGTTTTGCTTGTGTCTCTGTTCATATGACTAAGCAACTCATTCTATTATATTCTAATGAGGGTAAAACACTAAAACTTAGTTTTATGATTCTGAGGCCGGCTGGTAGTCAAGTTTCCCGAACTCTATGATAGCTCACAGAAAGGCTGATTTCATCAACAGCTGAAATATATTAAAGTATTAACAGTGCAACGTTGCCCATGGATGGTGTCCCTGTTTGTACTTTTGGTGCGCATTGCCATGGCCCTTAGTTACGGCTTAGGGTTTATTAATAGAAATGATGCAATTGCTTAGGCTATTAAACAGTGTACTGAGTACTTTCTATGCTTTGAGACAAGTTTTTTAACAAATTTAAAAATGAATAAAGTAACAAAAAATATAAAACACCAAAGCCACTGTCATCACCAAGTTCGCTAAACCTATCATTCAATAATATTCGTGGTCTTTGAAGTAACTTTTCTTCTTTTAAGTCTTATCTCTTGCAAAGTTCACCAAACTTATTTGCTCTTTGTGAGACTAATTTAAGTTCGGCTTTCTCATGTTGTGATCTTAGTGTTGATGGTTATCTTTCTTTAATTCGTAAAGACTTCAAAAGTTACATGTTTGGCGTGAGCTTTACATTCGCAAAAAATCACCCATTTGTTGGAAAACTGGGTTTGATTACACAGACTACTCTTTTATGTGCTTTCGTTTAGCACCACTTCACTCTATCGCCTTTCTTTTTGTTCTATATCGCTCTCCTTCATCTCAAGACTGCACTCTCCTTGATGTTATTTCTGATCATATTGACCAAACCCTCTCAATTTATCCATAAGCCAATATTGTTATTGTTGGTGACTTTAATGTTCATCACTCTGAATGGCTTGGCTCTAGTTTTATGACTCTGCACGCATAAAAGCCCACAATTTTTGCCTTTCTTAATCCCTAACTCAAATAGTCAACTTTACAACTCACTTTCCAGACAACCCGAATCATTCACCTTTTCTACTCGACTTATGTCATGTTTCTGATCCTAGTGCTCAGTTTCTCCACATTCTCCCTTTAGTGCCCCTGATCACAGTTTAATCTAAAACTCTTATCTTGTTCTTCTTTATCTTTAGAATACCCCTATCATTGTACATCGTGTTGGCCCTTGGGTAGAAATTTTTTGTCTTTTTATTAACAAATGTGCTTCTTACATACCTTCGTGGATTCAAGCTGGCATAGAATTCTTTATTCCCTCTTGACGATTCCAGGTCAAGCCTCACTCTTCTCCATAATTTTCCTTACCTTGTGCTGTTGCAATTACCTATCGAAACAATTACTTTCTTATCTATCAGCAAAAGAATTCTGAAGAAAACAGACGTCTGTTTATTACTGCTAGAAACAATTATAAAATGGTTTTGTATAATGCCAAAGCCTGCTATTCTCAAGTCATAAAATCTCGTATTTCATCACAAAAATTAGACTAATCTGACTTCTGTAAAATCTTTAATAGTATTAATGATAAGGGCAAGCCTGTTCTTCCACCTCTTTTGTATGGTTCAGACTTTGTCACCTCACCTTAAGACAAAGTTGAATTGTTTGCAGAGAACTTTTCATCAATATCATTTTTTGATTCCACTAGTTGCGTTCTACCTGATATAGCAGTCAAACAGGTTGATCCATTGCTTAATATTCGTACCACTCCAGCTTCTGTATCTTAAGGAATTTCCCGCTTAGAATCTTCTATAGCTTGTGGCCCAGACAACAATCCTGTTATAGTCTTGCAGAAGTGTTTTCTGGAGCTGTCGTCTATTCTTTCAAAACTGTTCAACAAGTGCTTATCAGAGTCTTGTTTTGAGTCCAGCCTGCTGGAAAGCAGCATTTGTTATCCCTATTTTAAAAATTTTTGGAGTGCGATCTGATTTGTCTAACTACCGTCTCATTAGTCTTTTTTAATGAGATCTTTTTAAATCATAATTATGGTTTTTGAATCTTTAATTAACAAACACTTAATCTCTCATCTTGAATCTAATAAATTACTTTCTGATTAGCAATATGGATTTTGATCTTTTTGTTCTACGGCTGATTTGCTAACAGTAACAACCGATAAGTTTTATCGTGCATTAGATAAAGATGGAGAGGTTAAGGCCATTGTTCATGAAATTTTTAAAGCGTTTGATAAAGTTTGGCATACTTGTCTTCTCCATAAACTTTCTTCTTACGGTGTATGTGGAAACACTTTTGATATTATTGAATCCTTCCTTTCCAATCGTAGTATAAAAATTGTTCTTGATGAATAGTCCTCTTCTTATTATTCTGTGACCTTTGGGGTTCCTTAAGGTTCAATCCTTGGCCCTATACTCTTTTTAATTTACATTAACGATCTTCCGCTCTGAAGAGCTAGTGTCTCTCGTGCCATATACTAAAATTCATTCTCGTGTTACTCGTCATTCAATCAAGTCTTGTCCTTTTTCTTTGACTGTTCCTAAGTGCTCCAAAAACTCTTAAGTTACTAGTTTTTTTCTTCGGCCATCATTACTTTGGAATTCGCTTCCTTTATCTTGCCTTCCTGATTCATATAATTTGAAATCTTTTAAGCTGTCTGTGAATTGTTATATTGCTCTACAATCTTCATTTTTTCTCTTTCAGTAATTTTTCAGTAATAGAGATAAGCAGAAAGTCAAACCGCATACGTTCTCGCCCCCTTCTAATCACCCCCTCCCCCTCCTTTCTAAAAAACTTTTTTTTAAAAAGAAACTTCACATAAAATAGGCTTTAAATTACGCTACTTTTAAGTAGGATCATGACATGATTATTTAGATTTATCAGTTTGTGTATGATTATAAATTAATGTTAGAGTTATGTATAGAATGGAATAACGTTAATATTAGTGCTTGGTAACCGGTGGAGACTGCACCCGGTTAACCGGTTTTTTGTTCAGTTTCTCAAAACCGTAAACGTTAATTATACCATTAAAGTATAAAACGGATGGAAGTTCAACTGGATTGAAAATCTTCGGGACTATGCTCGTAATCTTTTGTTTCGTAAACAATAAGAAAACGACATCAAGACTGTACTTAAACGCCTAACCTTGATACGTTGACGCAAATAAGTACCTTTACAATAATTTAAAAATAAATATTCGCCAATAATATTCAAGAAAAACAATAAGTGGCGCAACAAAACGGCAAGCAACAACTTTTTTTTTAAACTTCATGTTAAATGAATGGAGTACTACAAGAATGAATGGAATTATGATATACAGCTAATAAAACTTTATACTTTAGTTATTTAGAAAATAATTTTTTTTGATTTTTTAAAAATTGTTTTAGTTTTCTTTTTTATCAAATGTCGTGTTATGACTTGAAGCAAGAAAAGAAGCTTAAACTAACATATGCTTTTAAAATCAAGTGGTTCTATTTAATTACCGAGTTTTAATAAACCTTTTGCTGAATAATTGCAACTACTAATATTTAAAAATTTGCAGCATATCCCTAGAATAATAAATTTTTTATTGTTTTAATAAAGATTATTTTAGTGAATCTTGTTGTTTTTTTATATAGTGAAACTTGTTTTTTTTTATTGTCGGTTACAAGCATACTCCCGAGACAACTTGAAATTGCTTTGATGTTTGCGGCTCGATGAACTTCCATCTGTTTCGTACTTCTATGATTATACATTGCTAAATAGATAAATAGTTTGAAGATTTCTTGTTTTAACAAGCTAACAAGTAACGTGAAAAGCACAAATATCATGAAAATATTAGTTTTAAAAAGCACTTAATATTATATTTAGTTTTATTAAGGAGATATAATAGACTGGCGGGAGAACGAAGTTAAAGTTTCTCGAGGAGATATAATAGACTGGCGGGAGAACGAAGTTAAAGTTTCTCAAGAAGATATAATAGACTGGCGGGAGAACGAATTTAAAGTTTCTCAAGGAATAATCTTAGAAGTAACGTGAAGTTTACTCTTCTAATTTTTAAAAAGCCCATACCTACAATTTGTGTTTAAATCCAGCAAAAATACCACAACACAGAATAAAATCCTAGAGAGATATCATAAGTTCCTTGCCGAAAGAACGTTTTTGAAAATTATAGCTAAATGGGGAAAGCAAAAGATAAGGTAAAACCTATAGCTAAACGGGGAAACAAAAGATAAGGTGAAACCTATAGTTAAACGGGGAAGCAAAATATTCAACCAAGTAGTAGAGATTGTTTAAAATTTGACAAGTTTATACTTTGTATCGAGGTATTCAAAAACGATTACTTTACGTAGATCATTTTTGTTGTGATTACTAATTGATAGCTGGAACAATTTTTAAAAACTTATCCAGTAAATTTTTGAGAAAGTAATCCATTTTGATTACAGCTTACAAAGTTTACAAACTACATTTGAAAATTTTTATTTTTCAACGCAAAGGCGCCATTTTGACTTTCCGCTGGAATAATTATACAACGAAGACTGTACTACAATTTTAAATGATTTTTGGCTTCGTTCTCCCTCCATTCTATTATACCTCCATGGTATTTTATTTATTTTATTTGTTTTACCAGTTATTTTTAGGTTACATACTAACAGAATCTTTCAACAATTTTTAAATTTTGAAATACTTATAATACTCAAAACAATCCACAGAAGACAAATAACACTTACTTGAAATACTTTGTCAACTATTTTTGTTTGCTGTTTTACCTCATTTGTTGCTTAACTTTTTGTAATTGTTGTTTAATTGTTTTAATTTGAGATAGTTATATAACAATTTCAGAATCGTGCAGTCTTTTATAACAAAAAACCGATGTAAAACCGGTTATTCCGTTTTACGATTTGTCAAAACGGAAAACCGGTTTTTTGAAATTTTCCGGTTTTTGCCAAACTCTAGTTCATATGGTATGACTTATATCAGCCTAATTCATATCAGGGTAATTTATATAAAGGTGAGTTTCCACTCATTCGTTTTTTCTCGGGAACGGGAAAGGAAGGGAAAAATAATCACGTGGGCATGCGTATTATAAGTTTTAATTTGTACTAAGTATAACTACGCATGCTCACTTGATTATTTTTCCCTTTCCTATCCCGTTCCCGTATTAAAACGGGAGTGGAAACCGATCAACGATTCTACCTACTTTATAGAACATTTAATTATTATTTATACCATATTTTATTATTTCATATTAGTATAAATTTTAACAGTATAATACAAATAAATATTATTTAAAAACTATTAGCAAAAATATTTACAATATAATAATATAGATATCTGAGAGAAAAAGAAAAAAGAATAACATAAACATTAAATTTGTCAATAAATAAGCATCGTTCCATTCACACATTGAAAGCAGATGAATCTAAATGCTGTTTAAATAAGCATCACTCCACCCACACCGTTTAAAACAGATACATCTAAACACTCTTTAACACTAGCATTTCATCGTGCTCAACGGGAATCAACACCTCATTGCTTTCAACAGGATCGGGGCATAGAACAATATCGGTAGATCCAAATATAGAACGACAAACATCTTTGCAAGCGTTCATCACTTTTTCATAACCTTGCCTATTATAAATTTAATTCACATATTTGGCATAAAAAATCTTCTATAAAATTTTAAATTTTACAATAATAAATAATAATATATTGTATATACTATTATTCATTAAACAAAACAAGTTAGTGAATAGTTAAATATATCCAGTAATAAAAACAAATGTTGTTACTACCCCAAATAAAACAACTTTTTAATTTAAAAGACAACCTGCAATCAAAAAAACCATGGAAACCCATATAAGTAGGTAAAGATATCTCTGAAACATAGAATATGAACAAATCACCAGAATTTTGATATCTTGAAGAGCATAGAGCGATATTAAACTGTTCAATGCAGGAGGAATCATTTAAATATTCCGAAGATATCAAAGCAATAACACATGAACTTCTCACGATAGCCTAAAATGTAATAGTTATTTTTTATAAAAAGATATTGTTCAAATTTTGTTAATGTTTTTAAAAAACAGTTATTTCCTTTTTTTTTTCAAGACCAGGGTGTTATACTATTAGAGAAAAATTATTTTTGAAGAAACACGCGTTCCAGCCTGGAGTTAGAATTCCTTTGGGTGATCTAAGAAAAAGAATTGGACATGCTCTTTTTAAATAATTTAGAGCAGTTGAGAATTAAAAAAAAATAATAAAAGAAACCTACAACTAAAAAAAACTACATTACCGAAATCGCTAAAATTTGCCGAAAATGTTTAGTGACATAAGATATAAAAGACAAACTTCTTTTGCTCAGTTCTTTTATTAAATTTAGTTTAAGTTATAAAAATGAAATGTCCCACCACCCCAGTATCCAAAAAGGTTGTATAGATAGTATAGAATTTTGAAAAAAACTTGCAAATAACACAACAAATAGTTCATTAACTTTATGTCTTAAAAAAAAGATAGGCAATATAAAATACAGATCAAAATAATTCACATTAAAGACTTAACATCATACTCAATGTAAACTACAGATCTAACAGAAAAAAACAAACAAAAAAAAAAACAGACCTAATACAATACAAAATAAAGACCTAAAAAAGCAATTCATATAATACAGACCTATTAAAAAGTTGAAAGAGAAAATATTTTTATCATGTACTAGAAAATGGCAATATCAATACCTTATATATTTCTTCTTGCCATACTTCAATTTCATTAATGTATTGAGGATGTTTGATCCGAATACCATTATGTAAATTTTCACATATTTTAACTATTTCATTAGCAAGAAATTTGTCTTTAAAATTGTAAGACATATAAATGTCATAGCGTTCTTGTGGCTGAAAAAGTTTAAATAAAAAAAAAATAAACAAAACAAATACCTTACAGTGTAAAATATTGATTAAATATACTTTACAGAAAATAACACACAATTATTCATCTATAAAAACGTGTATGTTTTTCTTTTATACCCTGTAGTTTATTGTAACTATGTAAGGTTATTATGTAAGCATTAGCAAAACTTAACACTACCCAGCAAACATGTTATAGCAGAACTTCAGTAGACCTATATAGGCATTTAAAGCAGTCCACAGTAGCTTTGTTTATCAGTTACTTAGTGGACCATTAGTAGCAGACGCCAAACACCTGATGACTAGTCACTATACAACATGTTAAAAAGTTATCAGATGGCTACTTATAACTAATGCCACTAGTGGTCCACAAAATAACCAATGAGCAAAACTGTAATGAGCTGCTCAAAATGCCAATATAGTTCAACTGCAATCCCTTCAACAATATTTGTTGGGTATTAGTTATTCATAAAAACAACAATTCTAATCTACTATTTTGCTTAAATAAATTAACTCTACCAAGTACAGCCAAATTTGTCTAACTCACTAATGATAAAATATTTTTAACTGTAATATGTGAACTTAAATTTCATTTATAGCAATAATAATAATAGTAATAATAATAATAATAATAATAATAGGTTAATTACAGTTGGTATAAAAAGTTTAAAAAAAACATGTGAAAACAAATTTAAAAATATGTGAAATATGGACTCACTATGACCCATATATTACGAGTGATGGTCAGACTATTCCACACTGATCGTTTCTATATTAAAATATCATGATAGTAAAATAAAAAGTCAAATAAATGGAGAGGGATGAACTAGTAAAGGGGTTGGAAAAAATCTTACAAAATTTACAATCAAGATATGAAACACTAAAAAAATAAGTGAAATGGAAAACAAGAAGAAGTTTTGGAATTAAAATTAGACTCAAAGTCACTTTTTATTTTTACTTTTACTAAGAAACTTTACAAATTTAGTATCACAGTTGTAACATGTGTATGTTCAATACTTGGTATGTGCATCAAGACAATTAATACGTGTTGTGGTAAAAATAAATAATGTTGTGGTAAACTCTAAAAACAGTTAGTGACAACTATGCGGTTTGTGATTAGCATAATTTTTAATTAGTAATTATATTTAATATGTTTACACGGTTTTAAATGAATATTTGAGGTTTGTAATATAATATAAATTATCAATTGATTTTGTAAGAAGGAGGTGAAATAGAAGTTAGTTTAATGATGAGATAGATGAATAAAATTTCTTGTTGTGTTTTTTTGCAAGAAAATTACACATCAGATATAAAATCTAACATACTTTAAGAAGGTAAGTCGTTTAATAACCAATTAGTATATTTGGTAGATATGTATTTCAGGCATCCCCTTTTAGTAGGTCCGTAAAAAACAAGTCACGTTTTACACAAAATATTAGTTAAAAACCATGCTATAACCCTAGAGTTTATTTTATTGAACCAAAACCCTAATCAAAACCATGGGTCAAACCCTGAGCCTATCCCTAAAGGTCAGGGTTAGGTTAAGGTATGGTTTTCAGCAATATTTGTTTCAAATAAGACTTTTTTACGAACTTACTAAACGGGGGTGTCTGAAATACACGCCCACTGTAAAATTAATTAGGAGAGAATTTTTTATAAGATTATAATGTTCTGGATAACAATAAGCACACTAAAAAATAATTGGACTACAGGATGAGGAGAATAATGCTATTAAAAACTGAGTTTAATTCAGGCTTGAAATTAAGAATTATTTCTGGTTCTGATTATGAAATACTTTTTTATGTATACATAACCTATTACAACAAATAATGCAAATTAAAGTACATCAAAAACTCTATTTTTATTGTTTCTAATGCATTTTATCCTAATTTCATTGTTCGGACTTTTCATGAGCATATATATTTTTTCTGAAATCACTGTAATATTGAATCAGTAGAAATTGTGTACTAATAAATGTACTATTTAATCAGTAGAAAAAAATATTTTTATGCGGGATTAAGTATGTATGCAGTAAAAAAGAAAATAATTTAAATCCCCTCTAGGGTCTAACATTTCTTAACATTCAAAAATGCACATCATAAAAAAGATTTTGAATTCTTTTAAAAATTAGTTAACCCTTTACCCTGTGTATTAAGATTACTTTTGCATAAATTATAATATACATAACAACTTCATAATTTATTATGCTGCTCTTTTGCATAAGTTCATATTTATGATACTGATTTTAAATCAAAAAAGATTTGACTGACTGCAACAGTTTTGTGTATATTAAAGGCATATAACCATACCATCTTAATATAATTGTTAGATTCAACGTTCAATGTTCAATGTTGTTTCAATTTTGTTTTTAATGTAGTTTTAATTAGTTACTAGGTTTTTCTGAACTTAAAAAAGTGTATTCTAAAAATATATGTGGTCATTTGAGAAAGATCTACCAAGAGAGTTAAATCTTTTTACTTTCTGGAATTTAACTATTATTGATTTTATTTATTTATTTATTTATTAGTTTAAAAATAAAGAATCACATTAAGATTAAGAACCATAATAAGATAAATATCTAAATAAGATAATTATTCATCATTAAGATCATATTATAACTAAAGTAAGTATAGAAAATAGTTTAGCATTTTATTATATTTTTATTAGATACAAAGTATATATATTTTTTGATAAATATAAGGTTAAATATATATTGTGTTTATAGTTGGTATATATGCAGTGCATGTGATGAATAAAATCACCCAGCGTGATACTTCACGCTCGAAATACTAGAGCACGTTATCAAAAAGCGCGATTATGCGCGCTCACCATAAAGTCTTTGAGAGCGATATTCAGAGTTGGATATTGGTTGCCCACCATAAATTATGTACGCAAGTATGTGGGAGGGGGTTACTCAAAAGCATACCAGTACAAGAAAAGGGTAGACGATTTTTTGTTTGAATTTTTTTCATTTTCAAAAGATGACAACCTAACATAAAATGACAGCATTGTTTCCTATTGGAATTAAACTAACATGCTTGATTGCGGACATTCTAAACAACAGATATATTTTTAATTTAGTTTAAAATAAATAATAGTTAAAAATAAAAAAAATATTTTTTTTATTTACAAGAGATGTGTGAAAAATTAAAAACAATAAAGCAAAAGAATCTTAGGTTTTTACAAAATCTTATGGATTTTTCAACTTTTGATTTTTCATAATTCAATCAAGTTTTATTTTTTTAATTTAATTTTTCTATTATAATTGAGACGAAACGTTTGGAAAATAGTATTCTATTCTATCTGTTAGCAGTAATGACTTCATAACTTTCCATTCATTGTTTGCACAAAACAGAAAACTTCCTTTTAATTTAAACAGAATGCGTGATTTAATTATTATCAAGTGAATAGTTTTTATATATTTGATTATATACTTAATAAATATATAATAAACTTATATTATTATAATACATATTAGTGTATATATATATATATATATATATATATATATATATATATATATATATATATATATATATATATATATATATATATATATATACTTATACAAATATCATATGTAAACTTATATACTGACATATATTTTAAGAAATGCGCTTGTGAAAATAGTGACATTACATTTTTTATTTTGTTGTTTGTAAGCAGGATTTGAAAAGTTTCAATTGAAACGCGTTGAGTTAATTTAACAAGGCTACAGTTAAGCGGATAATATAATAAAGTTCAACTGGAATTTAAAAAAAACATGCTGAATTTAGCTTTGAAATAGAAAAAAATAGATCACTTTTAATTTAAACTTATGACGCATGAATTAAAATTAAAATACTTCAAACATAAATTATGCGTGACGTACTTTATTATGAATATAACATTATTTAACAATATGCAAACTCTACTGTTTAAACATATGGCTTCAGCAAAAAAAATTTAGTGATAATATTTTCTTTAAAATCAACTTATAATTTTCTCCCTCACAAGTTCTTCAGAAGAGCGCAATTTTTTACTCTCATAACGAAACTAGCAAGCGCTATTTGTCGCACCTGGAAGACCATTTATGGGCCCATTTCACATGCACGGAGCAATCGCTCCCGCTTCATCGCAAGGCCTGATATGTTTATACTATGTTGTTTCCATGTTTTCAAAGAGCTGTGACTTGGCAAATGTGTAGAGAAAGATTTGTGAACCTTGTCAGGCAAACAATGTACATATAGCAGAGGTGTGTCTTGGCAGTGTTTAGTGTCAAACTGTGTTACTTCTTTAGGTCTAGGTGTTTTCTAATCTATATTATTAATTATTCTGTGAACACATAACAATGTCTTTTAATATCATTTTGCGTAATGTTGATACTTATGTTCCGTTATATATGAATGATATGTTATATACATGTTACATTATCTTATGTGTTATTGTTGTGTATTGTTCTAGTGTTTTTTTGTAATATTTTGTGTTAATAGAAATTTGGCTTACCTTCACATTGGTGTCTATTGTTAAAAATGATAAATAGGTAGTTTCACTATTGGATCTTGTTGCTTTTAATCATTCTTTTTTTATCTAAATCAATTTAAATCAATTTGTTTTTATCTCAATTTGATTTTTTTGTCTTTAGTGCTATTCAATACATGATTTTGCTATAAGCATTTTGAAATCATGATGTACCAGCATAAATTATTTTCTAAAAGCAAATAATAATATTTAGCAATTACAACTCCGATAACACAACAGCTCATCTCTATCAGGTACATTGTTTCCCATTTTTCATACGTAATGTTTTTCTTTTCATTTACTTATTCGTTACATTTTTTTTTTCAGATTTATCATATGATGTATTTATGTGGTATAGAAGAACAAAATGGTGTAAATTTTTGTGAACTTTTTAAAAACATTTACTAATAATTACCCCAGCCCCTTTTGTAGTTTTTTAATATAAATAAATTATGTAAATAATGCTTTTGTAGTTTAAGATGATTTTTTTTTCTTCTTTTATTTTTTAGATATTGGTAAGTTGTACTTGGCTTTCCTTCTCTGTTGCTTGCTGTTATTAAAAAGAACCTAATATCATGTTATGTGGTCTTTACTAAATGCCAAGACCAATAAAAGCGAGCAAAACTAAAAAGATTATATTATATAGATAAGGCTGTTTTTATCCCGAACCTTACGGAGGAGAGCACAACATTAAACTAATTAAAACTTTTATATGTTCCTTAGCAGAAAAACCGGGACAATGGCAGCCCTATATATACATGAATTTGTATTTTATCTTTTTCAGATAATATATCAAGTTAAATTGTTATTTATTTATTACTAACCTGTAATATGAGTTGCTTACTGCTAGAAAAAAATATCACAAGAAGTTACTTAACATTTTATTTAGTAAAAAATATTACAAGAAGTTACTTAACATTTTCATTAATTTAAAGCATGATAAAGTGTTATTATTTTATTTGAGTAACTAAAAACTTATTGCATTGAACTTCTGGAATGTTGCAAAAAATGGTTCTACCTCAGAACAGTTTTCCTTTTAGGTTTTTCAAAACTTCCTATTAATTTTTCTAATTCTGAGGGCTGCATATTTTCAAACTTGGGTGGTTTGAACAGGTTTTCATAATGCCATTTTCTTTTTTAGGGTTAGGGTTAAACATGACAGTTTGGAAAACTGAATGCAATATTTTTATAACTACTCTTGTTGGTGTTAACTTCATTTGCATTCTGGACTGGGTTTTTATTTTAGAAAGATTATCGTCAAAGGTTTACAAAAAAAATTTACAAGAACCTAAAAAAAACTGTTTAAAACAATATCAATATTCCTAAATAAAATAGGCACACAGATCAAAAAACACACATCTTTTTATAAAAAGATTTCAGTTAGATCTCTTTATTTTACTAAAAAAAATATATTTTTTTTAAATTTACTACTAAGAACATTTAACTAACTTGTTTAAGTAATGACATCCTCCAACTCGTAGTTGTTAGAAAAGCAAACATTTTGCACAATGATAATGCTGAAGCATCAAGATTATAAACATCACGAGCATAAACCACAATTTTGAGTAATTTTATTGGAAAACCAACTTGCATCCAACAAGTTGATGCATTAAAAATAATCCTCATCATATCTTCCTTGCTGTATTTCTATGGAGAAAAAAACACAAATATTATTTTAATGACACAAGATTAATTGTTATTGCGAAAAGAAAAAAAGACATTATAAACACCCACATTATATGAGGGTTGCCAAAAAAACTAAATCCAAAAAAACCCACCTTAAAAAAACTAAAAAACCTAACCTAACCCTGAGAGTTGTATCTTTTAAAATATTTTACAACAAATGATTCTGATTGGTCAGATTTAAACTCATAGAAATGCGTTATTATAAATAAATTGCAAATTTTTTACTGTAAATTCTCTTATACCCAGGATATACACTCTATTTATATACAAAATAGTATTTATAATTTTTTGTTTGAACTTCTTACAGAATAATCCAAAATCAAATCAATCTTTTTTTAGCAAGTTGATAATTTATTAATTTTTAAACCATTAGCAAGTTAAATATTAAAAAATATTATTATAACATGTATTAAAATATTTGGGCAAATTAGTTTAATGCTTATAAAGGAAAAAAAAATCATTTTACCAACTAAATTTCAAAGTACAAGAGATTACTAGTTACTTTATATCTTTTCTCTCCTCTTAAATACCTATATGCCTGAACGTTTTAGATCTGTCATTAAATTTTAATGTCATTTGGTATTTGATCTTTTTTTCGTAAAGTATATATTATAACTGCAAAATTCAGTACAAGGCCACCAGTAGAACACTATATAAGTATTTTTACACTTTATTCACAGTCAAGTAGAAAGTTCTCAGGTAAAGTTATAACATCATCAATAGCAAACTTTGAGAGCAAACTCTTTAGAAGGTTCGACATCTTTGGGAACAGGACCGTAATCATTGGCTGTTTTGTTTCAAATGTAACTGTGAAGCCTTTGAAATCATGAGCAACAAAGATGGCAGAGTATGCAATGGCAGGCAAAGACGAATGCACCTTTCAGTTGTTGCCTTTGGTTTAAATCAATCTCCTCAGAAATCAACAATTTCAAACCTTCCAAAAAAGAATTGGAAACTGTATGGAGTGGACATGACCCAACATGGATGATGAATTTTTCTTTTTTTTCAAAATGATTTTCTGATATTTTTTAGAACAATTTATTAACATTAGGCCAATCCCTACTAATGGAGAGAATTGACTCTGGATGCAGCTGAATTTTCCCTAACAATTTTTTAAAATGAACAAGGTCTTCCACAGTACACCTACCTACAAACAATGCCTTCAAATACAATCTTATTATTTGCTGAAAGTGATTAGAATGGTATGTGGCATAAGCATCATATTATTTTTTTGTGATGTAGTTGTTTCATCAAATTGAAATGTGAATGGCAAACATTTAAACTTATTCCAAATAATTTTTTTTATATAAAGGTCAATATAATTGAATCATATATTTAAGTTTATCCGATTTTTGTTGATATGCTTTAGCAATTTCAGAATCCTGAAACATACACTTATATTTCGCATTGTAACCATCAGCTGCAGAAAATGCACAGTTTGAGTCAATTATATTTAAACAACAAACAATTTCAGCCGTAACTACTTGGTCTTCGGTACTTAATATTATGCTTTTTGTAGGTAGCCTCAGAGCTAAACGCTAAACCATCTAAATTTGTCACAAATTTAGACTGTGATCTGCTGATATTGCATTTTCTTCATGTTTTTTTGACTGATTTCGCATTTTCTTCATGTTTCTTTGACTTTTACTGTAGATCAATCTGGGTTACACCAGCTAAAATGTTTATGTCCACAGAACAAAATCTATAGAAGCCATGGTTAACAGACTTATTTGAAGCTTTTATCCATGGATAGCTCTTTTCTCATGACAATTGGTATTTACTCTTTCCTATACGGAAATATTTACTTCAAAAAAATTATTTTAATTAAAAAATAAAAATAATAAATTGCACTCCTGGCTGCCTTAAAGGTTTATATCAGTATAACAGAGTCTAGAAAATCATTGTAAAGTTTAATCATAGCAGTTAAAACATTTATATTGAAAAAGGCTTTCCCCTTAGAATTCTATAGAACTGCTTTTATATTGGGAAGAAGTGAAGAAGTGAAGAAGAGAAGGCTCCTTTACTCTGATTTAAAAACCACTTAAACTATAAAACTATAAAACCCTCAAATAAAATTGCAGTATGAGGTGAGGATGGTAATCTTTCTAGTTGTCCCATAAAAACACTGATCTGATAAGTACTTGTTGAATAGTTTTGAAAGTATAGACAACAGCTCCAGAGAACACTTCTGCAAGACTATAAAAGGTATTTTTGTCCAGGCCACAAGCTGTAGAAGAGTCTAAACAGGAAATTACTTAAGATACAGAAGCTGGAGTGATACGAATGTCAAGCAATGAATCAACCTGTTTGACTGTTATATCAGGTAGAACGCAACTAGTGGAATCAAGAGATAATATTGATGAAAAGTTCTTAGCAAACAATTCAGCTTAGCCTTTAGGTGAGGTGACTCACCTAAAGATAAGTCTGAACCATACAAAAGAGGTCGAATTACAGACTTGCCCTTATTATTGATACTATTAAAGATTTTCCAGAAGTCACTAGAGACTAACTTTTGTGATGAAATACGAGATTTCATAACCTGAGAATAGCAGGCTTTGGCAATAGACAAAATATTTTTACAATGGTTCCAAGTAGTAATAAACAGACATCTGTTTTCTAAAAAATTATTTTGCTAATAGATATGAAAGTAATGGTTTCGATTGGCAACAGCAGCAGCACAATGTGAGGAAAACCATGGAGAAGAGTAAGACTTGACCTGGAATCGTCGAGAGGAAATAAAGAATTTCATGCCAGCATGAATCCACAAAGTTATGTAAGAAGCACATATGTCAACAGGAAGACAAAAGATTTCTACCATCACGAAGAAAATCACCACAGGAGTTCCAGTCAGCTTTAAGGTAGTTGTAAGATGTACGATAATAAGGGGATACTGATGATAAAGAAGGATGAGATAATAGCTTTAGCGAGATCAAACTGTGGTCAGAGGCACCTAAGGGTAAATGTGGAGAAACTGAGCACTGACTAGGATCAGAAACAGGACATAAGTCGAGTAGAGAATGTAAACAATTTGAGTTTTATGGAAAGTTGACTATTTGAGTTAGGGATTGAGAAATATAAAAGTTGTGAGCTTTAGTGCCTGCAGAGTCACTGTCACTAGAACCAAGCCATTCAGTATTATGAACATTAAAGTCACCAACAGCAACAATATTGGCTGATGGATAAAGAGAGAGGTCTTGGTCAATATGATCAGAAATAACATCAAGAAGAGTGCAGTCTTGAGATGAAGAAGAGTGATATAGAGCAAAAAGAAAGGTGATAAAGTGAAGTGGTGCTAAACGAAAGCAAATAAAAGATTAGTAAGTGGATTCAAACCTAGTTTTCATACAAATGGGTGAATTCTTACAAATGTAAATGCCAGGCCAAGCATTGGAGTCTTTACGAATTAAAAAAACAAACATTAACACTAAGATGAGACAGCCAAACTTAAATTAGTCTCACAAAGAGCAAATAGGTCTGGTGAACTTTGCAAGTGATAAGACTCAACAGAAGAATAGTTACTTCAAAGACCACGAGTATTAGTGAATGATAGGTTTAGCGAACTTGGCGATGACAGTGGTTTTTGCGTTTTATAGTTTTTGTTACTTTATTCATTTTTAAACTTGTTAAAGAACTTGTCTCAAAGCATAGAAAGTACTCAGTGCACTGTTTAATAACCCAAATAATTGCCTCAATACTATTAATAAACCCTAAGCGGTAACAAGGTGCTCTAATGCGGCCTTGGCAATGCACACCAAAAGTACAAATAGGGACACCACCCATGGGCAACATGGCACTGTTAATACTTTGATATTTTTCAGCTGTTGATGGAATCAGCCTTTCTGAGAGCTACCACAGAATTCAGGAAATCTAACTACCAGCCGACCTCAAAACCATAAAACTGAGTTTTGGAGTTGTTCTTTTTTTGAGTTGAGTTTTTGGTCAACAGATAGAATCTGTTTAGCCCTTAAGTCTTTACCTAAGAGGCCTTCTACAAGACAGCAGCTGGATGCATTTAACATCTCCATAAGATGAGTATTTTTATCAAGACACTATCTCTAGCCTTTACTCAACCAAGAGCCTCAATGCAGGGGGTATTTTATGTCGGAGTTGGTATCTTCTAGCCTTAGCCGAAAAAAGGCATATCCTACAAGGCAGCAGGACATGAAGCAGATTGTACTGGGTTACATGTTATAAGTAGCAGGATAACCTGACCTAACAACAACTGTATAAAATAAGAAAATTAAGATATTTACTGCATAGTGTTGATCAGGTCTTGGACTTTTCTAGAATCTTGATTATATAACCTTCTGTTAAAAAATAAATGATTGCAATAAGGCTAACAGTTTTCTTTTATAACGCAAAACGATTAAAAAGTGTTCATAATCATCCCGATTAACAATAATATAGAATGTTATAAACTTGTTGATTATAAGTTGTAAACTTGTGCAAACTAGATTTTAAAGTAACATGTTAAAAATGTTAAAATAAAAAAACTTTGCATTTATATTGTCTTTCCAAACTTTGTCACCAACTTTGAATAATACAGTTTTTATAATAATTTTTATTGTGAAATTTTTTTTAGTTAAAAATATTTTAAACATGTTTTTAATTTAATGCAATTAATAAACATTTATAGTTAAAGGAGTTCTTTTGTGCATCATAGATCTAATAAGGTAGTAGACTAGAGGTTAAACTTTTGGCTCACAGTCAAGAGGTTGAGATTCAAATCTACCCTGCGCTCTCTGAAATTACTGTGCTCAATCTATTTCTCCACACTGCACCACAGCGTTTAAAAATGTTTGAGTTTTTGTGTTCAGAAGGATTGAAAGAGAATATTAAAAATATGGAAACTGTAGTGGCTGCAGTGAATATTATATGCAATGGGGAGGTGAATATATAAAATTGGGAGGTGATATAGAGCAATAGGGAGGTAAATATATAAAATTACAAGGTTAGGTAAGGGTAATAAAAATTACAAAATAAAATTTAAAAATTAAATCAATTTTTTAAAAAACCGAAAAATCAGTAAAACCAAAAAAAAACAATAAAACCCCAAAAAATCCATTTGGGTTTGGTTTTTTCAAAAATCACTGGGTTTTTTTCCAACCCTGCATTATATGCAGATGTTTTTTTAGGTATAAGTGAAAAAAAATAATTGGCTTTGAATTTATAGTGTTTACATTCCTAAGGACAAGGGGTTACCAGAAGAAAGTCATGTCAAGAAAGATCTTTTTTAATTGTAGCTACAACCCTCAATTAACCTATAACTCTAAAAAATTAACCTTGACTAATAAGGCTGCTGAACTTAACTTCGACTAATAACGATGATGTACAGAAAAACTACTTGAGTGCTTTACTAACCAAGACAAGATAAATCAAACTTCTTACTAACTAGCATGTACATAATGAATCAAACATGGTACATCTCACTTACTAACAGAGACCTAATGAATCAAATTGGTACTTCTCATTTAATAACAGACATAATGTATCAAACTTTGTACTATCTACTAACAGAGACATAATGAATCAAACATTGTCCTACCTACCAACAGAGACATAATGAACTTGATTATTTACTAACATAAGCATAATGAAATTTGGTACTTATACTTAAAAAGCAAGCAGTCTACTTATATGACATAAAAAAAGTTTTTTAATGAAATAAAACAGACAATAAGAATAAACATAGAAAAAAGTTTAAAATCTATTCTTGTGTGGTTTGAATCTGCTTCCATCTGTAACCCCTATAATCCCGCGAGCAGGGTAGTTCTCCTTTTAGTTTCAGGATAGTTTTAGTTTTTAGAACTTTTTTAGCTGTCAAGACTTTTAGATTTAAAATTTCCTTTAAAAAAGTTTGAAAAAAGACGATGTAAACTATGTTTCAAAAACATAATTTTTACAATTATGCTTTTTTAGCATAACTTACTTCTGAAACATAAATTACATTAGCCATTATTTTGAAATTTTTGCAAATTGTTCTAATAACCTTTAACATATACTACAACAGGAAGTTTAAGACAGGAATATTTTTTGTCTTGTTTTTGTGATATTGGGAACATTTACTGTTATTTTTCAATATTATGAATATTATAAATTATTACTTTATGAAAATATTATGAATTTTTATTGAAATTCTCCTATTACTTAAAAAAAAAAGTCATTGAATTTTGGGAATTTAGAACCCATTGAAAATTCCTTGGTATACATGGTGCCATCGGGCTGGCTAACACTGTGTACAAGTAACATAAAAAAAAAAATGTGTACAAGTAACAGAATATAAAACAACACTGGATCTTCTTGACTCACTGCATGAGTTTTGCTTGTTTCTCTGTTTTTATAACCATGCAACTCATTCTATTATCTCCTGAGTGTACTGCTCTAAAACTCAGTTTTATGGTTATGAGGCTGGCTGTTAGTCAGGTTTCCTGAACACTGTGGTTGCTCTCAGGTCCACATTTTAAACTCATTTTGATGGCTTAGTGATGTTTATTAATAGTAATAAGGCTTACTGAATACTATCTGTGCTTTAAGTCAAGTTCTTTAACAAATTCAAAAATGACTAAAGTAGCAAAAACTATAAAACACAAAAAACCATCACCATCAACAAGTTCACTAAATCTATCATTCACTAATATTCCTGGTCTTCAAATTAACTTTTCTTCTGTTGAATCTTTTGCAAAGTTCACAAGACCTACTTGCTTATTGTGAGACTAATTTGAGTGTCAATATGTGTCATATTGTGATCTTTGTATTGATGGTTATCTTCCTTTAATTTATAAAGACTCCAAAAGTCACATTCTTGGCTGGGCATTTATATTTATAAGAACTCACCTATTTGTCAGGAAACTAGGTTTGAATCCACAAACTATTCTTTTATGTGATTTAGTTTAGCACCAACACACTATATTGCCTTTCTCTTTGTTCTATGTCGCTCTCCTTCATCTCAAGACCGCACTCTTTTTGATGTTAATTCTGATTAAATTGACCAAGCCCTCTCTCTTCATTCATCAGCCAATACTGATGTTGTAAATGATTTTAATGTTCATCTGGCAGAATGGCTAGGCTATAGTGTCAGTGACTCTGCAGGCGTTAAAGACCACAACTTTTGCATCTCTTAATCCCTAACTCAAATAGTCAACTATTCAACTCGCTTTCCAGACAACCAGAATTATTTACCTTCCAACCAATCTAGACAATCCAAATCATTTACCATAATTACATTATCCTAGTCAGTACTCGGTTTCTTCGTATTCACCCTTGGGTGCTTCTGACCCTGGTTTTATCTCTCTAAAACTCTAAAAATTATCTCTTCATAAAATTCTTCTTCATCATCAGAATCCCCCTATTATTATACCTCTAACTAAAAGCTGACTGGTCTTTTTCCATGATTTTCTTAGTGATGACCTTTGGGTAGAAATCTTTTATCTTCCTGCTAACCAATGTACTTTTTATATAACTTCTTGGATTCAGTCTGGAATGGAATCTTTTATCAGCCTAATATTTGAGATGAAATCTTGTATTTCATCTCAAATATTAGGCTGTCGTAACTTCAGGAGAATCTTTAACAGTATCTATAATAAAGGCAAACCTGTTCTTCCACCTCTTTTGTATGGCTCAGATTTTGTCATCTCACCTAAAGACAAGGCTAAATTGTTTGCTAAGAACTTCTCATCAATACCATCTTTTGATTTTCACTAGTTGCATTCTACCTGATATCATCGACAAACAGGTTGATCCATTGCTTGACTTTTGTATCACTACAGCTTCTGTATCCAAAGTAATTTCCTGCTTAAACTCTTCTACAGTTTGTGTTCCAGACAACATGCCTGTTATAGTCCTGCAGAAGTGTTCTTCGGAGCTGTTATCTATACTTTCAAACTTTTTAATTTTTGTGTCTTTAATTAATAAACACTTAATCCCTTCTCTTGAATCTAATAACTTAGTTTCGGATCATCAATATGGATTTCAATTTTCTTGTTCTACTGATGATTTGTTAATGGTAATAACTGATAAGTTTTATCGTGCAATAGATAGATAAGGAGAGGCTAAAGCTATCACTCTCAACATTTCGAAAACTTTTGATAAAGTTTGTAATAGTGATCTTCTCCGTAAACTTTTTTTTTATGGTTTATTAGGTAACATCTTTAATATAATCGAATCCTTCCTTACCAATTAAGGTGTAAAAGTTGTCCTTGATTGATAGTGTTCTCCTTCATATTCTGTAACTTCAGGGGTTACTTAAGATTCTATCCTTTGCCCTATACTCTTTTTAATTTAAATTAACTAGCATTGTTCACTGATGATACTACCATTAACACTTGTCTTGATAAGAAGCCAACACTCTCTTGTGTTCTCCAAACACGATTGTTTGGAGGGGGCATTTGAGCTTGAAAAAGACCTCACTTCTGCTACAACTTGGGGCTCTCAGTGGCGGAAAAACTTTATTTTTTTAAGCTAATAGTTATCACAATAATGTAGATCTTTCAATAATTATGGTAATTTACTCGATGAATCATCTACACTTCGTTTTCTAGGATTCTGAACTCTTAATTCTGATCTTTCTCATTAACATCTGCTAAGGGTGATTCTCTCTATAATGCTTGCCATTTCTTTACTTGTGATTCTATTCTTTATCTCTAGAAATCTCATATCCATCTTTGTATGGAATACAATTGTCATATCTAAGGCGGATCAACTAATAATGCTCTTTCTTCTTTAGAAAAGGTGAAAAAACGCAATACAAACATAGTTGGACTTGCTTGTGCAGCTGACCTCCAACCATTATCACATCCTGGCAATGATGCTTTTCTATCTCTTTTCTATAAATACTATAATAACCACTACTCTAAAAAGCTAGCATTGCTTTTGCTACCTACTAAAATTCATTCTCGTGTTACTTGTCATTCAATTAAGTCTCATCATTTTACTGTGAAAATCTTTTTGCTCCGAAAATCCTTAATCTCTTCTAGTTTTATAAAATAATGTTTGGCAAATTATATAAAAACTAAAAAAACTTGAAACTAGAAAACAGTTTGTGGATTTATAAAATTCCTTTCAAAATATTTCTAAACCAGAAATAAAACAATCTTAGAAATAATATTTAAAGCACTGTATATAAAAAAGTTATGTATTATATTTGTCAAGTATTGTATATATATTAAAAAGTTTATATTGTAAAAGTTTACTAAAAAAACACTAGCCTGATCTCCAGAAGCTAAAAGAGGCATTGCAACAGTTATATCATTGTTTCCTAATGCAATAAGTGTCCCAAACACTTCTGCTATAGATCTCATTGGGTTTCGGAAATTTCCTTCATAACATAATATTCTGTTCATAGGTAACTTATTAAGCCGTTTAGACCACCAAGATGAAAATACTTTACAAACTTCCTCTTTATTTTTAGATAATTCTGCAACTGATAACTTTAAATCTCTGTGTAAAGCACCAATCACAGATCCAGGTGTAGGTACATAATTTCCTGAAAAAAATAAATATATAACTATATTAATTTAATAATATAAAGTGATTTTTTATAAATTAAAACTATTCATATTAAAATCATGTATTAATTAATTAACAGATTTCAGCCTTTAAAATATTTTTGATTCAAAAATAAAGCACACATCCTAAATCATTACAGGTCAAAGCACAGTATTAACACTTTTAAAGCACCGTATAAACAACTTAAAAAGAAACTAATTTAACAACATTTAAGAGAGCAAATATAATATTAAAAGAATAAATATTAGCAATCACAGCAATTGTAATTGTCTTAAACTTTACCTTAAAATTATGCATAAAAATTAGGCCTACAATTGATATTAATAAAGTGCAGGATATTAATAGAAAATTATGCAAACATTTTAAGATTGCATTTAAGATAAAAAATCTGAAATAGTTTGTAACGATAGTGAAAAAAATTTGTTGCTTTTAATGTTCTATTCTAACCTTAAGTTTAAAGAAAAATGTTTAAAACCCAACATTACTCTTAAAAAATAATTAAACCTTTGAGTACAGCAGGCCATGATAATGGCCTGCTGTACTCAATGTACTCAAAGCATAGGATAGCATGATAATGGCAGTTCTGGCAAAATATGGCAGTTCACTATCATGGTTTTTAAAAGTTTTTTTTCTTGATAACATTTTTAAAAAAATATACCAGTAGTAGTGAAAATTTGTTTTGATACAAAAGGTAAAAATAATTTTATTTGGTGCTTTTACTATTGCCTATTTCAATAACTTACACTGCAATATCAATATTTAATGATGTTTTAAACATTAGTAAAGCTTTCCAGAAAGTTACACAATTGCGCTATGTATCATAGAGTCACAGCAATCATTTAAATGCAGTTCATGAATGATCATGCACAAAAGTTTTGCACAGAAGTTGCAAATTTGTTAACTTCATGTAGGTATATTTAAGAAAATAAATTGCTTGTGATTATTTTAAGTAACATTATGCTTCAACAACTCATATTTAATTCATTTTCGATGAGAAATTGCAGTCATCTATTGTTTCTAGCTAAAGTATAGCATTTTGAAAATTGTTGTTTACTTTCAAATTGTATCGATATTATTATGAAAAAAATAAAAATGATCAAAATAAATATTTTAATATATTTATAATAATAAAATACACTTTAAATATATATTCTCAAATAAAATTTCATTTATTCAGGCAGCATAAAATATGATTAAAATATTTTTGTTATAAGTGTTTTTTAAGAAAAACATAATAGTATGAATATTGCTTTAAGCACCAGCTTTTAATTGCTAAAACAAAGAAAAATAAAAAATCAAGCACAGAAATTCATGGTTCATATTGAAGAGGTTTTTGGAAAATTTTAAGATCCATTGGGTAATAAGATAATATAATAATATTGTTGTAGACCCAATCAAGAAAAATACAGTTAGAGTTATGTTATTATTGTATTATGTTATATTGTATTAAGTTAGAGTAATGTTATTATTGTATTATCTAAAATATAAAAGAACACAATATATAAAATGTAAAAATAATAACACAATATTATTATATTTACAAAAACAAAACAAAAAACACAATAATAAAAATGCAACAGTGTAGTTTTCTTAAACCTCATGTTTTTCTTGGACACCTAATAGAAAACAGAATGTTGAAACCAGATTCCCAAAAGTTTCAGGCCTTACAACAATATCCTATTACAAATAGCATTACACAATTAAACAGCTTGATAGGCTTCTTTGCATACGATGCAAAATTGATCCCTAACTATGCAACGATGCAAAATTTCTAACTATGCTAGTCTAATAGTCATAAGTCTAACTACCATACTGATTAATTCTCATGACTCAATAAGCAAAAAACTTTCAGATCGTTCACTGCCATTAAACAACTAAATGAACAACTAACCACAGGATCTTTAGCGACACCTTACCCAAATATTCCACTTAAAATTGAAACTGTTGCTTCTCAAACTGCTATTAATGGGATGCTAAATCAAGAAGGAATACTTATTGCATTTTTCTCCAGAGTTCTATCAAAGCCTAGAAGTTGCTACTCTGTCATAGAATGAGAAGCAATGTCTATTACGGAATATTGTTGTTGATAGAGACATCTACTGTTATATGCTTCAAAATTTGATATTTTAACAGATCAAAAAGTTGTTTTTTTCCTTTTTAATTCAGAATAACTTTCCCAAAAAAAAAGGGACAAATTTACAAGATGGCGCTCAGAACTATCTGAATATCGATTCAATATTTCATAAAGATCTGGACAAGAAAATATTACAGCAGATGCACTCTCTATATGTCAGTTTGAAGGAATAAAACTTAAAACTTTCTTATAGGTAATGGAGTCAACAAGACATAAACAACATCATATCGAAAAAACTCCGCAAAATTTTATGAAAACAATAAACTTAGCTTTATGAAGTTTTGAACTAGAAAAAACTGACTAGAAACTGGTACTCCCCACAGCTCTATCCTCAATTAGGTCACTCAGGGGTGGATGCAGGATTTTTTGAAGTTTGAGATAACTAACTTCCAGACATGGAGCGAACTTAAAACTTTTATATGTTTATAGTTATATCAAATAAGGATACTTTGCATAAAATTGAGATGATAGGAGCCTGGGAACAAAATAGCCCCAAAATTTTTGCTACACCTGCCCCAAACGTGAGAGCAACAAGTTGATAAAATAATTTTTTTACTATTCTTAACTAAATCTATATTCATCAAGAAATTTTAAAATTCATACAATAATCTCTTCACGTTCAAAAGTTATAGCCACATAAAGTTTGAATCCCCCTCAAATTGAGGGGGATACAAATTTTATAAGACCATTATTATTGAACGCTAAAAGATTGTTTTACAAAATTAAAAATTTCTCGATGAATATAGATTTAGTTGAGAAAAGTAAAAAACTTATTTTATCAATTTGTTGCTCTCACGTTTGGGGCAGGTGTAGCAAAAATTTTGGGGCTTTTTTGTTCCCAGGCTCCTATCAACTCAATTTTTTGCAAAGTATCCATATTTGATATAACTATAAACATATAAAAGTTTCGAGTTCGCTCCATGTCTGGAAGTTAGTTATTTCAAACTTCAAAAAATCCTGTATCCGCCCCTGTCACTACTATACACTTCAACAAATTCTAGTTCACACAACAGACAAATGGGTTTCAAATGCATAACTATCACTGGTGTTGATTTAACTTCCTAGTAGAACCAGGTAGTACTGCCCTTCATAATAAATCATCAACAATTGAACGGAGACCCACTGGTAGAACCAGTTACCTTTCTTGAAACTGAATCACCTCAGTATGCACATATAAATACATGAATGGCAGAATCGATCCTGTATCAACACAAAATTTAGCACCATGTACCACTGCCATATTGAAGAAATAATCAAACCACCTGAAACCTTGGAGACATCAATTTTACCCAAAAACTACCCAAAAACACTAGCAATAACTTTGAAACTGATGAAAATAACCTGATATCACAAACTGCCATAATCCACTTGCTACTAATGATTTACTCTCTCCAAACAACTACAAGTACAAAAATTTCATATATATTTTTTATATATTTATATATATTTTTTGACCAATGAGAAAGGTGAAAGACTGTGATATTGTGATATTTTTTTATTATAATATTGTGTTAATATATTTAAATTATGCAAATTGCTTTCCTTTATATTTTAGATATTATAATTAGAACCCTACTACTAACGTACTACTTATGACATAAGTATACAATTTTTGAGTTGGATATAGTATATCCAACTTAAAATTTATACATAAGTTATGTATAAATTTTAAGTTGGATATATTATATCCAACTCAAAAATTGTATATGGATCCAAGTCAAAAATAGTCAATTAAAAAAAACTAATTAAAGTTTTATCTATACATTTAATAACTTTAATAAGTTTATTGAATAAAAACCTGGAATAGCAGAAATGACGAGTACGTCGTAATTTTTTATTTCAGTGATATTGCCAACATATAACTCTATTTTGCTATTTGTAGAAACTTCAAAAGTACCAACTCTGCTCATGTTTTTACAAAATTGCAAAAAGATCTGACTTAAGAGCTGATTTAAGAGCTGATTAAAGAACTTTTTAAGACATCTGATGTTTTGTAGCGATTTTGTGATAAGTCGTGAATGAATGATTTACTCTAATATTTTCCGAGAATTTTTTCTCAAAAATTTTACTTCTCAAAAATCACGTTACGGATAAACGAAAACGTTCAGCTTAAAGTTTTCAATCTTTCAGAAAATAGTTTCGGATCAACATAATTTAATTATTTATTAAGTAAATTTATCAACAAAAAATAGTTTAAATTTACTCTTTTACCTAGTGTTGATTTTTATGTCAGTGATCTCAGTGATCTCTAATCTTTCTTTCAACGATGCTAAAAATGTTATCATTCTTTCTTCCAACGATGCTAAAAATGTTAAATTTTTTTGAATTAAATGAATTTTTTTGTTTTTGAATACTGTATTTTTTTTGTTGCTGTTTTAGTATTTTTATCTCTTTTTAATGTTTTGTTTACATTTGATCTAATATGTATAAATTGCATATTTTACAAATACAAATAAGGCTTCTAAAAGAAGATCACAATGATCTTTTTGTCTGAAGCCTATTAAAATAAATAGTGCGTAAAATAATATTAAAACGACTTTTTACAAAAAGGCGTTTAAGTATTATTTCAATTTATTATTATACGTAAGAATAAAATAAAAACAATAAATCGTACTTAAATAAATGAATATAAATTGTACTCAAGTGTAAAATAAAATTTAAACATACAGGCTCAAAATAATAAAACGTTATTTCATCACAAAATAAATTAAAAGTGTTTTAAGATATTTTAAATAAAATGAAATCTTTTAATTTCTTTTTAAAAACTGGATAAATAGTAGTCGTAGAAGAAGAAAAATGCGGTAACAGGTTTCCCTGTACAACCTACAGGTTCTGCAAGCCTTATCTACTTCGTACCCTAATTTTATTCTTGTCAATATATAAAAGTTTACATAGACATATAGTATGAAGTATAAGTTCAAACTTTGTTATTTTTCCTCTTTTTTTTTACTTATAATTTCGATAAGTTTCGGTAAGTCAAAGTTAAGCGAAACAATTTTGTTTTTGAAATGAGTCGCACCATAAGTGATAGAAAGTAGTATTATTTAGAAAAGATGTAGTTTTCAAGATAAAGTACCTTGGGGCTTGGGTATAGATAAGTCTATGGGTTTGATTTTTTCTTCAAAGCACGTATTGGTTTTTGTTTTCATTCATTAAAAACAACTTGGCATTTATAATCAGACATTTGGGAAAATTATCCATGAAAAACCATTTTTTAATGAAAATTTAAGTTATTATTTTCAATACCACATCTAAGTGAGTATGTTTAACAATAATGTCACGTTAGATTCACTATTCACACATAAACTATGGTAGTATTAATTTTTCTACGAAAGTCGTTTTTGCACTTAGACCATTAAAACTGATAGCCTTAGCTATATAATGCTAATCTAAAAGTGAAACCGAAAAAATTTTTGTTTAGTGACGTCAGTTTGTGGCAAAAAAATATTTTTTAGGTCGAGATTGCTTTTGCATTTATCTTATATTTTTTAATTAATCTTAATTAGGATGTATACAATGCACACAAAGATGTAAAACTGGTAAAGATATATTATTTCACGGATAAGAGTTTGTATTTATTACAATAGTAATTAATAAATAGTTTTAAAGAAATGACACAGTAATTATTATATTTAGTCTTTATTAGAATATATCCCATGAAAAGAATTTTTCTAAAAAATATAAATAAAATCTTATTACTAGTTTGTTTTTTCTAGTATTTAGCCACAAAGTGACGTCACATTTTCTAAAAAATTTTGACTTCCAAAGATTTACGAAAACGTCAATCAGTTTTAATGGTTAGATTTAGCATATTCGGCCATCTTGAAAAAATACTTATTCCATTTAGAATGCGTAAACAATTAAAAAACAGACGCGGTAAACTTTATAAACAAGTTACTTTCATTTTCATACTCGTTTCGAGTCTGAAAATGAAATTAACACTCAAGTATATATTGTGTATAATCATAAATAAACTTTAATTGACATTTGGTTTCTTTTTTTTTATAACAATGATTTAAAAGTAACATAAGTTATTTTTATAAAAACAATTATATCTTTGAACACTCAGTCGATACGAATAGCTATTACGGCTTCAGTAATGTACTAAGATAGATTTAAAATAAAACTTTTTGTTCTTAGCACAGCGCAAAATGACATAATTCATTCCAGCTGTTTTTAAAAGTAGCATATTTTTTAAAAATATACAAACACAAATGTATTAATTTGTAATTAGGTTCATAACTTATGTCAAAAAAAAAAAACACTTTAAGATATCTTTATTATTATATGAATATATCTTCTGCTAAACTGTTATAACAGCTTCGGTTGTTTATATATTTTGCCATTAGGCCACATTGAATTGCAAAGTTGTTTGCTGTCCTAAAAAAAACGATAAAGTATGCGAGCGGGCGACAAAATTCCATTATTCATTATTTCATTCATTTTTTTTTTTTTTAATTTTTTTTTATAGATATGCGAACAGTTAGATTTTAGGGTTATTTTTCCGACCAATGCACAATGGGCCGGATATTAGACATATGCTAGACAAATTTATTCTTCTTTTTTTTTTTTCATTACTGAAACCTTTTAAATATCCAAACAAGCACTTTGTATTAAGATATCTTAAATTTTATTATAAATTTTTGTTGAATATTTGCTAATACTAAAAATTATTAATCTAACTTTAAAAACATGGATTTATTATGATGTAGAAAAAATATATAACCAAGAATGTTTTTAAAATGAACATAACTGACTCATGTCATTTATACTTAGAGAGGTCAGGATTGCAGCAGATTGATTTTTAGCGATAAGCTTCAGCCAAAGCTAATCAGTTTAAAAGAGAGACTCGTAAAACGGTACATTAACAAATGCATCATGTAAGAAAAATAAATCTTTAGCGTTTTCAGGTAATTATGTAAATTTTTTTGCAACAGTAGTACTATACCTATAAAAATAATACTATAAGTATAATAAGACCTGATGAGCCTATATAGTTGTTTGATCTAGGTCGTATACGTTTTGCAAAAATTAGCAAGACTTTGTACAAAATAAGGTTGTTTTTATTTTATTATAACGTACACCATGAAGGCGTGACGGGGCTTGTCACTCGGACTATTACTGCGTATTTTTTTATTTTTTTTTGTTCTCAAACTTTTTTTAGAGTTGTTAGTCCTTGGCCTTGCCTTATGTTTTAAAATTAGGTCCTTGGCCTTGACTTTACACAACATGCTTTTGAATTATGAATTTTCTTGACTATTTTATAAACATTGTCATTTCATAATTTCTTCAACTAAAACTAAAATTGACCTCTAGCATGAAATTTTACTAAAACTATGTTATTCAAATTTTAAACAATGTTTACAACTTTATTAATTACAAAGTAAAACATCTCTAAGACCTTGTAAAAAAAAAAAAAAAAAAAATATATATATATATATATATATATATATATATATATATATATATATATATATATATATACATATATATATATATATATATATATATATATATATATATATATATATATATATATATATATATATATTTGAAACGTCTTTCTTGCTCTTCTCAACATAAAAATAACAAAGAAATTAAAGTATTGTTGTAATATTCTCTATAAAATATGATTATAGTCTATATAACTAATACTGTAATATAATAATGGTCACAAAAAACACTATCGCAATACATTACTTTTTTTTAGTACTAAGAAAAAGTAATGTATTGCAAACGTGCAATTTCGTGCCATTTTTTTGAAACATAATTGCTAAATCAAGTAAAAATTCTAATTGCTGATCATAAAATCTTTAAATCGAACATCTTCAAACTAACTTTTAACATTTAGGATTTTAAAAAAGTCTACAAGTTTTGATATAAAATCAACAGTTTCACATGAACCCTGCATTTCTGGATGAATCTTTTGTGCAGTTAATGTTTCAGCGCAAAAAATCTGAAGACTTGCAACATTCTGTCATTCTATGGGTTTCAGACAGATAGACATTTGATTGAGCTTTGATAGTTTAACAATAGAATTTTTCTCCAACTCAAACAGTATATTTAAGTTAATCCACTTAGAGTTTTTTTAAAACCACAGTCTGAATATTTTAACTCTTGAATTTTTTCAGTTAACCAAATTTTTTCTAAGAGATTTGATTAGATGGACATAATCGTAAAGCAAAAAAATATTTTCAGTGTCCTCCATGGAGAAATCAAAATGAATTTTTTAAAGAATGCTTGATTTACTCTATTATTATCACACAAAATTGCAACAGTATTGACATTACACAAAGAAACTAAATTTATCATATCATTAACTTGCTCATATTGAAAATCAGTACTTAAATGATACACTAGCAGAGCTTTGTAAAAAAATTTTTTACCTCCAAATAATGAGCAAATCGTAAAACTTATAACAGTAGTTGCAAAATGTTCAAAATGTTCTTTTTTGCGAAGGTCAACAAAACAATTAACTTTATACAAATCCAGTGATATAAAACTTCATTAGCATTTGTTATGTCTAGATGGTAGTGATTTTGTTGTTGTTTTTTTTTTTGGTAGAGGTGTAGGAATTTGACTTACAATACACAGATAAAAATAGTTGGTGGATTTACAGGACAACATTTTATCATGAACTTGACAGGTTTCATAATCAACTGGCCAATGATTTTTGCAAATAAATGTATTTGGACCGTCTGAAATATTTTCCCTAGGTTATGTATGAATCCATTTTTCTCTGGTAACAGAAAAAGTTTTAATTTATGTTTTTTGTCATAGTTGCTTTTGCAACCAGTTACACAACATTTAAAGGGTATGATTTAGTTTTCTCTTGAAATAAAATTTTACTTTTTCTAAATATAGTAAATATACTGCATATAAGATAGTATTGACTAACAAACACATTTTGGTAATAAGCAATATATATATATATATATATATATATATATATATATATATATATATATATATATATATATATATATATATTAGGTACGTGGACTGATTTTTTTTAATTGAGCATATACTAGAATATTATATATCATTAGAAAGCTCTTCAATAAAGTATTTTAATGGTGAAAAAATTATTAAAAACGAACAATTTAAAAAAAAGTTATGACGTTTTTAGTAGCAAATTTTCGATATATGGATTTCTTGAAGAAACTGGTTCCAAAATTTATTTTTCACTGAAATTGTTATAACTTTATCAAATCTTATCCAAATGCCTATACCTTGGTATCAAAAGATAGATGTAATAGTAGGCTACAAGTTCATATAGTTTTATAGATAAAAGGGGTGTCTAGAGGGCCAGAGGGGGTATCGGAACACCATCGTAACCTTAAAAAAATACAAGTTTTTCACACGAAAGAGTATTCTTCTGATAAAATTTGTTATCTTTATACACAAAAATTTGCTCTAATTTGCTTCCATTACATTTCCAAATATTAGTGGTATATTTTAGATTAAAGGGTGGATGTCTTTGTTACGTTTAACACCCTCGTAGTGAAATGTTACCATCTTATAAATATTTGAACAAAAAAACAACTTTTTAACACATAATATTTTGTGTTAAAAAGATTAAATTTTATTTTTTCACATAAAAGCATATACAAGTGGTGCATAAATTGAAATTAGGGGCGGGACGATGCCACCCTTAACGCCCCTCCCCCTTCCTCTCAGTCTTCTCCAACCTAAAAAAAAAATGTTAAAAGTATTTGAAAAATGGTTTTAAACTGAGTTTATTTAAAAAGAGAAATATAGATTCAAGATTATTTTATAAATATAAATTCAAGATTATTTTACCATGTTAGTGAAGGGAGGGGTGTGTGCCACACCCAACGCCCCCCCTTCTCTTCTTATTTAAACTTTAAAAAATTGTCAATAAAAATTTCAAAAATGTCTTTAAATTGTGTAAAAAGAGAGACATAACTTTACTAATCTTACCACATTACAAGATGCAAGTTTGAGTATCCACCCGAAAAATTAACCAAAGTTTTAAAACTTATATTTTAAAAAGTTTTAAAACACAAAATATATAAATTTATGTCTTGGCTTTTAGTAAATGATATTACTTAAAGTTCCAATGATGAAACTAAATAATTCATTTTTAACAATAGACACCAGGTGAAGGTAAGCCAGAGCCGTCTATAGGCACCATATGTAAGATCAATCTTTTTTTTTTATATATATATATACATATATATATATATATATATATATATATATATATATATATATATATATATATATATATATATATATATATATATATATAAATATATATATATATACAAAGAGTTAAATACCATAACTTTAATTAAATTTTTTGAAAAGTAAACAAACAATATATAAAAATTTGTTAATTATTAATAACATTACAATAAAACATGTAAAAAAAAATCTCATACACACCTTCTACAAACAAGTAATGGTTACGTAAATATAATATTTAGGAACTGTAAACATAAGTTAAACTGGTTTAAAATCAAACAATTAAACTGGTCTATAATCAAATAATATTTCTTAACTCAAAAAAACAGTATATAAACTAAAATAAAATAAATAATAGTAATTAGGTATGCAAAGATATTTAACATTTATTAACTCTATAAAACATTACATATAAATTTGAAACTACATTTAATATGTGCTATGAGAAAACATCAAAATCTCAAAACCTCAAAAAATCCTAAACACATTAAAAAGTCTATAACTATTTATAGCTACAACTTTAAAACTTTTTACGCTACAACTTTTAATCACATTGAAAACATACAAAATAGATCCCTTGCAAACTATTACACCTGTCAATGCTTCGTTTTTAAATCATTTTGTGAAAGATTTATAATAAATAAATCAAATGTTAATAATTGTAAAAATTGGGACAAAATGGAAAACAAACTTGATAATGTTATATATTTATTTTTAAATAAAACAGGCATGGTGGCGCCTAGTAAGAGTGGATGCCACCATTCACGACAAGGCTGCCACCATTCCGTCTTTGCCCACAACCTCCTCCACGGCTTCCTCTTCTGCTGTAGCTCCCAGCACCCCTTTTAGGAGGATGATAGACCCAGCTGAATGATTCACCATTTTTCCCTCCTAACCGGACCCACCGCAAAAATGACCGATTACTAATTGGTCTAGGGTACTGGACCCTAAATCTGTAGTTGTTGTGGAGGTTGTGGGACTCAAGGTAAAATTTTTTAAAAATAAAATTACAATTTACTTTCTATCGATAAGATATGCATACACATATTAGAAACAATACTTTTACACATGTATATTATGCATACACATATTAGAAAATAACAGTTTATAAACTTACCTCTTGTAGCAGCTGAAGATGTAACTAAAGGTTAACAAAGTTGAAGTAAAAATAAATATTGTGATTGCCGAGAAATGCATAAACATATTGAAAAGTGATAGTTTGTAAACATACCAATTATTGCAGATGTAGATGGAACTAAGTTAAAAAAAGTGTAATAAAAAATAAATATTGCAATTGATCCGAAATACATACATGAACAGGTTTTTTAAAGGATGCAATAAAAATATTTTTAAGCTTACCACTCAATGCAATTGAGGATGGAACTAGAGCTGAAAAGTTTTAATAAAAAATAAATTTGGAAGTGTCAAAAAATGCAAAAATTAAAAATTAATAATTGCTAAACTTACCACTCATTGCAGATGAAGATGTTGCTAAAGATAAAAAAAAGTAATAAAAATAAATAAAATAGGCTGGGTAGATTGAACTAAAAATAACAAAAAAAGTGTATAATTACAACAAACACTATGAAAAGAAAGAAATCATAATTCTGTGGAAGATGCAACAACTGTATTAACATAATGAAAACTAACAGTGAAAATGTAAAGAAAATATATTAATAAACAACAAGCTAACATTAGGAATGGTTATTCACTTTGTTTATATATTAATTAGGTTGTATTGGTTGTGGTTATATATAAAATATTTGATTTATACTTACGATATCTCAAAAAGCCTTCATAATGTGGAGCAGGATCTAAACAACATGTAAATATTAGGCTTGTATTATGATTTAAATAATAATCCACAAATAAAGAAGTATACAATCCAAAAATAATAAAAAATGATAATAAGATGATAAGTTTTATTATATTTGAAAATTACTAACAAGTCTTTTGCAAGGAATTATCTGATTTGTATGTTGTGTCATAATAAAATTGACAACAGATACTATTAGTTAACAATACATTCAAAAGCAAAGTTTTAAATTGAAGCATTAATCTTCTTTTTTATGTAACATATAAAAACAGATCAAAAATTAATCTGTTTTTATATCATATAAAAACAGATAAATTATATGTTACATAAAAAAGAATTTTAAATCAGAAAATATTCATAAATGATTTATGAATATTTTTTGATTTTAAATAGTTATTATTGATATCATTATAAAAAAAATTAAACTTACAATCTGTTATAGATTCAATAAAACTTCTGTCAGAATTCATTTTTTATTTTAATCTAATAATAAAAATCAAAATAATACGATATTAGGATTTGTTATTTTTTTTGTATCCACCCCCGTATTAAGCTTAACGAAAAAAAACACAGAAAAGCAAAACTATGTACCAAAAGTCCAACACTAAGTATACTATCTGCTACCAATTATTTTTCGTTGATTTTTGGCAGGTGCTAAGAAAATGCATGTAAAATATAGGAAAACTAACAAAAAAAGCCGGATCAACATTCCTTCGACAACAAATTATTGTGAGAACAGGGACGAAATTTTTATGCAATATTGTCAGCAAAATAATCCATAAAAATGTTGGGTAACCATACATAAAAGTCATATAAAAATTTAGATCAACCTTTCTCCTTTATGAAAATAATTTATGTTTATACATGTTTCTTAAAAGAAACACACAAAAAAACGTTTGCCTAAAGCTACCTAAAATAAGTGGTATACGTAATATAACACATTTTAAACTATCTGATACCAATTATTTTTCGTTGAAATTTGGCATGTGCATAGAAAATGCATGTAGAAAATTGTTTGAATAAAAAAAACAAAACCGGATCAACATTTCTTCTACTACAAATTCATGTGAGAACACCAACCAAATATTCAGAAGCAAAATAATCGACAAAAAAGTATAATAACAATACATAAATTTATTAAATAAAGCAAGATTAGCTTTTCTTCTTTCCAAAAAGTATCTATGTGTATATCTGTTTCTAAAAAGAAACTCCACAAAATTAAGTCTGCCTCGCGCTGCCTAAAAAAAGAGTTAAAAAAACGAGATATGCTAAAGACTTTGCTACATATATATATATATATATATATATATATATATATATATATATATATATATATATATATATATATATATATATATATATATATATATATATATATATATATATATATGTAGCAAAGTTTTTAGCACATATATATATATATATATATATATATATATATATATATATATATATATATATATATATATATATATATATATATATATATATATATATATATATATATATATATATATATATATATTTATATATAATATATATATAATATAAATATATATACATATATATATATATATATATATATATATATATATATATATATATATATATATATATATATATATTAGGTACGCGGACTGATTTTTTTAAATTAATTAAATACTAGAAAATTATATATCATTATATATATATATATATATATATATATATATATATTATATATATATATATATATATATATATATATATATATATATATATATATATATATATATATATTTATATATAATATATATATAATATAAATATATATACATATATATATATATATATATATATATATATATATATATATATATATATATATATATATATATATATTAGGTACGCGGACTGATTTTTTTAAATTAATTAAATACTAGAAAATTATATATCATTAGAAAGCCCTCAAATACAGTATTTTAATGGTGAAAAAATTATGAAAATCGGACAATTCTATAAAAAGTTATTGCGTTTTTAGTAGCAAATTTTCGATATATGGATTTATTGAAGAAACTGGTTCCAAAATTTTTTTTTTCCCTACTAAAATTGTTATAACTTTGTCAAATCTTATCCAAATGTCTATACCTTGGTATCAAAAGATAGATGTAAGAGTAAGCTACAAGTTTATATAAATCTATAGATGAAAGGGGTGTCTAGAAGACCGGAGGGGGTACCGGAACACCCTCGTGCCCTTAAAAAAATACAAGTTTTTCACACGAAAGAGTGTTTTTCTGATAAAATATGTCATCTTTATACACAAAAAATTGTTCCAATTTGCTTCAAATCCATTTCCAAATATTATTGGTCTATTTTAGATTGAAGGGTGGAGGTCTTTGTTACGTTTTAACACCCTCGTAGTGAAATGCTACATTGTTATAAATATTTGAACCTAAAAAACAAAGATTATATTTTGTATGAAAAATTTTAAATTAAATTTTCTTACTTTACAGCATATACAAGTGGTGTATAAGTTGACATAAGAGACGGGACATGTGCCACGCCAAACGCCCCCCTTCCTGCCTAGTCGTATCCAACCTAAAAAAAAAAATTTAAAAAGATATTTGAAAAATTAATTTAAATTAAGTTTATTTGAAAAGAGAAACAAGTATTCAAGATTATTTTAATATGTTAGTACAGGTAGGGGTGTGTTCTACACCCAACGCCCCCTCCCCTTCTCATTCAAACTTGCAAAAAATGTCAAAAATTTTTTTAATGTTTTTAAATTATGTTTATTTAAAGAGACATAACTTTTCTAATTTTACCACATTACAAAATGCAAGTTGGAGTATCCACCCAAAAAATAGGCCAAAGATAAAACTAATTTTAAAACTTATATAATAATATAATAATATTATTATATAAGTTTTAACTTATATAACAAAATATAGTAAATTTAAGTCTTGGCTTTTAGTAAATGATATTGTTTAAAATTCCAAGATTAATAATATTATAAATAATGTAAAAAAATGTACTAAATTATATAAACCTAAAAAATATCAAATAATTTAAAAAACTCATACATACCTACTTTAAACAAGTTACGATTACAAGAAACTGATATTTCAACCTCAATAATGCAAATATAATTTTTAGGAACTGTAAACATAGGGTACAATAACATAAAATCAAATAACTATTAATAAAGTCAAACAAACATTTTTAATAAACTAAAACAAGAATAGTAAATAAGTTTGCAAAATACACTTCACATTTATCAACATTTGAAATATTACACATAAATTTAAAATTACATTTAACGTGGGCTACAGAATCTTAAAAAAAAAAACCTTATCCTATTGAAAGGTCCACATCTATCTATAGTGTAAACTTTACAAATTTATATAATACAACTTTTAAAAATGTAAAAAGTATTTCATTGGGACTATTACAATGTTTTGCTTTTAAATTTTTTGTGGTAAAAATTTGAAAAAATATAAAGCAAATGTTGATAATTGTATAAATTGGGAAAAAACGGAAAATAAACTTGCAGAAATTAAATATATATTTAAAAAAAAAAAGGAATGGTGGTGCCTAATAATTGTAATAATCTCCATGAACCACTAGGCTGCCACCATTCCATCTTCTCCCTCTGCTTCCTCCACTTCCACGACCTCGACCACCTCCCCTTCTGCTGCGGCTCCCAGCACCATTGTTTGGAGGATGATAGGGCCATTTAAAAGAAATATTGTCCCTTCCTCCTAACCGGACCCATCGCTTAAATGAACTATTGCTGGTGGGTCCAGGATGCTGGGACCTATATAATAGGTAGTCTTGATAAGTTAGCTCTAAATGACAATGATTCTTTAATAGATTAGTACTGAATGGCATTATGTAAAATTTAATATAAAACAATTAATTGCAAAAATGATAGGCTGAATAAATAATATGAACAACGTATTAATCAATGATATCTTAAACAATATTAATGAGAGTAATAATTTCATTCTGCTGCACTTTGAGGGATAATACAACACTAATGCATTAAATAGTGTATATAAATATAAACATAAATTCAATAGTCATTAAGAAACATTTTTAAATCATAAATTTACCAGCAGAAGGTTGAACACCTGGAACTAAAGATAAAAAAAGTTTCTATAAAAATTTGCAATTGATAAGAAAGGTGTGTAAATGTTTGCAAATAATAGTTTTTAAACTTACATCAGTCATAGAAGCCGCAGAAGATGTAACTAAAGATTATCAAAGTTGTGATTAAAAATAAATACTGTAATTGCCAAGATATGCATAAACATATTAAAAAGTAGAAACTTGTAAACATACCACAAATAGTAGATGTAGAAGGAACTAAGGTTAAAAATGATTTAATAAAAAATTTATATTGCATTCATCAGGAATATATATACACATATTAAGAAGTAATAATTGTTTAACTTACCATTCGTTGAACACGTAAATGTAGCTAAAATTCAAAATTTGTAATAAAAAATAAATATTGCAAATAATGACTTTGAAACTGGTAATCTTTGAAATCTATTCACAGATCAAAAAGTACTAGCTTTTTAATATGTTACATAAAAAACAATGAAGGTTTTACATTATTCATTTTTTTTTTGGAGTTAAAAATAGTTATTAATACTATTATTAAGAATAAAAAAAATTAAACTTACTTTCTGTTAGGGCATCTAACACATTTTTGCTATAATTTGCCATATTTTTTTAAATCTAATAATATATATCACAATAATTCAAAATAAGATTATTAGTTGAAACGCTCCCTTATCCGGATTTCGGCGCCTACCGGATTTTGCTTACCAAAAAAAACAACAGAAAAACCGAAATTAGGTACCTAAAGTCCAACACTAATTAGACTAACTGCTTATAATTATTTTTCGTTGAAATTTGGCATATTCATAGAAAATGCATGAAGAAAACTATTTTAATAATAAAAAAAGCAGACTCTATATTTCTTCGACTACAAATCCATGTTACAACATCAGCCAAATTTCCATGCAAAATTCTCAGCAAAATACTACATAAAAAGGTATGTTAGCGATACACAATAGTTTATAAAAATCAAGCCTAATCTTTCTTCTTTCAAAAGTCGTCAAGGTTTATATATGTTTCTAAAAAAAAACCACCTCAAAAAACCGTTTGCCTAGGGCTACCTAAAAAAAAGTGGTATACTTGGTATAATACTAATTAGACTAATTGCTTATAATTATTTTTTGCTGAAATTTGGCATGTGCATAGAAAATACATGAAACAAGCTATCTTAAAAATAAAAAAAGCAGACTCTACATTTCTTTGACCACAAATTCATGGGAGAACATCAACCTAATATTCAGGAGCAAAATGTTCCATAAAAAAGTTTAGTAACCATACAGAAAAGTATTTCAAAAATCAAGATTAACTTTTCTTCTTTCCAAAAAGTATCTTTGTCTATATATGTTTCTAAAAAGAAACTACTTAAAACTACGTCTGCCTCACGCTGCATAAAAAAGAGTGAAAAAAACGAGAACCAAAATTTTAGCATAAAAATCGGTTCCGTAAATCGCGATTTCCGCGTACCTAATATATATATATATATATTAGACTGCTTCATTTTGAGGTCATGAAAAAATTTTAAGTACCATGGAGTCTTATCTGCTGCGTTGACCCTTATTTTATAAGTAGAATTTTTTTTTTTTTTAAATTTTGACCACTTTTAGGGGTTGCTCAAGTGCCTTAAAAGTCATATTTTAGGCTTTTTTACCCTTTTTTAAGCCCATTTTTTGCACGTTTGAGCAAGTACTAAAACTCAAAAAAATTGATTTTTTTTTTTCTAGAGTTTTTTCTAAGTTAGAATAAAAAAATTAAAATGCATGGTAATTTTATTTTATTGAAATAATTTGTGTAAATTTATCTACAAAAACGCAAAGTTATGCAATTGTTGCGCTTCGCGTTAATTTAAAAATGTTGCGTATTTGCTTAAACATGTTATGCAAATTACTTTTTAACAAAAACGATATTTAATTTTGATTTAAAAACGCGGGAAATAAATATAGATTACTCTTATGATATACTTACTCCATATACTAATTGAAGCTATTTACTACCGATTTATTCATGTAAGGGAGAAGTAAGGAAAAAGTTGACACACATTTTTTGGTAAGGGAATCCAGGTCATCCTGGTTTTGCAATACTTCTTGCATTTGAAGGAGAAGTACCCAAAACAAAACAAAAAGTAGAATTATCCACTGTCCATTGACAAAAAACTTGTCAATGGACAGTGGATAATTCTACTTTCTTTTTGTTTTGGGTAAACTGAAATCAGCTGCCATAATGAAAAACATATTTTCTGCACTCTTTCAAAGTTAATTAAACCTTGGTTGAAGGATGGATTTCAGATTTTACAATTACAAACAATTAGGTAGGTACCAGACTGTATATGTTTTTTTTATTTATATATTATTACTTATCAGCGGAAAATATTAATATAACTAATGTCTGCTGTTAAATAAGTTAATAAACAGAAATAGGTGTGTTGTAAAATATACCGAACCTATAAATCACATTTTTTAGTATAAAGATAGAGAAGCTGATCCGAACCTGGAAACTGTTAAAAAAAAACAAAGCAAGACAAACTTTATCAGAGATTGAAAAAAGGAGGAGGTTTTTAACTCAGACGAAAAGTATCTTTTGGATTGCACCTGAGCTTGATACTCTGGTTGCAATCATTAAAGCTGATAGGAAACGAAAGGATCAAGACAAGACTGAAGATATTGCATTTTTATTAGCCCAATTAGGAGATAGAAAAACTAGAATAGGTGGAATCGATACAAGGTACCTTTACTCTGTAAACAGGAGTTTATCCAAAATTAAAAGGAAATCAAATTTGCATGAAACCATGTCAGAGAGTGAATTCAGCTCAAATGGATCGGAGAAAGATGAAGGTAATGATAATTTTTCATACCCAGATCCAGAGTTAAAGAAAAAAGTCAAAAAAACTAATACTGTTATGCTTACAAAAGATATGCTCAAGAGAACTGCTGATACTGCTGTTGGGGAAAGAATAAGTCATAGGCAGCATGCTTCCATGATTAATAGTATAATCGCTAAATCGGGTGGAAATGTAGCTGAATTTAAATCTTCAACCTCTACAGCATTACTCGCTGCAGATAAGGTCATTCATGATGAATCAAAGAGGATCAAGGATGATTTAAGAAGTTTAAGAAAAATCAATAAAAACATTTTAGTTCAACTCCATTTTGATGGAAAAGTATGTCATGAATATACTGATGGGAAAAAATTGGAACAAGATCGATTAGCAATATTAATAAACGCTAACAAGGAAACGCACCTGTTGGGAATTCCACCCATTTCTTCTGGAACTGGCGAAAATCAAAAAAATGCAATCAGAGATATCTTAAATAGCTTTAACCTTACAGACAATATACAAGCTGTAACATTTGATACTAGCAGAATCAACACTGGAAAAAAAATGGAGCTGTATCTTTACTGGTAAATGAAGTCTTTCAACGATCAGTTCTATCTATTGCATGCCGACATCATGTCAATGAGCTACACATAACACATTTTTGGAAAAATTATCAAAGTAGCATTACTTCTGGACCAGATAATCTGCTGTTTAAAACTTTAAAATCAGCATGGAATGATCTTGACGCAGACAACCAGGTAGGTTCTTACAAAATTAGCTACCATTTTGTGAAATATTATTTTTTCCAAATAATTTTCTTTTTCCAATTTTGAGTTCTTTGAATTTTTTTTTTACGTTTTGAATAAATAAGGTTTTGAGAAAATTGACTATTCCAGAGGAAACATGGCTTGGTCATCAAAAGCATGAAAGCATAACGTTCTGCAGAAATATTATCACCAGTGGGTCTCTAAAAAAGGTAGCCAATAACTAGATATCTGAATTTGTAGGTATCTATGTAGTATGTACTTTTATGTTGAAATTTTTTTATAAATTTTTCTTTTTTAATTCTATTATTCTTTATTATACTAAAATATAAATAGGTTTATTTTATTATAGCTAAATACTTATTATTTTATTTCATTTTTAGGATGGGGCTACAAGGAAGGACTACATTGAGCTGGCAGAGCTTACACTTATGGTGCTTTCTGAGGACAGGTACAAATTTCGTACTCCTGGAGCAGTCCACCATGCCCGCTTTATGGTAAAAGGTAAGGAATTGTAGGTTCATGATAAAAAAAGGTTCAAGTTGCAAAAAAAAGGAATTTATTTTACATTATCAAATATTAGTCTTTTTAAAAAATTAAAAAAAAAAACTTTTTTTTATAGGTATCTACTACCTAAAACTCCAACTTGATGGATGCTATACCTAGATATATACTTGATGCTATACCTAGATATATACTTGATGGATGCTATACCTAGTCTGGAAAAATGGCTGAAGCATGAAATTACTGAAGTGGCAACTTTTGTCTCTGTTTTCTATACTACCTGGTTTCTCAAAGCTGAACTATCCGCTGCTGCTCCGAATCAGGTAGGTACCAACTTAAAAAGTATGAAATATATATATATATATATATATATATATATATATATATATATATATATATATATATATATATATATATATATATATATATATATATATATATATATATATATATATATATATATATATATATATATATATATATATATGAAAAATGTAAAGTAAGAGGTGATATTGCTCAAAAACTATACGGCTATGAATTTCATAGTATGGATGAATATCCGTTAGCCCGAATAAGTGCTAACATAGAGGTCCTCAATTCTTTAGACTTCAGTGGACCGAAGCCTCCCAGCTCAGTTCATTTGGTCACAGAAAATTCGTGGCTATTGTTCCTTATGATAGGCCAAAGTAAAAGTGACTGTCAATGGATGAAAACCCCTCCAGAATATTGGACTTGCAACGATTTTTACTTAAAATTTCAGGAGGCAGTTTTTAATCTTTCAGTTGTTAATGATTGCTCGGAAAGAATCGTTAAACTCATAAAAGACAAAATTGATATTGCCCGAAAAGAAGAGAAAAGAAAGGATTCACTTTTATTTTTGCATAATTACAAAGGAAGTATGGAGGAAAAACTAAGAAATCCAAGAAAAAAAAAGAAAAAAAACAGTATAAAAATATAACATAACATTTTTAAAAAAAATTATAAATTTTATAGAAATTTAATTATAAAGAAATTTGTTAAACAAAATTGCTAGACGTTTTATTCAATATAATTAGATTTTTTTTCGTTTCATGTAATTTAATGAAGTTTCATGCAATATAATAAAGTTTTTATAGACCTTTAATGGTATATATAGATGTTTTATGCAACATAGTTAGGTTTTTTTTCCAAATGGCTTAACATATCCATAAAGATATTGCAATGCGTAATATTCGGTAAAAATCTGCATAACTTTGCGTTTTTGTAGATAAATTTACACAAATTATTTCAGTAAAATAAAATTACCATGCATTTTAATTTTTTAATTCTAACTTAAAAAAAACATAGAAAAAAAAAAAATTCAAATTTTTTGAGTTTTAGTACTTGCTCAAACGTGCGAAAAATGGGCTTAAAAAAGGGTAAAAAAGCCTAAAATATGACTTTTGAGGCACTTGAGCAACCCCTAAAAGTGGTCAAAATTGAAAAAAAAAAAATTCTACTAATAAAATAAGGGTCAACGCAGCAGATAACACTCAATGATACTTAAAATTTTTTCATGACCTCAAAATGAAGCAGTCTAATATATATATATATATATATATATATATATATATATATATATATATATATATATATATATATATATATATATATATATATATATATATATATATATATATATATATATATATATATATATATATATATATATATATATATATATATATATATATAAATTAATATGTATATATTAATTTATATATAACACAGACACACAAAATATCAATACTATTCTATAAAACACAAAGTGAAAAGTCTTGGTGCAATTTTGATGTCTTTTGTTAAAACTCCCTCATTATACTTGTAACTTAGTTACTCTTTTATTTAAATATTGTATCGATTATAGTTTATAGATCATAGAGTATAGAATATAGAAAATTAAAAAATATCTTTAAACGATACATAACTAAACAAAATATTAGTCTTAAAATAATCAACTAAAACATGTAGACATATTTAAATAGCCGAGTTTGCGCATAATATTGTATGCGCCAAGTTGATAGTATTAATTATTTTTAAGGTAATTAGGACGTCTTATGTAGGTCTTAGCGACGTCAATAGGACGTCTAAATAATGAAGTCCTGATATCGTCTTTATATTAACGTCACAAGGACGTCCTAACAAAGACGTCTTTACCAGACGTCTTTAGGACGTCCTAATTTGGTCTGAGACGTCGCGACCTAGTTAAGACGTCCGTAAGACGTTTGATTCACGTCTGTGCCCGCTGGGGAGAAATGTCATAATCTTTTTTTAACTTTGGTAAATAATCTTGGTATGTACCAATATGTATTGGAGCCCACTCGAGAAAATAATATTCTTGATCTTGTTCTTTCAAATATCATTTCCCTATTAAGTAATATTTCCGTTGAGTGTCCATTTAGTACAAGCGACCATAACTCAGTCTTTTTTTATATAAACACCTTTAATTATTATCAGCCCGAAACAAACTCTGAATCTTTTTACGACTTCAAAAATACAGATATAATTGCTTTTAATTCTTATTTATCAAAAATAAGTTGGGACTTCCATTTTTCTTTTGTTTTTACAACTGAAGAGTATTGGAACATCTTTTCTAAGCATCTTCGTAAAGGTATTGATCGTTTTGTTCCAATCAGAACAATATACCATAAGAAAAAAAGTCGTTCTTATCCAAAATATATTTATAAAATGCAAATCCGCAAATCTTTTCTATGGAAAAGATGGTCAATCACAAAGACCACCTTGCACAAAAAGGCATTTATCCAATATGCATCAAAATGTAAAAAAGCCATATCCACACACCACAAAAATGTGGAACTAAAACTGGTCAAAGAAAATAACTTAAGTAAGTTTTTTAGTTATGTAAATAAAAATCTAAACAACTCCAAAAAAATATATCCTCTAAAAACAAATAGCAACTTTACTACTACCAATGTTGAGATCGCGGAAGTGTTTAACAAACACTTTGGAAGTGTTTTTACCATAGATGACGGAATTTTGCCTAAAATAAATACCTTTGTTAGTCAACATATTAAGATAAATTTCGTAGATTTTTCAGCAAAGATAGTTTATCAAAAACTTAAAAATTTAAAACCTAGCACATCATTTGGACCTGACGGTATACCAAATATACTTTTAAAACAGTTACCACATATAATATGTATTCCGCTTTCATATATATTTGAATCAAGTTTTACGTCAAGCTCGTTACCTAAACAGTGGCTTCAAGCTACGGTTTTCCCTATTTTTAAAAAAGGATCTACTTCAGATGCTAACAATTATAGACCTATCTCCCTCACATGTACTAGCCCCTAACCCCTAACCCCTAACCCTGACGCTGTCGTGTCATGGAAAGTATTGTTAGTTTAAGTATCGCTGATTATCTTAATATAAATAATCTAATAACACCTAATCAACACGGCTTTTTATCCAAAAGATCTACGTGCACAAATCTTCTAGAGTCAACTAATGACTGGAATAAAGCTTTAGACAGCAATTTAATTACTGTCGTGGTATACATTGACTTTCAAAAAGCATTTGACTTTGTACCTCATCCAAAACTTCTGAAGAAACTTGCAATGTACTGCATAATAAATAATCTGCTTCATTGGATATCAGCATTTCTTTCTAACAGATATCAAAGAGTTCTGGTTGGAAATTCACTATCTAATCCAACCTGCATCCTAAGTGGAGTTCCACAGGGTAGCGTTTTGGGTCCAACGTTATTCTTGTTATTTATTAATGATCTACCCTCTTTAGTAAAAGATCTTAATTGCTCTCTAATGTTATATGCTGACAATATCAAGTTATATAGTTCATTTAAGGATGCCGATTACAGCCACGATCTTGCAGTAGCCATTTATAAAGTTTATCTCTAGTCAAAAAAATGGCAATTAAAAATAGCCAATAATAAGTGCTTTACTCATAGAATAGCACCTACTTCATTTTGTAAAGATATAAATTACAACTATCAATTAGGCGATCATAATTTAACTTGGTCTACAAACCCAAAAGATCTTGGTGTGACCATGGATTCTTACTTAAATTACAGTAATCATATTTTAAATATTGTCCACGCATCAAACATTCGAGGATATCTAATCCTTAAGTGTTTTAAAAGTCGTGATCCACGTATTATCGTTAAAGCCTACACTACTTATATAAGACCGATCTTAGAATCTTGCTCTCCGGTTTGGTGGCCAAATCGCACTAAAATGAACAATACAGTGGAAAGAGTACAAAGACGTTTTACCAAGAGAATTTCTAACCTAAATAATGTTTCATATTCAAGTAGACTTAGTATTCTTGGTTTGGATCTACTAGAAATTCGTCGCCTTAAGCAAGACATGATTACATGTTACAAAATTCTGAACAATTTAGTTTGCCTAAATAAATCAAGTTTCTTTTTATTTAACAACTATATTTACACTCGAGGACATAATTTTAAATTGCGCAAACTAAAATGTAAACTCGATGTCCGTAAACACTCTTTCTCACTAAGAAGTTAATATTTGGAATAACTTGCCGTCTGACGTCGTGAATGCCAAAAATATAAAGAGCTTCAAAATTAAAATTAACTCTATTGACTTTGAAAAATACTGTTCCGGCTAACTGGTTTTTGTTTTATAACTATGGTCTTATATATATATATATTGTAATATATATTTTAAATTATCTAGCATTTGTATTATGTGATTGTAGGGCACGTTGTCAGAGTCCTTCATATTTTATGGACCTGCGTGTCCTTTAGAACATGTATCACTGTTCTAATAAATTTTAATCTAATCTAATCTAATGTTTCACTATAAATTTACCACATTCTAAAATAATGTTTGTGTATAAACATGATAAAAACGCAATTTGTGTAATATTGATAAAAAGAATTGTACTTGTTTTTAGCTATAGGAAACCCGCAAAAGACTGTTAGTCTTATCATCAAATAACGTTTTCAAGACGTGTAATATCCATTTTTTGGCACCCAAAACAAAAGATACTTTAGTATAAACCTTAGTTTAAACTTGTGTAACCTGGGCACAAAAGTAAAATAAAATTTAGATGACAGTGATCAGAAAACCCCTTTTTTTTTTGTTCTTTTTGTTTATTCAAAATAAGTTTTACAATATAAGAATGAATAAGATTCATAAAGTACATAAAGTAAAAATTACAAACTTTGTTAGCGTTAAAAAAAGAAGAACGCGGATACTCGCAGAAGATCATAAGATCTTGTCATCGAGAGCTGCCTAAACAGATTTTAAATAAAAAATAATCCTCTAATAATTCATAAATAAATATTCACACTTATATAAAAATAAAATTTCTTACACATTTAATTCGATAAAAACATACTATATATATATATATATATATATATATATATATATATATATATATATATATATATATATATATATATATATATATATATATATATATATATATATATATATATATATATATATATATGTTAAGAAAAAAGATTTTATATATATAAATTACGATAAAAAGATTTCTTAAGAGTATTAATATAAAACAAAACAAACTTAAAAATATATAAGAATGTTTTCAATTAAGAAAAGAATTTTTTTCAACTTTCTTTTAAATAAGAGAAAACTCCATTCTTGAGAAAAATCAAAAAGTTTGAATACTACTTTGTTCCATAAAAATGCTCCTCTAAATGAAATGCAAAACTTACCAAAATTAGTTTTGAAAACTGGTTGAATAATAAAATTTTCATTACGCAAATTGTATTTATTTTTAACTTTTAAAAAATATAAATTGTGAAAAGAAATTGGAGATGTGCGTGTTTTACATTTAAACATAAAACACAATACATTAAAAATATTAAGTTGATATATATTAAGAATATTCATTTCGTTTAAAAGAAGCTTAGCATGATAAAAACGATTTTTAAAATTAATAAGTCGTGCAACATGTTTCTGTTGGCGATAAAGTGGTTCTAATTTAGTTTTGCTAACACTACCCCAAGCCGCATTAGATTAGTTTAGATGGCAATGAATAAAAGAGTGGTATAACTGAACTAAAGTATGTCTATTTAGCATGTTTCTTATTTTGAATAGTATTCCTATACTTTTGTAAATTTTAGATGATAAGTTTTCAATGTGTTTTTTCCATGTCAGATTTTCATCAATAAAAACTCCTAAAAATATGTAGCCGTTACTCTTTTAATTTGCATGTCATCTATAGAAAGAGCAAGCAATTCACTTGGTAGAAGATACTTTTTGTAGCATGGATGAAAAAGAGACCATTTTGTTTTTTCAATATTAAGAGAAAGCTTATTTAATTTAAACCATTCAGAAATTTTAATTAATTCTATGTTCATACTTTGAAATAGTGTCGCTATGTTGCTATGAGATAAAAAAAAGTTCGTGTCGTCAGCAAACATAATTGTCATTAAATTAGATGCTTCATAGAGATCGTTTATGTATATGAGAAATAGTAGTGGTCCTAGGACAGACCCTTGGGGATCTCCACATGTTATATCTAACAATTTTGATTTCGATGATACGTCATAGTGAACAAATTGCTTTCTATTGCTTAAATAACTTTTTAAAAGCTTCAAAACATTGCTAGAGATTCCATAATATTTAAGTTTTTGAAATTGAATTTTATGATCAATCGTATTCAGGTAATCCTATTATAAATTTGTCAGGTAATCCTATTATAAATTTGTCAGGTAATCCTATTATAAATTTGTCAGGTAATCCTTTTATAAGTTTTGAATGAACTATTTAAATTTTCACTGTAAAGATAAAAATTATTATGTTGATTTTACTGGATTTTTTAAAAAGAAACAACCTGTTCTGTTTTAGAAATCAAAATGTTCCAATTTAGGAAACAAGTTGCCTTGATTGGGAAAAAATGGTATCTTTGCAAAAACAAGTCTTCAATAACTATGTACTCAATTAAGTCAAACTATGGTTAAAAGTATAGTAGGTTTGTATGTTTGTTTTAATCAAATCATAAATGTATTTATAATTAAATCATCTTTAATAAATATTTGTTCCTTAAGTTTTCCCATTACAGCATTTCTCCCCTACAACAAAAACAAATATTAATTTCATTTGTTAGTCCATCAAAAGAAAACATAAAAAACGTGAAACACTGCGTCATAGAATAATGGAAAATGTATATAATTAGTGTATTTTTAATTAGTTACAGCTTTTACACACATTTTTATATATAAAATTTGAGCAGAGATGTTGAGGAGTTTTATCTTTTGTTGAAAAATATTTTAAATGATGAGAATGTCAATTTAATATTAGAGTTTTACAAAGTTTTTTGCATACACCATTTCAAGACAAAATAAATGATACAAAAAACATTGTTCCAATAATGTAGTAGTTCAATAAAAAAGTTTCGTCAGAAAGTTGAATTCACTGAATTGCCTAGTCAATGTTTCTTGCAGAAGTGGGAAAGTGGTGACTAGTTCTTGATTTTCTTACATGTGCAGAACTGGTGTCCTTCTGCAGAAACCAACAGAAATCACCCATTAAAGCTACCCTCGATATTGCTGTTTCATTACTGAAATGTCCTGGTAAACACGTTCTGCTTGCTCGTCGCTTACGTCACCTAAAGTGTCAGGAAGAAAGTCAATGATATTGGAGTAAATATATTTTAAGAGATACATTTGCTCCAATGGTAACATAATTCGTTGAAAGTTCCTTGACCAGTTTTCTGTGGTAATCCAATTTTTCGTTTCCAGGTAATCCATATACAACGGCATGGAATAAGTTCCTTGAATAAATTCTTGTTTACCAGGAAATCAAGACTTCATAGTCTTGATTTCCTGGTAAATCTGTACCTTTTAATTTAAAATTTACCAGGTAAATTAAGATAATCTGTCTGTTGCGAATCAGTCAGCTTTGATGTAAACATGGAGTCATTGATTATAACATGTAAATTTTGGGGTATAACATGTCATTTTATTCATTTATTTCTACAGCATAGAATATTGCCACTAAAAGCTTTGAGTTTCCATTGAGAAAAAAAATTGCCTAAAGGCTTGTCTTCGAGGTATCCATTAAAAGACGCCATTCCTAAGCTTTGTGATGACAGTCAAGCTTATTTATAAGACCTTAAATAACTTTGATGTAAGAGCACTATTCCTGTTTTCAGAGAATCGTGAAATCTTCGAACTTTGTTTTCTGTAAAAAATTACTTTTGTGCTCCTTGACAAGGAATTCCACTGTTAAAGACAAGATGCAAGTAGCTTAGCTTTATCTTGCGGTAAATTTAAATCTCGTACTAAATCAATGAGTTGAGTTTGTTCTAAAATCTCGTACTAAATCAATGAGTTGAGTTGAACTTATAGTTTCATCAAAGCTGTCATCACTTTTATGTGAGGAAAGAATAGACACTAATTTATTACTTTTAATAATGTCATCACTTTCATGTGAAGAAAGAATAAACACTGACTTATTACTTTCAGTAATGTCATCACTTTCATGTGAGGAAAGAATAGACACTGACTTATTACTTTCAGTAATGTCATCATTTTCATGTGAGGAAAGAATAGACACTGACTTAATACTTTCAGTAATGTCAATCTAGTAACAATTTTAACTAGCAGGCACAAAAATTGGCAAGGAGTCGTTGAGAGACACAGGTGTCGTTGCGAGAAATTTGGTGTTGTTGCAAGGTACAGGCCTAATCGTTGCTGGTATATTAGGATATTTAATCATCTCCTAGTTCTTAGATTGGTACCTATTTCTTGTGTTGGTCTCCAAGGTTCATACTAAAGTAAGTATTATAAGCAAATTCAACCAAAGAGGGTGATACTTTTTTTATGATTTTGTAGTGAATAATTTAAATTTATAACAAAAACTCAGTATGGTTTACACATCTGCGTCTTTTAGCCGTCAAATGAGATATATTTATTACTTTAGTTAAACACTTATAATACATAATATAATAATAACACTTATAAATAAATAAAAAAAATAAATTTGTAGTTAGAGTCATTTTTTAACAATTGACTTATGAAGCTCTTATTCATTGACAAAACACTTAATGAAAACTTAAATACGGGCATATGCGCTGACATCAGCAACTTTATATAAGTCTACATCATTAGCAACATCTATAACGTCAGCAGATTTTGATATTTTTATCAACTAAGTGTGCTGTAAGAATAAATTCAAAGTCATCTAAGTTGGGAAACTGCAACTACATTTTTAAAAGTAGTTGCATGGCAAATGGCAATATGATGATTGTTACCGTAAGTGAGAAAGTCATATCTTTCAGAACAAGTTGTACTTTTAGTTGTTAAGTGTGTTCACGCAGCCGAAGACTGCACTTTGAAGACTCTGTGTTTGATTGAAGTTGAGGTGTTTGATTGAAGTTTGATTGACCTGAGAGTTAACTTTGTTGATTTTGCTCATAATTTTATATTGCTTAACAAGGTCTCCTCCTTTTTATTGTTCAGTTGTCAGGTTAAGGATTGATAGTCTCTGAGTATACGGAAGGTGGCAATATTTTTTATGGGTGGGCGTTTAACTTTCTCAACCAGGCTTGTACTGCAAATTCTAGGTGTGGGCGAAAACTTTGGTTTGGGCCCCTAATAGCTCTGAGCCCTCCCACGGCTACGGGCCCTGCGGGCCCTTCGCTACGCTGAGTGTGCGCCATAATGTAAAACTTCAACAGTCTTCTTGAAAAAGTCTTCTTGAGCCTGCCAAGCATTCGGTTGCCAGCTAATGGAGCCGCGTAAACTTGATTTTTAACTTTTTTCTAGACTGTTAGTTATAAAAACGACTAGGTTTAGTTCAGATGACGTGCATAATAGCTGGTTTAGTTGGCCTACCAAGTTATTCATTGTATAAATTGCAGTCCGTTTTTGGTTGTCAACATTAAATGACATGAGACATGTGTGCAACCACTTCACTGCTTTGTTGATGATGTCTCGGAGTTTTTTGATAACATGGTTTGATTCGATAACTCCAATTATTTTATAGTAATACATTTTAATACGGAGTTTTATTTTGTCTGTCAAATCGTAAATATAGATAAGGAAAAGAGTGCGCCGTTAAAGACTGTTTTCCAATCGGATTTATTGTTACCAATGGTTACGCGTTGTAAGAGGTTGGCTAGCTAGCTCTTGATCCATTTGTGCAAATTGTCGGACACTCCCTAAGTTTTCATATATTGCAGCAGACAATGGTGCGGAACTTTGCCGAATGCTTTAGCAAAGTCTGTGTTACTTTAGCAAAATCTGGTTTGCAAAGTTGTGTTACGCAGTGTAATAGAATAATAATAAACTAATTAAATTATGTTTGTAACTAATCAATTTTTATAACGTAATTAATAATTTTTATAAAAAATTAACTAATTATTAAATGATTTTATAGCCCTACGCTCTTAATTAACTTTGACAGATCTTTTTTTTTTCCACATTTCTGCATTTCCGAGGAATAGGTAAATACTTTAATATTCAACGGGTTAAACCGCGGGAGTAATGCGCAAAAATTTTTTTCTACTCTGAGTAGTTATTAGGCCGGGTGAATAAAAACGAGCAATTGCTTTTACTCAGTAATTGGTCAGCTTTACGTGAATAAAAGCTAAAGAAATTTTTTCTAAGCTTTTATTTACGTAAAACCAAACAATTACCAAGTAAATTGCTTAACTTTACGTGAATAAAAATTTGAGCAAAATTCCTAATGTTTTTAGGAGTTTTGCTCAAATTTTTATTTGAGCAAAACTCCTAAAAACGTAAAGCTGACCAAGCACTGAGTAAAGCTGACCAAGCACTGAGTAAAAGCAAATGCTCATTTTTATTCACCCGGCCTATTATATTTTTCAAGAAATTGTCGTCAGTGGATTATTAGTTTAAACAAACAGTCAATAAATTATAGTTTAAACAAACATTATATTTCCGGTCTGCATAATATAAAGATTATATTGTTTAAGAAAAAAAAACGAAAACCTTTCTGAGAACAGCAACCAATCTTTAAAAGTTTATTTAATTTTTAATATATCTATCAAGATTTTATGTTATATAATGTTATAAAATATTGTTGTGGTATATTATGGAATTCTAACTTTAGCTTTAGTTCACAAGCCGTTAAAATCTCAAGTTTTTGAATGCTATTTTTAGGCGAAGACTTTTTTTTTTAATATCTTCGCTTCCAAAAAGGCTGCAAGCAACCACTATGAGAGTTGGAAGTTACTATAAGAGAAAAGATGAAGTTTATAGAGCAAGATAACGATTTTCAGACAACTTAAAAAATTGCAAATTATATTAATCAGGAAAGCAAGATAAAAAAAAAAAATTCAAAGAAATGATGTTCGAGGAAAAAAACTAGATGAATAAGAGTTTTTAGAGCACTTAGTATCAGTATCAGTAAAAGAACGAGACTTAATTAAACTACGAGTAACACGAGAATTAATTTTAATAGAAGGTACAAGAGACACTAACTCTTTAAAGCAGTGCCCGTTTTTTTTTTAGTAGAAAGGAGAAAGAAAAGCAACATTATGACAATGTGATAACGATTGGAGATTGGTTGCAACAGCAGGTCCAGCTATGTTTACAACGCGTTTTCGCACTTTGGCTAAAAGAGAAAAGATATCATTGGAAGATTCACCCCGAATATGGCTAAATTTTTCTATACATGGTCGAATTTGAGATTTTTCGAATAGAAATGATAAAAATGTTACCTGATACGCTATAAGCTGAAGGCTTATGGAGAAGACCAGCATGACAACTTTATCAAAAGCTTTAAAGATGTCAAGAGCAATAGCTTTTGATCGAGGTTGACCGATTAACCGGTCAACCTCGATCTGATGCAAAATAAAGTCTATCGGTTTTTACAAATCAGCTATAGAACGAGAAGATCTAAATCCGTATTAATGATCAGAAAGTAAGTTATTAGATTCAAGATGAGAGATTAAGTGTTTGTTAATTAAAGATTCAAAAACCTTGCTTATGATAGGAAGAAGGCTAATGGGACGGTAGTTAGACGAATCAGATCGCTCTCCAGAATTTTGAAAAATAGGGATAACAGATGCTGCTTTCCAGCAGACTGGAAAACAAGACTCTGATAAGCACTTGTTGAAAAGTTTTGAAAGGATAGACGACAGCTCCGGAGAATGAGCTGTCTTTTTAGTTGTCTGTTATGGTCTTGCACTTCTGCAAGACTATAACAGGTGTATTATCTGGACCACAAGCTATAGAAGAGTTTAGCCAGGAAACCACTTTAAATACCAAGCTGGATTGATGCAAATGTCAACAAAGGGTTGTTTCAACCTGTTTGTTGGCTATATCAGGTCGAACGCAACTAGTGGAATTGAGAGATAATATTGATGAAAAGTTCTTAGCAAAGATATCATTAGGTGAGGTGACAAAATCTGAACCTTACAACCATAAAAAAGATGTGAAATAACAGATTTGCCCTTATTATTGTTAAGATGAAATACAAGATTTCATAACCTGAGAATAGTGGGCTTTGGCTTTAGACAAAACCATTTTACAATGGTTTTTAGCAATAGTAAACAGACACCTTTTTTTTGGAGGATTGTTATGCTGATAGATATGGAAGTAATGGTTTTGATTCGTAATTGCAGCAGCACAATGTGAGAAATACCATAGAAAAGAGTGAGGCTTGATTTGAAATTGTTGAGAGGGAATAAAAGATTCCATGCCAGCCTGAATACAAGAAGTTACGTAAGAAGCACATATGTCAGCAGGAAGACAAAAGATTTCTGCCTAAAGGCCAACATGAAGAAAATCACGGAAAGATTGCCAGTCAGCTTTAAGGAAGTTGTAAGAAGTACAATGATAGGGAGATTCTGATGGTGTAGAAGAACAAGATAATAGTTTTAGAAAGATCAAACTGTGATCAGAAGCACCTTAGGGTGAATGTAAAGAAACTGAGCTAGAAACAAGACAAAAGTTGGTAAATAATTTGGATTGTTTAGAAAGCAAGCTGGAAAGTTGACAATTTATATTAAAGTTGTGAACCTTAACGCCTGAAGAGTCACTGACACTAGAGCCAAGCCATTTAGTATGATGAGAATTAAATTAACCAATAACAACAACATTGGCTGATGGATAAAGAGAGAGGGCTTGGTCAGTTTGATCAGAAATAACATTGATAAGAGTGCAATCTTGAGTTGAACGAGGGCGATATAGAATAAACAGAAAAATAATAGAGTAGTGGAACAAAATAGTGAAGTAGTGCTAAACAAAAGTACATAAAAAAATAGTTAGTGGATTCAAACCTATTTTCTTAACAAATGGGTGAATTCTAACAAATGTAAACGCCCAGGCCAAGCATGTGACTATTGGAGTCTTTACAAATTAAAAGAAGATAACCATCAACACAAAGATCACAAGATGAGACAACCGAACTTAAATTAGTCTCACAAAGAGCAAATAGGTCTAGTGAATTTTGCAAGAGATAAGACTCAACAGAAGAAAAGTTACATCAAAGACCACGAATGTTAAATGAAAGTAAATGATAGGTTAAGAGAACAATGTGATGGTTTTTGTGTTGTTTTTGGTACTAAAGTCATTTAGTTTTAGTTTTTGGTACTTAAGTCATTTTGTTTTAGTTTTTGGTACTTAAGTCATTTTGTTTTAGTTTTTGGTACTTAAGTCATTTTGTTTTAGTTTTTGGTACTTAAGTCATTTTGTTTTAGTTTTTGGTACTTAAGTCATTTTGTTTTAGTTTTTGGTACTTAAGTCATTTTGTTTTAGTTTTTGGTACTTAAGTCATTTTGTTTTAGTTTTTGGTACTTAAGTCATTTTGTTTTAGTTTTTCGTACTTAAGTCATTTTGTTTTAGTTTTTGGTACTTAAGTCATTTTGTTTTAGTTTTTCGTACTTAAGTCATTTTTAACTTGTTAAAGAACTTGACTCAAAGCACAGATAATATACAGCACACATTTTGGTAGTCCAAGCAATTGCCTTATCACTATTGATAAACCCTATGCCATAACAATGGGCTTTAAATGTGACAGCTACAATGCACATCAAAAGTATGAACAGTGACACAACTCATGTGCAACATGGCATTTTAGTACTCTGATATTTTACATCTGTTGATGGAATCAGCATCTTTGAGACAGTAGCCAGTGGCGTGAACATTTATTCAAGATAAGTATTTTTTTTGAGAAACTATCTTTAGCCTTTACTTAACTAAAGCCGCAAGGCAGGGGGTGTTTTAAGTCGGAGTAGGCTTCTTCGAGCCTTGGCCTTAAAAAAGCGTATCCTACAAGGCAGCGCCTTGTAAAAATCTTTTTTTTTTGTTTACTTTTACATATTAAGTGAAGAGCTTTATAACTTTGAGTCGAAAAAATATGTTGTTTAGAAAACTATTGACGTAAGCACTTTGTAAAACTTTTTTAATCTATAATCATTTCAAAAATAAAGTTTTTAAATTTTATTTAAAATAATTTATAGCAAACCGACTGAGCAAAATCCTAAAAAAGTTCAAATGAAATTTTAAAATGAAATATATAAATTTACATTTATTTTATTTCATTTTAAACCTAAGTTATAGATTGTCAAAGCTTTTTAAATTTTAATTTAAGTTTTTACAATTTCGCCTTAAATAACCAAATTCATGTCGCTGTCCTTAACGAAACATTTATTTAATGTAGCAGGATTCTATAGCAGATCCTCATTAAACCAGTCAATTTATGATATCCTTAAGCCTCTAACTCAATTTCCGCACCATATTCCCGCATTTTACCAATTAAAAAATTTTGCATTTGCTGACATTTACCGATACCCGGTGTTGCATTAAATTAACACTAATGAAATTAGGACTTCAAAGTCTTGATTTCCAGATAAATCGGAACCTTTTGATTTTAAATTAACTAGGAAATGAGGGGTGAAACGGTACATTAAGACTTCTATAATCTCGGAAAATGAAAGATTATTTCGCCACAAGGCGAACTAAAATGACATCGTGCAACGGCCAAAAAATTAAATTATATACTTATATTATTATTATCGTTACTGGTTGTAACCCTAACTATGACTCAGCAAAAAGATAAGACAACTATTTCCAGATTACCAATAGATTAAAGCTATTGCAATAGGCAGTATACCATATAAACATTACACTGTATTTTGTGCAAAACATTTTTCGTCAAACTTCCAAGTTGTGCCAACTCCTACACCAAAAAAAGAACAACAACAAAAGCTGATCGCTTTCTAAATTTAGTAAAAGAAGATGAACTTTTAAAATTCTAGGAGTTTGACGAAATTGATTCGTTTGAAAATTTTTGCATTTAGTTATCTCAAGAAAGACCTAATGATTTGTTAGTTTATTACACTTGTTTGAATAGCTGTTGTTCACAATCAAAAGAAAAAATCATGAAAACAGTACTACTTTTAATAAGTTAAATACTAATAAATGATTTTCAATGTTTCAGTATGCTGTCCTGACAAGTGTATTGCTACACTGAAACGTGTATCGCTACACTGACATATTTATTGCAACCTTGACACAAGACAACTTTAAAAGTTTCACACATTTACTGTGTGAAACTTTTGATAATTATACTTTATTCTTTAGTGTTTTTTCAAAATTTAGAAATGGTCAAAAACACTTTATACTATTACTAGATGAAGTGTTAAACCTTTGCAAACTTATCACGGGGAGTTCTTTTTTAAAGCAGTAAATGATTTATCAAATTTTACAACAATTCTATTTGCTGTCACAATTACATGTTTTTATGAGACCAAAATTTATAATTAAAATGTTACGAGTAAATAATTTAGACTAGTATTTTGTAAATAAACTAATATCCTAATACACAATAACAGGAAGGCAAATGGAAAAGTTATTGCTTTAATTGACAAAAATAATATCTTGATTGATGAAATTAAAATATCATAATACAATCATAATTTCCCAAAACAATGTTTTACTGCAAGAATTTTGCAGTAAAGCAATTTTTAAACTGATGATAGAGATAGAAACTTTTGATAATCAGCATAATATAAAGTAGTAGAAATGAACAATAGAGTTTAATAGAATAAAATGTTGCATTTTTTTAACATTCGCTGTTTTCTTTTTAAAAAACGGTAACTCAATAGCTCAAGGGGTCGTCCATAAAGGACGCCTTGCAAAAAGGGGAGGGGTTGTGATAAAAATGACAAAAAGAGATAAGAAAACATTATTGTTGTCATGGCAATTTTTATTGACAAAAGTTTGTCAAAAAAAAGTCCGTAAAATATGAAACAAGATCAAGATAAATAAATTTTTTATTACTTTTTAAATAGGAAGCGTGGTCCTAATTTTAAGACACCCTTCTTAAGGAGAGGGAAGGTAAAATTGGGTAGAAAAGAGTGAAATCCTTTAATGAACCCTAAGCTATTTTTCGTACATTGTTTTCAACCGAAATATTTTTCATAAACATTTGAAGTAAAACTCTATAAATTATATTCAAATAATTTTGTTACGAATTATAGACGCTAAATAGAAAAATATTTAAATATTAAAAAAGTTGTAATATTTAAACATTTAATTATTGTATTATAAATTGGATTTTAAAATTGTTTTCCAGGTCGATAATAATTTACTGTACAGTCAATTAGACATTTGAACCCTGCCTTTTATAGTGAATACTAATAGCAAATGACAACTACCATGATGCAATATTTGAAGGTGGTTGCCGCCAATTGGGAAGTATGTCAACTTCGTTTTCTGACAGTTTAATACTGATTGGTAAGTTTCATGACTACCAACAGCCTTACAAATTAACTTTTATCCTGCGTTCATAAGGTTGTTGTTCAGCCATCTTTACTTTCCAGATTTTCATTATCTACCTGTGTGAGCTACAGCTCATTCTCAACCCTGACCCTAACCCTGACCCTAACCCCCTAACCCTAACCCTGACCCTAACCCTAACCCTAACCCTAACCCTTTACTTTCCAGATTTTCATTATCTACCTCTGTGAGCTACAGCTCATTCTTGAGCTCGTAAGACGTAACTTGCAAAAATGATTAATATAGCTGGCATACTTTTATATTCTAGAAGATTCAACCTAAGTATACCAGGAGTGTTTCCGAGGTGCCTAAATAAGCCAAAAAGACCGCTCGATTTTAACAATTTAAAAGTTGGCTAGCTAGTCCATCAGGTTTTTCGAAAGTTCTTATTAGCGTTTGTGTACATACAATATTTCTTTCATTTTTATAATTAGAGGGTTTCCCAATATGTTTCTACGTATCAATGTATATCTTTGGAAATAAGATAATACCTTTTCTTTCAATTAAACGAGCCCACTTATGTCACGTTAATTTGGTACTTGCATGGGTCTCATACTTGTATATGAGATTGAGTTCTTCGATTTTTGCGTGGAATAAATCAAAATCATGTCAGCAATTTTGTCTGGTGCATGAATAAATGAATGAATGAATCTAAAACTTTGCACATTCTTTAATTGATATTAATTTTAATTTATCATCTGCTCTTTGAATATAAATTTTAAGTTGAACATTTTGTATATTTTCTTAGAAGTCAAACCTGATACATCTTTTATTGTTGCATATTTGCAAGCCATTTTTGTGAAAACCTCCAAATATTTACGATCAAATAGTTTTTTGTTTTTCAATAACACCATGTAATCTACCTTAAATTTTTTTTTCGACGAATGTTTCCTATCACAATTTTTTTTTTTTATCTTTCTGCGCAGCTTTTATATTTTCGTCTGCGCAGCTTTTATATTTTCGTCTGCGCAGCTTTTATATTTTCGTCTGCGCAGCTTTTATATTTTCGTCTGCGCAGCTTTTATATTTTCGTCTGCGCAGCTTTTATATTTTCGTCTGCGCAGCTTTTATATTTTCGTCTGCGCAGCTTTTATATTTTCGTCTGCGCAGCTTTTATATTTTCGTTTGCATTGAACGTCATTGTTGCTCTGACTTTACTCGTTAATGAAAAGATGACATCAAAAATAATTGAATGAAAAGTTAATGAAAAGATGACATCAAAAATAATTGAATGAAAAGTTAATGAAAAGATGACATCAAAAATAATTAAATGAAAAGTTAATGAAAAGATGACATCAAAAAGTTTGAGATTTAATGGCTGCTCTATATCTCTATCTTCTTCTCAGTTTTTCTCATCTCCTTCCTTGTTTATTGCTTATATTTTATACCTAGCAATGCTTTATATTACTTACCAAAACCTCTCAATTAAACATCAGCATGAATGGAGAGTAGTTATTAGAAGAATGTTAACTTACGCGATAAGCAAAAAAATACCCTCAATAGTTTGCGGCCATATTTTAATATTACATTCCAATACCTATACCAAATAGTTCATTATTGTTCGGTTTTGACGTTTTACCAATACATTTTCCTGAATGTGATGAGCAGACGTAACTCTCTGTTTTACTTTAGTTATTTAGTGTAGTAAGTTATACGCCTTGTTTAGAAGTTCTCTATCTTGATCATTGATTTTTTATTTAAAGAACACATGCAAACACACCACCTCCTAAAAAAATTAGGACATAGTTTTAGCTGATTTGTCCTTCATTGGTTTGACCTCCAACCATTTCGAAAAATAGTCAATCAAGAAGATGAAACGAGGATACCCATCGACTACTGGAAAATTACAAATGTTCATTCCAACTTGTTTTAAAATTACAAACATCCAACTTCATAACTCTTGGTAGTATTGGTATAAATTTCAATTCTGCCTTTGAAGACTCTAAATATACTTACTGATATCAGCTCGTAGAGTTTTTTCTTTTTGAGAGGCCATTGAGTTGGAGTGTTCAGAATCTCCAATACCACGTCTTTAATAACTTCCATTTGTATTTTGATAAACTTTTCAACTCTCTTTGATAAATATTCTTTTCGTATAAATGAATGTCCGTATTTGGCTTCAAATCATTTCAAAATGTCCGTCTTGCAGTTTCCAAATTAATAAAAATTTGATTTAAACCCGTAAACCTGTTGCAATATAATAGACGGGTATGTTTTATTTCTAATATATTCTTCTATATTATCAAAATCAATTTTTTTTTTTCACCATGAAACAGCACACGTGTATGAAAATTAATTATTTATTTATATATAAAAAAAGTGATATAGCGTATTATTTAAACATTTTTTTGTGTTCAAATCAACTTTGCTTCTATTCTAAATTCTATTTACAATTTTCCTGAAAAGAACTTAAAGAGAGGTGACGTATGTGTTTTTTGCCAAGTAAGGCCTAGAAATTTTTTTTTCCAATCTGTATATAAAAATAAAAGGTACTCGTTAGCTAACATTTGCTGACTAATTACTATGTCCTAATTTTTTGAAGTCTTAACTTACCGCTACACCGACAATCTGCTATCCTATGCCGATTGTAGTAAGCAGAAGATAGTATGGCTCAAAATGAGGATGTTAGGTTTTAAAAAACGCAGCCAAGACATTATACTGATATAATGAGAACATTTAAATGAGCGCTGCAACATTTACTAATTTAGGTAGAACATGCAAGGAGATGTTGCTACATCGACTGAGGATGAGGGTTGGGGAAGTTGTAAATTAGTCAACGTAGCAGCACTTTGTTACATTTCTCCGAAGAATATTATAATATTTGGTCTTTTTTTCTCAACTCAAAACCTCATTTTTAGCCATACTATCTTCTGCTTACTGCTGATTGCACCTTCCCTTGATTAATTTTGGCACGATGAAGAAACTGTTTTCAACATAATTTCAAAGTTTCAACTTTTATTGTTTGAAAACAATAGAATCATAATAACTTTTGTCATAATTATTATTAGTATTTCATTTATTTAACACCTAATGTAATTTACAAAGTAAAAAAAATTCCTCTTTTTTCTTTTGCATTCCAGCACTCTATTGCATACTTCAAAGTTTGTTCAAATTCGAAGGGAATTATGGGAATTATTATTAAGATTTAACTTAATAATACAAATTAATGTTGCGTAAAACGAAACAAGTAGTGTTATAAGAAAATATCTTTAAACATGTTTAAATGTTTGCAAAACATTTGAAAATTTTAAGCAAGACTTGATGAATAATATTTTACAATAATAAGATAAACACTTTTTTGTAGTTGGCGTATTAAAAAATGAGTAACAATATATTTTCAATTTTAAAAATACTTATTTTAATAAAAGTATTTGATCTTTACGCAAATTCTTCTAATATACTAAACTTTAACTTTGATTCGTAGCGAACCGATTAATTTGTATACAAAAAAAATTAACTCCAAAAATTATATATATGAATAAATTTGTTAAATCTTTTTGGTGTTTACAACTAAATTGTAAGAATTGTTTAGATATTATTTAAATATTATTAATTTTTGGTTTCATCATTATACTATTTACCATTTATAATGATGTGCAAAAAATGTGGCGCATAATGAAAGAGGTGTTTCCTAAAACACTCATTTTATAATTGAGAAATTATTTTTAAAGAGTAATGAAAAACTAATGATTCTTTAATCTCTAATTCTTTCAATTATGCGTTTGTTAATACGGGCCCAAGTTTGGTCGCGAAAAAACAAAAACAAAACTGTAAAACTTTGAATCATACTTTAGATCATTTCTCATGGCTCCCACACATAAAATATATACAATCAAAAATTAGTAGAACCATTAGAAAATTCACATAGTCTAAAGCTTATATACTTCAGCCTTATTTATTGTTACATTACTTATGCAAATATTACGTGGGCAAGTTGTCCACCAACAAAACTTAAAAAAATTCTTTCCTTACAAAAACATGCTTGTAGAATTATATACAAAAAAAAAAGGGGGGACCACACTAAACCTTTAATGATAGATATGAAAATGATGAACATATATCAGATAAATATTTTCCAACACCTAAACTTTATGTATAAATATACCAATAATCTAACTCCTGAAATCTTCATAAATAAATTTAATAAAAATTTAAATGAGAAGTATTTCTTAAGAATAAATCAAAGTAACACATATAAATTACCTAAAAAAGTAAACAAATACACAGAATATAGTATAACTTATAAAGGTCCCAAGCTATGGAACTCTTTTCTGAAAAACAATTTAAATATGGCAAAATCTTTAAATTCATTTCAGATTCAAACAAAAACTTACGTTCTAAACCTTACGGATTAATTTTTATTTTTGTTTACAAAAATATTTTTTTAGCATTATATCTGATTATTTAACAGCTTGTATTTTTAAATATTATATGTAATCTTTATATATTATATGTTAAATTTAATATCATATAATTAATTAGAAATTTGTATTTAAATATATTCTTTTATAACTTTTTGTGACTATTAGTATTTATTAATATTATACATTTTTAACTATATATATATATATATATATATATATATATATATATATATATATATATATATATATATATATATATATATATAAATGTATATATATATAAATATATAAATATATATATATATATATATATATATATATAAATATATATATAAATATATATATGTATATATATATATATATATATATATATATATATATATATATATATATATATATATATATATATATATATATATATATATATATATATATATATATATATATATATATATATATATATATATATATATATATATATATGTGTATATGTATATATATATATATATATATATATATATATATATATATATATATATATATATATATATATATATATATATATGTGTATATGTATATATATATAAATATATATATATATATATATGTGTATATATATATATATATATATATATATATATATATATATATATATATATATAACTATATGTTCTTTATTCACTATATTATATCTTCTTTTTTGACTAATTGAGGGTGTTTTTACTTTTAATTGGTACATCTTCTTTTTTCTCTATTTTTATTCTTAAATATTATATCTTCTTTTTTACTATTTCTTTTTTTTTCCTAAATTTTCTACTTGATTTGTTAACCATATATTACCATACATTATTGTTATGATCTGTAGGGGCTCTATGAAAAGATTAGGTTGGTATTTTGCCATCCATATCTTCTTTGAGCCCCTGACTGTTTATTACTTGTACATTTGTAATTATATTTTATTTTTGGTGAAAAGAAATTGTAATTTATATAAACAGCAAAATAAAATAAAATTAAAAAAAAAAAAAAAAAAAACTTAACCTCTAATAACAAACTTATGGAAAATAATAGGTTCCCTGAAAATAATAAGTTTCCTGAAAATAATAAGTTCCCTGATGCAGTTAATTTATTAAAATCAAATAAAGGTAATGGAGTTAATGATGTAAGCCGGAATATAAGAATTCAATCAATATTTTATTTAAAAACTCCACTTTTGCACATTTTCAGTTTTTCTTTATTTTTTAATCTTTCAATCTTTCCTCACTAAAAGTTGCGAGAGTCTAGGGTCTAGTTACCAGTCCTAAAATCTGGAAATGCAAGTTCTATTACAAATTATAGATCTATTTCAGTAAAACCATGCTTCTCAAAAAAAAACAAATTATGTATATAAGACTGTACTATTTCTTAGATATTATTAACATCTTTTATAATAAACAATTTAGTTTACAGATCACTGATCAGGCATAAAGATACTGATCAGGCACATGTTCATCTTGTTCATGATATTCTTAAATTTTGTGATGAAAATAAACATACTTTAGGCGTTTTTATTGATCTCACCAAGACTTTTGACACTGTAAATCATTATATTTCATTAATCAAATTAAAAAACTGCGGAATTAAACACTCTAACCTTAAATAGTTTAAATGCTACCTGTCAAAAAGATAGCAACATATTTCTCATAATTACGAAATATCTAACAATATCAATATCTCGTGAAATACCACACATTCTTATTTGCAGATGATACTTATCTATTTTAAGCTCATAATGAAAATGTTACTTAAAATTGTAAACACAGAGTTACTATACCTTGCTTAAGGTTTAAAGCAAACAAATTATACCTAAATTTAACTAAACAAAAAATACTTTTTTCCATCGCTGGAGGAGACAAAATTCTAATAAAACTTTATAATCTTTGAATTAACTACGGTGTTTCGGATCGGAAATTTTGAATTTTGGCCAATATCGGATTTTCCGTTAATAATTTTCTGGCCGGAACAAGAATCATACTTAGGGATCGTCCATAAAGTATGTACGCTCGGATGGGAATAGGAGTCTATAATTAGCGTATAAGAATTGGGGGGATGGAGGTTAATTATAAAAGTAACGAGAGCTAAATTATAAAAAGATAACATATAATGTCCAGGGAGGTAGAAGCGTAGGTAATTAGAGGGAGGTAGGGAAGTACTGAAAAAAGTGTATAGCTAAATGCGTGGGAGTGAAGAATGAGGGTCGAAATAAAAGCTTTCGTATTTTATGGAAGATCTTAATGTAACTTTTTACTCTCAAAATTCAAAGTGAAAGGCTGCACCTCAGCATCATATATATACTTATAAACTATAGAAAATATATATTACCTATTCCATTAATGTGATTTATGTTTCGTTTAAATCTAATACGTTTTTTTTTTTTTTGTTTCTTATATTTTTATTTATTGAACGTTTCAACGTACAAGGGGGAAGGAGGGTCTTAAAACAGTGGTTTTACTGCGTACGTACTTTATGGATACCCCCTTGCAAACCTTTGTTATATATTGTTTAATGTAATTTTAGGTTTAAAATGTTTGAACAAGTTAATCGTTCACTACGATTTGTAGATACAAGCAAGGATGATATATGCAAAAGTTCTAATCTCAATGATCTAGTTTGTTTTTATCAAGGAGATTTAGTTCATAAACGCATGGATGCTGTTAGGAAATCGATTTTTTACATTCGCGAAAACTGGAATTTGTTTAAACAATTTATGAATAGCTTGCAAAAATTTTTCATGCAAGACTTTGACATTAAAGATATAAAATCTCATCCCTTGTCTAAAATATTTGAACGTAAACGTAATTGGTGTAATGTTGAACAAAACACTGCTGATTTACCTCTTAAAGAAGAATTCAGTGTTATACACACATATACAACTGTTGAAGGATTTGCTCAAATATTTAAAATAGCCAATAACATATTCCGAGATGATTCATCAGTAAACTTAGAAGAAAAGATAAGAAACGTTGTGTTTTTAATTGAGTTATTAAACATTGATCTTTTTAACTAAGTACATAGGTTTCCTGAACATCAATCATTTGAAGGTACAGTTTATCGTGGGATGGTTATTCCTGCAGATAATTTTAAAGTTTTTGAAGATCTTATGCTTCAGCCAATTGAAAAAAGATATATATCGATTCCTTTAGGTTTATGGTCATCCAGTATTAAATTAAAAACTGCTATTAAATTTGTTCGCGATGAACTAGAAAAGAGAGTACCGGGTTCGATGGAAATTCATAAGAGAGTACCGCTTTTGATGAAAATTCGTGTATTAAATATTGAAAACAAACTATTAAATTTTTATCGAAAAAAGTACAACCAGAGCGTTGTAAGTACTATATGTGCAGTTAATATTGCTGATTTATCCGAATTTCCAACAGAGAAAGAAGTTTTATTACGAGGTGGATTCTTCCAAGCTTTAAATATTTTTTCCCAAGTAATAGATGATGTTAATTTCAAGGTTTTGGATTTAGTTATGTTAAATACTAATCGAGATCATCTTTATAATCCTACCCGCTTAGGTAGTTTAGATGACGAGGCAAGAATATTGTTCGGAAATATGGTTGGATTTACTCGCAATAAATATATTGTAGAATATTGCAAAGAACGCAATCTACCAGAAGATATGCTTTTGTATGAAAAAGCTCTTAGTAACAATGAAAAAAAACTGAGGGAGCTTATGGGATTAAATTATGATGAAAAAATAATATAAACGGAACAATACACTTTATACAATACTTAAGCCTTATATTTTTTATACTTATCTTTTTATATAAAATTTGATGTTATATTGTAAATCAAATTTCTTATTATATATATTTTTATGCATTTAGTATTTTTTAACAAAAACTGATAATTAAACTTCGTCATCTTGTATTTTTTAAAAAAGTTTTATGACCAAAAGAAAATATTAAGACTATTCTAATAGAATTACAACAAATATCAAGGTCATGTTAAATTTTTTTATATTTATTTTATTGATTGTATTTCATTTCATACTTACTATAGGATTGCGTCGATAATTTATTTTTATTTAATAACCTTCCCAATAAGAAAAATTACGTCTTCCGTATCGTTGGAAAGACATTGGTATGGTGTTTATAAATGAAACAGCGAAAAAAACGTCATATTGCTAACGTTGTTGCAACGATTTAAAATGACGTTGTGACAACGTTACATTTGAGCTGAATGACGTCGGATAGGCGTTATAACAACGTTAAATTTTAAGAAAAAAGATGTTATTAAGACGTTAGGCAAACATTATAGTTTGAACGAAAGGACGTTAAGACAATGGCTCTTCTATCGTTGTTTAGACGTTGGAATAATGGCTGAAATAAAACATAGGCTGACGTTACTTTGATGACGTTGGCCAAACGTTGTAAGAAAAATGATCACCAACGTATTTCTGACATTTTCACGATGTTATTTCTACGCTGCAAAGAGCAATAAAGCACTATGTTACACTGTATAACATTGTGTTGTGATGTTTTTTTTTCCTTTTATTTATTTAATTCACACATGGCAATTATATTAGTCCAGGCAATTAATTGAATATGGAAATTAAACTAAAAAAAAGATAAACTTTGCAATACTTCTATTTCAAAATTTTAAAGTTATATACAATTTATATACGAATTATATACAGATTTTAAAATTATATACAATAACTTAAAGTGAAACTAGTTTAATTTTTAAATAGAAAAAACTATAATAAATACAAGAAAGTAGTCTAACTTGTTATTTGATGCTCACCTGAGTTTTTCCTTTTTTTGAAAAAATATTGATAGCAAATCTTTGATCAAAAAATCGTTTGAAATAAAAAAATAAACTTATTTTCTATTATAACTATAAAAATAAAATTATTTAAAATAACAAAACTTATAAAACACCATGCCTTTAACATCCTAATTGAAACATTTAAATTGTCAAAATTTGAATATTTCGATTAGGATTTTAATGAAACGTTAGTTTGAAAATTAATTTACGATTAACACATCTAAAAAAAAATATATTATATTTAACATAAATGTTGAAATAGTACGGAATATATTTACAATATAGTATATTACATAACTAATAATTCTCAAAAAACTGCATTCAAATACTAACTTACAATAAAAAAAACTTAAAATAGAAAAAAAAAATTTAAAACTTACAATGACATAATGAAAAAATAACATTTCTTGTTCTACACTTCAAACTGTAACTTTGCGCTTAAGTTCAGATTTTTGAACAGTTTTTCTTTTTACAGAGGCTTTTTTTGCCACAGAAATTATTTTGTTATAACTTAAACTGCATGGTACAACAAAGAAGTTATTACAAAGGCGACATTGAATTATCTCACAAAGTAAAGAATCAAAAATATTTTCAATAACATGTGTCAACTGACCACTTTTCAAAAACACCCAGCTATCTTTACCACCAGGGACTACTTTTGATTTGTGATTTTTTTTTTCTCTTTCTCTCTCTCTCTCTCTCTCTCTCTCTCTCTCTCTCTCTATATATATATATATATATGTATTGTATATATATATATATATATATATATATATATATATATATATATATATATATATATATATATATATATATACATGTATATAAATATTAGAGAAAGAGAGAGAGAGAGAGAGAGAGAGAGAGAGAGAGAGAGAGAGAGAAAGAGTGAATGAGAGAAAAAAAAGCACAAATCAGTCCTTGGTGGTAAAGATAGCTGAGTGTTTTTGAAAAATGGTCAGTTGACACAGGTTATTGAAAGTATTTTCGATTTTCTACTTTGTGAGATAATTCGATGTCGCCTTTTTAATAACTTCTTTGTTGTACCATGCAGTTCAAGTTATAACAAAATATCATTTGTACCAAAAAATGCTTTTGATCTAATTAGCCAAATTTTGTAAAAAAAATGTTCTCTTTATAACTTATACAATAAAATATTAAAAATAGTATTGACAAAATCTTTGCAGTTGGTCTTAATGCCTGTAGTGTTCTGAATATACATGTAACAAATAAAAATATAAATAAAGAAATAAAAATATTACCTCTGAATTAAGTCCTTAACATGTTTTGGTAACTTTCCACCAATAATGTTCTGAAAATAAATGTAATACATGAAAATATAATTGACAAAATATAAAAGTTACATCTGCATATCTAAAAAATACCTAAAAAAATTTTAACAAAATTTTTTATTTTAACATCTTATTAACATATTATTTTTTATTACTGTATTCACCAAGGACAATATATAAAAAAAACAAACTTATTTAATAAACAGTTAGAAACATAGAAACCATAAGTACAAAAATAATTTTATGCAATAATTTTTTAATGAAAATAAAATCTTAAAACATTTGAATTATTCAGTAACAATTTAGTTATGCTGCACCCAAAATAAAATGCTTAAAAGTATTGATAAAGTAATAAATAGTCTGACAAATATCAGGCCTTGTTGATGTTTCAGATAAACCACTTCCACACATTGTGCAAACTACAAACTTAAGTATGTTTATACCTTTGCCATTTGAAGAGGCCTTGCAAAAAATTGTTATGGCGGTAGTTTGGGAACAAAAAAACCCTCAAATGCTTGCATCCTTTCTCCTGCCCAAATGCGAGGGCACTAATGTAAAATTTTCCGACCCCTACCCCCAAAAAAATAAATAAATGAGGGGTTGTACATTTTGCATCGACATTTTGTAATTTACAAAATTTTTTAAGGAAATTTAAATTCTGTCGATAAATTTGAATTTAATTTTAGATCGTTAAGTTAAAAAATTTTACTACAGTAAGTGCCCTCATGCTTTAGCAGGAGGGAAAGCGTTTCAGGGCTATTTGTTGACAGTTCTCAGCCATACCAATTTTTTACAAGGTCTCCTCATTTGGCATAGGTATAAACATGCTTAAGTTTGGAGTTTGCACAATGTGTGAAAGTGTCCTATCTGAAACATCAGAAAAACCTGCAGGCGCCCATGCCACCCCTTATATACTGGCACTGATTATACTCAGAGCCAGTATTTAAGGAGTGACATGTGCGCATGTTTTTTTTTTTTTTTTTTTTTTAAGTTGATTAAGGTGCCCCAAGAAGTCCTTACGGTCTTATCACAGAGCACCGCGGAAGAGCATTTAATAGGAAGTTCACGCCTCCTTCCCAACCGATGTCGCAAAACTTGCCCAGAGGTGGGGTTCGAACCACGGAGAGACAAGTGCGCTACCACTGCGCCACGGCTGCTATAATGTTCAATAATGCATGCATGTATATGTTCAAAAATGCATGCATGTACCCTAGATACTTTTAAAGTATCTAGGTTATCTTCTCCACCTTTTTTTTTTTCAATTGGGGTGGAGAGAGGATATATGAAAATGTACGTACTTTTTAAGGGGGGGTGAGGATCTTAAAAGTACGCATGGCAACAGAGGGAGGGGGGTGTCAAATTTCAGAATTTTTAGCGTAAGTCCTTTATGGACCCCTTATTATTAAAACAGAATATGCGGAAAACATTGAACTGTCATTAATTGTTGTAAAAAAACATTTGTGGAATATTATATATTTATTGTTGAATATTTACAGATAGATATCCTTTTTTCTATTTTCCGTTTTTTTTAAAAAAATATATATTTAATTTATTTTCTTAAATTTAAATTAATTTTATTATTATTCATAGTTATAGAAATTTATTTGATTAAATTTGATTAAAATTCTTTTAAAAATTTCAAAACGCTCCTTTTTACAATTTTTTTTTTACTGATAAAATTTCCAAAATTTATGTTAAAATAAAAAAAAAATGTAATAAATTTAATTCAAGTTACTTTAAAAATGTTAGCATTTTATATAATTACATTTTTATTTCAGTTAAGTTTCAGGTAAGTTCCGGTTTTGTAGTTAATAAATGACGTCAATACAAAAAGTTCTTTCAAACTCGAGTTTAAATGTTATGTTTGGGTTTTCCCTTTGTCGTTAAACTTTATGTAGAAGATTTTTTTTAAAAAAAAGAGCCAAACTTTAAACCTATTAAAAATAACGCGATCAATAAATAAACTCTTTAAAAGCCCAACTTATATTTATTTTATTTTAAAAACAAAACTAATTCTTCTTTTTGGATTTTTAGTAAGAATTAATAAAAATGCATTAGGTTTCACGCTACGTAAAAATAAAATATTTAATTTAAAATATTTTTAACTCACTTCCAAAAAAAACTGTTTAATTGGTACTTAAGTTTGTCGTTTGGGTATGTTATTAACTCAATGTGCCGATAATTTTATTTATTTTTTATTTTTGTTTGGTAATCATCTATACTGGATCTACCATAGCTGGGATTGGTTGCTTTCCCAGCTTCACAGATTTTTCCGTTGTAGATTAAATTTAAATAAATTAAAAAAAAAAATAATGGAAATTAAAAAAACAAAGCCGAAAAGCGGTAATTTATTATTTCATTTATTTAACACCCAATGTAACTTACAAGGTAAAAAGAAAAATAAGAAAGTTATTTCTCGTGATTTTCACTTAAGAATTTTTTCCTCCAGAATTTGTTTAAAAATTCCTTTTTGCTCTTTCGCATTCCAGCACTCTATTGCATGTTTCAAAGTTTGTTCAACTTCGGAGGGAATTTCACTTTTAGAAAGTGCTATTTTTATCTTCTTTTTATTTTGAATTAAGTTTTGAAAATTTAGCATCCGAAAACGGCATAGATTCTGGATATCGCCAACAAACGAATATTTAAATAAGGGGTGTTTTAGTTGTGAAAAGATAATGCCTGAAGTTATTTTATTATTAAGAAGACGAAGAAACAACCCAGCCGGCACAATGACGTTGAAATAACGTTGAAACAACGTCGCAAACCGACCATACGCCACGTTGAAACAACGTTGAAATTTGGTTGAATAGGAAATAAAATCCGACGTCGAAAACTACGACGTTGAAACAACGTCGATGATTACGTCGTTCCAACGTTGATCTAACGTCTTATCGACTACATATCAACCATATTTCAACTTTGAATAGGTGATATATTAGATTGATACGTAGTTGATAAGACGTTAAAACAACGTTGAAACAACGTAAATTCAACGTTGATTTTTGTTTTTTATTTTGGTTAAATCCAATTAACTAAAAAATTTTCTCAACTTTAATTGCAATAAATTAACACAATAAAAAAGCAATAATTTGCGCAGAGGATATTATATTTCACGTAAATTAATCAGATACAACTAAATTGTTTCAACGGACTTTATATACAATGCAAATAAAATAAAATGTTTGAAAAAAAAAAGTTTTATTTATCAGTATTATATTTATCAATTTATCAATAATAACTATTATCAATAGTTCCAGAACAACTAGGAAAAAGTATGAATGTTATACATCGGGTTAATCGCCTTTTACGCGCCGACCACCACCATTTGATCTGTCGAGTGCGTATTTTAATAAATTCATTATTCCTTTTCTTATTTCGGCAACTGTAGCAGTCACTTTAATTGACAAAACTCTCTCTATAAAAAAGGTATTGCCTGAGTAATTTTCACCAAATACATCAAAAAGTTAAAAATAAAATAGCATTAAAAAAACGAACTGTGATTTTTAAAAATATATAATTTTACACTTAACTTGCAAGTAAATACCTAATGTTTGTTCCTTTAAATTTCTCTTAAATTTTGATTATAAACCATTGGTCAACAACCTACATTATACATTGTTATTAATATCATAGTAACAAAAATTGATATACATGTCTTTTACAAAATACAAATTATTCTTAATGAAAAATAGCACAAAGGTTTCTTACCAAAGGTTTCTCACCCAACGCAAAAGGTTTCTTACCAAACCGTAATGCAAGTAAGAAAAAGAATTCATACAGGGGAAGAGTTTGGTCCAAGGAGACCACCTTCTAAACGCAAGAAAACACCAAGAGCGGACAGTATAATCAGAAATATCTGCCTGGAAAAGAGAAAAAAAGCCACTAAGCTTATCCATGAAGCTGTAATTGTTGTGTCAGACCAGACCATTTGTAGAAGGCTAAAAGAAGAGGGATTGATGTCCAGCCGAAAATGTCAAAAATTGACAAAAAAATTTTAAAATAATGCCAAAAATCTTATATTTATGCAAGATGGTGCAACTTGCCACACAATAAAAACTGTTATGGCTTAGTTGATGTATTGCTATAGCCAGACAACTCGCATGATCTTAACCACATAGAAAATATTTGGGAAATAGTAAAGCAAGAGATTGGAAAAAAAAAATCTTACTAATAAGCAAGATCTTATGGAAGAGATTATCAAGATCTAGCATAATAACCCAGAGTTGACAGAAACTATAAAAAATAAATTGCAAGCATGCCACAATGCAATGAAGCAGTTAATGCAAATAAAAGTGTTTTTGCAAAATATTTATACTTTATATATACAGTTGTGTGACAATTTATTATGGCCACCTATGAGTTTTGATCATTTTGAAATTTAATCTCATTTTTTTCATATGAAGAGTAAAAATTCATTATTGAAAGTTAATCTTCTGTTTAAAATAAAGTTTTAACTTATAAAATCAATGCTTTTTTTTTGCTACTGGCAACACTGTCACTTTTGACAGCAATTTTGTATGATGTCATCTTAATTATAATCTTTTTGCTGTACACTTGTTAAGTTTTATTACCAGAGTTTTGAATTCTTTTATTAGGTTATTGTCATATTACTTATTTAAATCAGTAAAAATTTCTTGAATATTTCTTTTTATTTTAAATTAAAAATAGTTGTATTTAGTTTGATATTTTTAAAGGTATGAGTACCAAAGCAAATTCTTAACTGTTATGTGATACTGATATGTGATATCTTATTTTAGTTATGAGGGAAAAAAAAAACTAGCCAGAAAATATGGTATTTTGCGGGTATCTGTACAAAATATACACAAAAAAATGCTAATATGGAGAACTTGATGCCAAAGAGGGTTGGTAAATGTGGAAAGAAGAGAATTCTAACACCATGCAGGAAATGAATACTTACCAAGATTGTTCTAGAAAATAGACAGGCCACCAACAACAAAATAACTAATAAGCTGGGCCAATCTGGAGTCAAAATGTTGAAGAGAACGGTCCAACATTGCCTACACAATCTTGATTACATTTCACGACGCTCAGCTAAGAAGCCTAAACTGACACCAAAAATTGTACAAAAAATGCTTGAGTGGACAAAAAAGTATAGGAATTTAACATATGATTGGTAATTATTAAAATTAATTTAGATGAATTTAAAATATCCACTTTCTAACACCAAACTTTAAATATTCATTCAATATTCACTTAACAATCCTTGTATAATATTTGAAGGTATGCTTTAGCGGCGAGAGTACTTTTAAGTTTTAAAAAGAAAAAAAGGGAAAAAATACTTATTGGACTGCATCATGCAAACTGTTAAACACCCCACCTCTGTGATGATCTGATCAATGAAATGTGTAAAAGAAATAGGAAGGTTCTATATTGCAGAATGAAAAATGTTACAGTTACAATATAAAAATGCTGGAACAAAGATTGTTGTCACAATTGGCAGAATAGTTTAGTCCAGGTGAAAAAAAGCCTTCATGCAGGACAGGGCATGACCATGTCGCACAGCTAAATCAGTTAAAAAATATCTATCAGAACAAAATATTCCATTACTTGATTGGCCAGGAAACTCTTCTGACCTAAATCCTATAGAAAATGTTTGGGCGCTCTTAAAGAAGCAAATATCTGAAAAAATTATTACAAATAAAGTGTATTTAATAGAAAGAATTATTCAACATTGGAACTATAATAAAGAACTGAAGGAAATGGCTCAAAAATCCATTAAAAGTATGCCAAAAAGGGTTCCTGCAATTATAGAGGCAAAGGAGGAATCACCAAATATTGATCTTGAATATATTTGCAGTAATATTTGAATAATAAAATTTATTTAATTTGAATAATAAAATTTATTTAATAATATTTTAATAATAAAATAATAAACAATATGTTAAATGTTTTTATTTGTCAAAAAAATACCCATTTCTTAAATAAAAGTTACTTTGAGTACATAAATCACAAAAAAATACTAAAATAATAGACTTTGAAACTTGATAATTTTGAAAAATTGTGGGTGGATATAATAAATTGTCACACGACTGTATTTTATATAATTTATCATAATAATCAATAAATATTCAAAATGTTCATCTTTATTTATTTGTTTTTATCAAGTACAACTTTATAAATAAAAGAAAAAACTTTAAATTGCACTATTAATATTATATATATATATATATATATATATATATATATATATATATATATATATATATATATATATATATATATATATATATATATATATATATATATATATATATATAATATATTCATATAAGCACATGTATGTATATATACATACATATATATGTATGTTTATTTATGTACATATATATGTATGTATATATAGAGTAAAAAAAAAGGTTAAGTATGCGTTACAAATCAACCTTTGTACTTTAAGGTTGTTCTTTAGCTCAAGGAAATACAAAAGTAAGAGAAAACAGTTACAAAAAAAATTATAATCAGACATAAAAAAAAAAGATTCATTTTATGTCTGATTAGAATTCGTCAAACTTTTAAAAATATATGCTACACAGATTTTTAACACAAGTTTAAAACAAACTATAATAAAAAGTTTCAAAAGATTTTTTATTTAAAACTACTTTTAACAAACTTTTGCATCACATGCATTTGTATTTGTTATAATGGTTTTACCTCTAATTTTAGAAAGTTTGTTAACCTAAAGGTTTAAGAAAATAATTACACCACATTATTTTTATAGTACATTTATAAAAAGTAACAAGTAGATTAACTTAGGCTAAGTTATTAATAAATACTTAATCAAAAAACAATAAAAAAAACTGCAAAAAGTCATAGTTTAAAACATCCTATCAGTTCTGACCTCACCCAAGAATCATTTAAACTGTTAACCATAAGAATTTCAGAACTATTTGTCATGATATTACTTTAATTACTGGAAAGAGTATTTACTAACATCTCTTTCTAACAATAAAGATATATCAGAAAGACAAAAGAACCAAACATTAATTAATTTCTAAAAGTGTTGAAACACAAGAACAAAAAATTCATAAAAAATAAAATATTATTTATAAATTAAATAAAATGTATTAATTCAGCAACCAAAGATATGTGTAAATCACTGAAGCATAGAAAAAAATGTTCAGAATCTTTTCTTTTTAAACATTTAAAAGCGATTTTAGAGCACTCCTTCCAATTACATGTAGCTTTTTCATCAAAGCAGAATTATTTTCACATATCTCCATACCATAAGTTAAGGTAGGGGCTGCCAATAATTTATATATATTGGAAATAGAACTTGGGTGGGCAAACGGGATTTCAGATTGAATTAGAGTTTAAACAACAGCTCTAAAGTTTGAAATTTTTTCATTAACTTTTGTATTATTGAGTGAAGCAAAAGTTGAATGTTTGGTATCCCATGTGAATCCCAGATGTCTAAGTTTATTCTGAAGATTTATTTTATTACTAGATATCGTTATCGTATTGGTTTGTATTTGTGCTTTACCTGAAATCAAGAATTCAGTTTTTTCGGCATTTATTTTAATACAATTTAAATTACTGTAAATATTGCATGTTTTTATCAGCTTTTTAAGACCAGAGAGGGTAGAGCTTAAAAGTATGATATCATCCGCATATGCCACCACACCAGTGAAATTACCATATATAGATGTGCCAACAATACCTTGATTTATAACAGTTTCAAGAAGACTTTCAGGGTAAATATTATAGAGGTGAGGTGAAAGAATCAATCCTTGTCTTACTCCTTGCTTTAGAAGAAAGGAGTTTGATTTACAACCTTGATATGAGACTGTTGCACTACTATTGTTATATAACGAAGAGATAGTGTTAACTATACAGATTGGTAATTTTTTATCGAAATATAATTTATCAAGTAGGATATCCCAGTTGCAGCTATCAAAAGCTTTTTCTGCATCTATTATAATTTTTAATTGTTTCGCTAATTAGAAATTCAGCATGTAGCGTTGAACAGTTAGCATTGAATCCAAATTGTAGGGAGTGAGTATTATATGTCCGGATATTATCTCTAATATCCGGACATATAATAAGGATTAGGTATTCTAGAACCTTTGTAAAAATTGGTATAATGCTAATACCGCAATAATTGCTCGGGCTATCTAAAGATTTTTATACGATTTAACAAGGGGTACAATAATAGACGTCGACATTGGTAATCTTCGTCTAATTACAATTTTTATTTTATCAAAAGTGAGTTAGCGCAAAGGTTTTTTTAAGTAGGGAAAAACCCAATCTAATTGTGTAGTTAATATACTTAAGCGGTAAGCCCCCCCCCCCATCCTTTCCTAAACAGAAGTATTAAACATTTTAAACAAAATCAATAATATAAAACATCATTATAATTTGAATAAACAAAATCTATGAAAAAAATACAAAATGGTTTTTGTTTGCCATAGTAACCACAAAAAACACATGAAAATGGGCAAAAAATGCATTCACACCGGCCGTAAAAATTAAATAACCTAAAAAAAAAAACTTCACCGAATGCTTCACAATAATTCAAAGGGTGTTTTTATAGCGGCATTTTCCTGTAACTAAAAATCTGAGCGGTGTCCACATTTAAAGATGGCGAAAATATTTTTTATTTAAAATATTAAAAATAAAAAAATCTAAACCTCAATTTAAAAAACTGTTTGTATTAAACCACAGTTTATAATACCGTCACAAATTCAACACCATAATTTTTTTCTGTTTTTTTGTAGGGTCATATCTCCAGAACAAAAGTTTTTTTGTATTAACTTTTGTCTAAACTATTATGATATAAATCAGCTTTTTTATAAATGCCTTTTCTGAGTTATTTTAAAAGCAATATGGCGACGAAAGTGAAATACCCTAAAATAACGTGTGTTTGAAACCCTAAAACTTAATGTAGACAAAATGTTTTTGTTTTTATAATTTCATCATTAAAAAGAGCTTATTTCACACTTCTAGAAATAATAAAAACTATTTTAGAGAGATTTTTCTTATGAACTAAGAAAAATCTACTTTTTATGAATTAAGTTAGGTCTACAAAGTTTTTGATATTTTAAAAACAATATTACGGTCCGTAAATTAACTATTGTCGTGTAGAGCTAATTTTAGAAATTAAGTATATTTTTATTCTACCAACAAATCTCTCAAAATTAATTTTAAATATTTAAGTTTATCAAAAAAATCTAATATTAGAAGATGAAAATTAGAATCGAAGTTAAAAAAAGAGTTATTTTAAATTTATACTTGTCTGTTCAACAAAACTTAAGTACTTAATGTATTAGAAAAATTGACGGAAGTTTATGTTATTTACTTATTCACGAAAAAAGGGTGTTATTGACTTTTGCTCAGAGTTTTCGAACTTGGAACAGAGTTAGATTGCGGGAAGCTGAATAAGCGCAAATTGGCATATGTGCGAATCGGCATAAGTGCGCCAAAAGATTTTGCAAATATTGGCATAAATGCGAACTGGCGTAAGTGCGAAGCAGTTGCAAAAACTGGCACAAATAGGAACTGGCATAAGTGCGAACAGGCATAAGTGCGCCAAATAAATTTTCAAACATTGGCATAAGTGCGAATTGGCATATATGCGAACTGGCATAAGTACGAATCAGTTACAAAAACTGGCATTAGTACAAATTGGCATAAGTTAGCCGAACAAATTTGCAAACATTGGCATAAGTGCGAATTGGCATAAGTGCGCCAAATAAATTTGCAAATATTAGCGTAAGTGCAAATTGGTATAAGTGCGAACTGCCATAAGTGCGAAGCTGTTACAAAATCTGGCATAAATGCGAAATGGCAAAAGTGCGAATAGCCATAATTGCACCGAATAAAGTTGAAAATATTGCAATAGCTGTAAATTAGTATTTCGCTCTTATGCCAATTCGCACTTATGCCAGTTCGCATTTATGCAAATGTTTTCAAATGCCTGTTTGCACTTATGCCAGCTTTTGTAACTGCTTAGTACTTTTTCCAGTTTGCCAATGTTTGCAAATTTGTTCGGCGTACTTATGCTAATTCGCACTTATGCCAGTTCGCACTTGTGTCAGTTTTTGCAACTGCAACGCATTTATGTCAGTTCGCACATATGCCAATTTGCACTTATGCCAATGTTTGCATAATCTTTTAGCGCACTTATGCTGATTCTCACATATGTCAGTTTGCACTTTTGCTAGTTTTTGTTACTGTTTCACATTTATGTTAGTTCGCATTTATGCCAGTTCGCACTTACGGAATTTGCGCTTATTCAGTTGTCCCTTTGATTGTTAGGCGACCTTATAATTTAATTAAAAATATTTCTTTAGTTTGTTTCCATCACAAATTACTGTTGTTGGTTAAATATATGCATTTGCAGCGCTATGATTTTAAACTCTTCTGGTATCGCCAGTTCTCTCTCAGTTAAAGGGTTGAGATGTATTGACCAAAAGACTGCAGAATGTCTTTTAAAGTTAACAAATAAAGTTATTTGTCCAGGTAAAAAATTGTTTCTAAATTGCTGCAAAGCATATTCAACCACAAACTCTTTAAGTGAAAAAATTTAGCAGAAAAGTAGCTGTTGCTAGTGGTTTATGAAAATAATAATAATGCCGAGCACTAAGCAGTGCAAGTGTAGAGTGTGAAAATTGCATTGACTGGTCAGATTTGATATTAAAAGGATAAAATATCAACAACCAGTAATTCACGTGAAAAGGTTCAAATTTTAACTCTAATACCAAACAGTTGTTTAAGAATAAAAATTTGTAGTGAATTTAGAGTAGTGTTATGGCACCCCTACCGTGGTTTTTGAAAAAGTCAGTATATTTGTTATGCGTTTTTTTTAAATTGATTTTTTAGTATTATTTTATACAAAACTTATTTCAGTAATAATATATTTTTAAAAAGATATATTTTTAAAGATTTGAGGTGTTTTTTTTACCCACAAATGATTTTTGATTGTTTTCTTAAAAAAATCTTCAACAGTAAAAAAAAGTTTGTCTACTTTTTTTTTTGGTTTAAAATTTATTTTTTTCGATAAAAGTTAAAAATAGTTGTATAAGCATTGAATATTTTAAATTTTGTCAAAAAATATTTTTTGTATAACATTGTTTAATCCTTTACACTGTTGGTAGTTACCGAAAATTATATTAGATAGCACTTACCGTTACCGAAAATTATATTAGATAGCACTTACCGTTACCGAAAATTATATTAGATAGCACTTACCGTTACCGAAAATTATATTAGATAGCACTTACCGTTACCAAAAATTATATTAGATAGCACTTACCGTTTATGGAAAAAAATTTTTGGAAGTTTTTTTATTTTGTTTTCTTTCTGAAAAACTATTATAGTTAAACTAAATTACACTCAAAATATCTTTCCTTGGGTATTAAGAAAAAAAATTTCCGTTACCGTAGTAAAAAGTATTCCTTGATTTAAGGAAACTTATTTCCTTAAATCTAAATTAAGTAAAAACAAAGGAAATATTTTTAAGGAAATACGCTTTTTTGGTTTCGATAAAAGCCTATTTCCTTAATGTGCGCCTTTAGTTTTACAGTAATGGCGCTGATATTGTATAAAATGTTAAAGATTATATTTAAAAAGTTATTTATTTACGAAAATTATTGTTATTTTTATTATAAGAAAACAGTAAATTGTTTCCCAATTGTTATAGAGTATTAGAAAAATTGAGTAAGCTGGTATAATTATATAAAAGTGTAGTTGTGTATGTATGTATATATATATGCATATATATATATATATGTATATATATATAAAGATATAAATTTTAGAGGATTTAACCGTAAGGTTACTCCAAATAATAAATATAAAAGGTGTTTTGGATTTTTAATTTGGAGTATCCTTACGGTTTAGAGAAATTTTTGCAGCTTCAAATATAATTTAACTTTTGGCAAGAAACAAATGGTTGGCACCATCACCAATGTAGCTCGACTTTTTCAACTGTAACATATACTTACTTGTGATCACCACTGATGATGTCTGAATAGCTTGGAATAGTTAAATGAATAGCTTGGAATAGTTAAATGAATAATAATTTTGTGTGCCCATCATGCAACGTTATTATATTGTATTAGCTTAAATTGCTGGTTGCATAAGTGGCCAAAATTTCAATCATTGTATACTCATGCTGCAGTTGTTAGATTGTATTTACACAAATATTTGGCTGTGTAAATTACTTTTTAAATTTGTATGCATGTACTGCATTTATTACATTGTATTCACTTGAATACTTGACTGTACAAGAGGCTGTGTACACTTGTCACTTTTTGTGATTGGTGAATTTCTTTAATGCGTTTTATTTGATAAATTTTTGAATCTTGGGTGCTACCCATCGTGCAACTATTTTGTAATTTAGCTTTAGTACATGTTTCAAAATAATAACCTTAGCGTTGCCAAATGACACAATTTTGTTTTGAATGTAAGCGATTAAAACAATTCTTTAATATTATTTTTTGAAACCAGGAAATACCATTAATAAAATTTCTTAATGGCAAGAATAATTGCCTTATTTATATTATATGTTGTCAAGAAATTATCCTTTAATAACAATCCTTAATGTCAGTAAAAATTGCATTAATTAAATTCCTCAATGTCGGGGAATATTGCCTAAATTACATTCCTTAATGGCAGGAAAAATTGCCTTAAATTACAATTCTCAATGAAAGGAAAAATTCTCTTTGATTATTTAATTACATTTATGATTTTTTTTTTTTTTAAGGAAAATATTTAGTTAATTATTTCCCTTTTTTAAGGAAATTTTTTATAGGAAAACTATTTCCTTAAAGTTATATTTCCTTATTTTAAAGAAATCTTTACCAGTGTTGATTTTGAGGTATTATTTCCTTATTTTTTTCCTTAAAAATAAGGGAATTTTTTATGAGTGTACCAATTAAAGGTAATTTAAACCTAGGTAGTATTTATTTGATATATTTTTTATACTTAATTTATTATGTGAAATGAATTCGATACAAGGTTCAAAAAAGAAAAAAAATATACGAAAAAAGCTATTGTATTCCGAGGAACAACTGCATGCAGCACTTAAAACTTTAAGTAAAGCAGAAAAATTTTTATGTGTTTTCAAAAAATTTAATGTTCCTGACAGTACCTTACGCGACAAGTTGTCTAGTAAAAGCCAACCCAAACGGCAAACTCTGGTTTTAAATGCGGTAGTGGTGTAGTGGTAAGCGCTCGCTTTGTAAGCGAGAGGTTCGGAGTTCGACTCCCACCATGTCCCTGGAAGTACCGCGCTCAACTTAATTTCTCCGCGCAGCGGCCTTGCTTGTCAATGTGTATATTTCGAAGTTAAAGAGTTGAGAGAGGGTTGTACCACGATTTACAACAAAAAATTTAAAAAAAAAAAAAAATCATTTCTTGGAGAAGAAATAGAGAATGAATTAGTTGCTTGGTTAATTCAGTGCGCTAACATGGGTTTGCGGTAACAAAAAAAATATTAATTAAGGCATTACAAAAAATAGTTAAAGGGCCAGGTATAAAAACACCATTTAAAGATAATATCCCAAGTAAAAACTAGTTTTAAAAATTTATACACCGTCATAAGGAATTATCGCAAAAACGAGAAGAGCATATTAGTTGAGCCAGAGGTCTTATAACTGATGCATCGTCAGTTTTCGAACCAATGAAAAAAAAATTGCTGATTATTTGTCGGCAATTTAAATTGTATAACGATTTTAATGAAATTCGCAGAGAAAATGTACCAATGTTGTTGAATAATTTTGTTATGGATCCAAATATGAAGTTATTAACGGATTTAGGTCGATAAGAATATTTCCATTTAATGCGAACAATGTTGATTATAAAAAAGTAATTCAACGTATTAAATTGAATTCTACAATTGATAATAGGGAAACGAATCTTTCAAGCCATAATAATTTGGGAAACATATTTGAAAACAACGTTGCACTTGAAGTATTGTTCCAGTTTGAAAAACCTGGAAATAAAGAATGGGGAGGAAAAACTAACTTCAGATAATTATCTATTTTTCGGAAAAAACTGAAATTTAACGATAGCTCCAAACAAATCAGTAATTTAATAGAAGCCAACAATAATGTTGAACAACAAAATTGATAAAGAATTGTATTTAGACATTAGCAGTACGCAAAATAAAAATGAATCTAGTAGTGTTAATAAATTCAGAAAAAGCGTAATAATTGATGAATCCGGTGAAAGTAAATTAGCATTAGATCAATATTTCAAACATTAAAAGATATTGAAAACATTCAAATAAACAAATAATAAAAGATGTGTATCCATTGCGCGACTTTCTTTTATGGTCAAAACAACCAATCACAAAAAAAAGGTTGAAACAAGTTTAACGATGACCGAGCGTTGTAACTTCATTCAAATGGTTAGAGATTCAAATTACTAAAGAAAATGCAAAGGAAGAAGATGATATCAAAATAATTGAACGTTAAAAAAATGCTGCTGAAAAAAAATCTTTGGTGAATAATTTTAGATCCAATGTTTTCTTTGTTTTGTAATAATATTAAATTTATGTATTTTATTCTTGATTTAAATAAATAAAACTAAAATTAAAATATACTATTTTTTTTATACACCGTAGGTGGAGGATTGATTATGGTAGGTGGTGCTTTATCACGGTAGGCGAAGAAACGTACTAGATCTTACAAAAAATTAAAAATGACATTTAAAAATAATTTCACTCAAATTTCAATAATATAAATTAGTCCGTAATTGAGTATAAAGTATTAATTCGAAAACCCTAAATAAAAATCTGTTACGGTTGTGGAGTAAAGAAATTTTGAAGTTAAAAGTTTTCTTAAAGTCACGGTAGGGAAAGCCATGACCCGATTAGAAAGAATGGCTTAAGCAGCAAAAAAAGTTAAAGGCGAAAGGTGGAATCTTTGCAGAAGGAAATGTAGCAATATTGCCAGAACATGTTAAAGAAAATTTTCTGAAATTTTGCGAACACGAAGCTTTTAGCAGAACATGTCCAGGGATAAAGGATTTTGTATCTGTGTGCATTGGTGCTAAAAAAGTGCATATGCAAAAATAATTACACTGTAAAAAAACTAACGCCAATATAACGGATAAATTTAAGAAAAGTGAACGCTATCCGTTATATTGGCGTTATATTAGCGTTATATTTTTTTGTGTGAGTCATAATTTGTGTATGCTTGATCAATTCCTTACAAATGGTGAAGTCTATCCGTTATATTCATCCGTTATATTCATTCGTTATATTTATCCGTTATATTATGCGTTATATTTTTTCGTTCTTAGTCCCTTCTTGTTCCAAACGCTGAAAAATAATGCTTAAGTGATAACTATTAATTTTAATGAATATATGAATAATTTAAAATGATGAAGAAAAATATGAAGGCCATAAAAGTTACTTGTAAAAATCGTTGCGAACAAAGTAAGTATTTGTATTGTTATATCATTTATCATGATACTATTTTGATTGATATCAATAACCAGTTAGTGCCAGTAACTGGTTAATTAAATCAATCAAAATATTACATGTAAATAGTATAGACATGTATTGTTATATCATATATCATGATACATATATATATATATATATATATATATATATATATATATATATATATATATATATATATATATATATATATATATATATATATATATATATATATATATATATATATATATCCGAACAACTATTATACGACTATTACTACGACTATTTTGATTGATATCAATAACAAGTATTACTGGTTATTGGTATCAATCAAAATAGTCGTCGTAATAGTCGTATAATAGTTGCTCGGATATATATATATATATATATATATATATATATATATATATATATATATATATAAACTTATTTGCCTTTTGAATTTATTTATTATTTTAGTGACGGTTCAGCTACACAGTACAAAAACTTCAAATATTTTATGAGTTTATGTTACCATTATACTGACTATGGCATTAAAGCAGAGTGGAATTTCTTTGCTACTCGTCGTGGAAAATCTCCGTGTGATCGAATCGGAGGAACTGTGAGGCAATTAGCAGCACGTGCCAGTCTTCAATAGTCAATTGCTAATTAAATTATAACGCTCTTAAATTTATATGATTTTTGAAAGAAAATTGTTGCGGGTATTTCTTTTATTTATGTTGCTAGTGATGAAGTAGACAGTGTAAAAGGCAATCAAGAGAAACGATTTAGTTTCGGAAACGCAGTTGCAGGTACTTGCGATAATCACAAACTTGTATTTGAAAATCAGGTTTGTTTCAGTCATATTTCAAATGGCAATACATCTTTTATTGCAAACGTTAATGAAAGTTACAACAACTCAACCAAGTTAATTTCACTGTCTGATCTTAGTCTTGGAAATTTTGTTGCATGTATTTACGATGCACATTGTACAATGATGCATCATGTGGATTGGAAATGTTTGTGAATTTGCAGAAGAAAGAAAGATGCTTTTACTAATTATATGCATCCTCATGTATGGCTCAGTCATTTTACTAGCCTAGTACCAAGGACACTTATTGGGTACCTGAGCAGGATGTTATTGCAGTCATTCCAGATCCGATCAGTTCTGCAACAAGTCAATATTACAATTTACTGTCAACTGTTGTTTTAGACATTAATTCCAAATTTGAATCTATTTTAAATACATAGCATAATTAAGTTCCCTAGTTAACAAGATTATGCATCTTTAATCAGGGCCGCACTTGTGACGTTGTTGGATTGATTGCGCTTTTAGGAATATGAATAATTGTCTAAAATTTTGTATTAAATAAAAAAATATGGAATGATCAACAATATCAATGGCTTTTTGCAGATCAACAAAACACCACATGCAAACAATTTATTGTCCAAATTGAATTGTGTCAAATAACCTACTAGCTAACTAAATTCGTAAAAAAAACTGACTATAACTTGAAAATTACCTTCTTTGCGAAGGATGGGGGGGAAGAGAGGGTTATAATTTTCTCCTTCTTCCCCCCTCCCCTCCCCCACACACACCCGTAAAATCGTCTCTGTTTACACTCACAATTTTTTAATTTAATATCAACTGAAGCTAGGAGAGTTAATACTGATGAAAAAAATGATTTAACATTAGGAACTAGTTTGTTTTGTCAAATAAGAGTTTGAATCTCACTAACTTTATTATTATATCTAAATAAAAGACAAAAAAAAGTATTATTTAAACAGTGCAATGAGCATTAGAGAAAAAAATAACATCTGTTTTTGTTTGAGTGAATAAAAAACATGACGTTTTAATTAAGTAAAATAATTTCAGTTTTATTTATTTTAAAATCGTTACGACGTTTGAAAATGATTTTTCCCCCCATTAATCAAACACTAAATGAAGCTTAGCTCAAGGCGATTGCAAATTTTTGTTGCTTCGTTAATAAAGCAGTTATCGTTATTAACATTAGATATTTGAGTTAAAATTAAGGAAAAACAAGTCTGATTGCTCAGTAATCTGATAAACAGATTCAATTTTTTTTAAACGAGGATGGTAGATACGTCATCGATTTTAAAGTAGTAATGCAGATAGTTTTTGCTGTATTTTGAAATACTAAAGAAAATTTAATGCTAATCTTTCAACAGCGACTAATTTCTTAAGAAAATTATTGTTATAATCACTATAATAACAACAAATGCACTTTAGTTAGTGGTTGACAAAAACGAATTCTAGATTTTATAAGAGCTCTGGAGAGATTGAAATTGAATAATTCTTTCGTTTACATTTGCTGATTTGATTGTAGCTATATTTTGTCCATGGTCTTGATTGGTCTTAATTTTCTCATAGAAATTTGAGGTGTTTCAGTTTAGTATTGAGTTTCAGGGAAAAACCGTTGATTTGTATTACGTTTTTTGTAACTAAACTTTTACCGGAGATTATGAACTTGGTTTTTTCTGTGAATAATTTGACATAGAAGATTTGACATTGCATTTGAACTTTATTAATTAACTCTTGTAGCCCAGAAAGAGTAGGGCTTTGCAGTATTATATTATCTGCATAAACAATAATATTACCAATAAACCCATTACTGTTTTTCTAATTTTACAATTGGAAACAATTTTACTTAATATACTTTCAGTGAAGATGTTGTATAAATGTGGCAATAAAATGGATCCTTGTCACACACCTTGAGACAAGCGGAAAGTATTTGATTTATATTTAAGGTATGATATATTAGCTGTACCTAAGCGGTATAATGATTGTAGTGCGCAAACTACGTTAGCGTAGTTTTTGTTGTAATAGAGTTTCTAATATAGCAAATCCCAGTTACAGCTATCGAAGGCCTTATTTGCGTCTAAACTTCAGAGACATACTGGCAAGTTATTATTATAATAATGTTTCAATGTCTTACTCACTAGAAATTCTGCATGCAGGGTGCAGCTATATTGCTTGAAACCAAATTGATGAGAGTCGCAGTCTGATATTTTTGGACATACTTGCATGATAATATATTCAAAGAGTTTTGTCAAGATAGGTGTAGTACTATTACTCCGATAGTTATCTGAACTGCCACGAGATTTATTATAAGATTTTACTATTGGAGTAATTATAGAAGTTGATAAGTACTCCAGCACAGCTCCATTATTAAAGATTTTGTTATGAAACTTTGAAAGCCATGTAAAGAGGTGTTGTTAGAAGAGTATTTTAGATGTTTAGCAGTAATTCCAAAAGAGTCACGTGATTTATTAGGCTTCATCTTATGAATACAAGATTCAATTGCATTAGAGTTTTGTCGAAAATTTTCTACAATTTTCTTTCTACCTTGTTTCTTATTTATCGTAAAAACACGAGTGTTTGGACTATTTTTAATTTTTCGGATATTGTTCCAAAACTTTTGAGGATTGGTTTTTCCAAGATATTCAATTTTTTTGGTAATTTTCATTTATTAAATAAAATGTATTCCTGTGATCTGTTATAGTTACATATTATCCATTCCTTAACGAGGAAAGAGTCTTTGCACAAGTTAATTTCTGGTTCCACCATGATTTAGAGTAAATGCAAAATTGCGCATTAACGTATTTTTTTTAAAGTTACTGTTTACTAAAATTAAGCATAAAAATGAAAAAATTTACGTTGTTTCTTTTTTTTTAAAAAAAGGAATTTATTATACATAGAACCTTTTTAATTCTATGAGCAATTGATTTTTATGGTTTTAAAAGATACTATTACACTCGAATAAATTTTTTAATAAGTCATTAGAGTATTACGGCTATGTTTTATTATATAGCTTTTGAAATAATATTTAACTTATGTAAAACTTCAAACTATGTCATTTTCAAACATATATTAAATTTCATAGTTTAAATTTTATTTGAAATTTACATTAGATTAGATTTAGATTTATTTCGCCGTTTAAAAATAGTTACAATAACCAGACAATATAATTACAATTATATATATATATATATATATATATATATATATATATATATATATATATATATATATATATATATATATATATATATATATATATATATATATATATATATATATATATATATATATATATATATATATATATATATATATATATATATATATATATATATATATATATATATATATATATATATATATATATATATATATATATATATATATATATATGTATGTATAATTACAACAACCATAAGAGAATATATATTTACATTTACATTTGGCAGCAACAACGGCAGGACTTCTAGAAGATCATGAGGATCTTATCATAAAGCCCTATAAAAATATAATATATTTACACTTTTTCAATATAATATTAATTAAAAATAAATTGCTCGTAATGAAATAATATATCATTTTATAAAAAAAACTTAGTAATTATTAATCTAAAATAAAACAATATACAAAAATAATTAAAAATAGATGAGAATATTTTCCAATAAAAGGATAATCTTTTTAAGTTTCTGTTTAAATAAAGCATAAGTCATTTTAAAAGAAAAATCAAAATTTGGTAATACTATTTTGTTCCAGAGATAAGGACCTCGATAAAAAAACTGGTCTTTTTTTTGATGGCAAGAGGGGGCAATAAGATTGCCCCCTCTTGAAAAAAAAAGTTGCATGAAATTATCATAAAAAGTTAGGACCAAATTATCGTGAACAAAAATCGCAGCTTCATTGCACTACTGCACGTTAGGAACTAAGCATGAAATCCCCTCACAGCAGATAAAAAAAACTAAAAAATATATTTTTCTATTGTGTTGTTTTGACCATGTTCAGAGTTATTCCGCATTCGTCATTACCCCACTCTCACCTACTCATCAATGAAAAGATGACATCAAAGAGTTTGAGATCGATTAGCATTGACCTCAAACTCTTTGATGTCATACTCTACATCTCTATCTTCTTCTCTGTGTTTTTGCTTATTGCTTTCATCTTTGACCTTGCTATGCTTCATGCAAAACTGATTCTCGGTACAATCATGCTTTCCTTTCATGCTAATTGCTCTGATGTACAATCAGCATGAAAGGAAAATAGTTGATTGTCGACTAACGTGAAAAGCAAAAAGAATACCCTCAACAATTTGCGGCCACATTTTAAGATTACATTCTAAAATCTTTACCAAAACGTTCATTATTGTTTAGTTTTTACGTTCTACCAATGCATTTTCCTGATGGTGATCAGCAGACGTAACTCTCTGTTTTACTCCAGTTAGTGCGTGCAGTATATACCTCGTTTACAAATTCCCGACCTTGGTCATTAATGACCAAAAAGTACTTACAATTCAAAAAGAAGTTTCAAAGGAAACTTTTTCAAAAGGAAATCATTTGAATTCATTGTAAAATTTCTATTTGATTTGTAGGTTTTTAGAGTCCTAATGTTATCGTGATTAAGTTTGTACGTTAGGGGTGTTCAAAAATATAAAACTTTCAAAACGCGAATACACAAGAAGCCAAATTTTGGGCAAATATAAAAAAAAAGCTATTACAAAAATTTATTCCAAAAATATTGACGTTTACCTTATTTTGTAAAAAAAAAAAATTTCTTATGTAATCATAGTGGTCAAAATTTTTTATTTAGATTGTTGCGTATTCTAGTTTTTTCAAATAAGTAAAAAAAAAAATAATATTGAGATTTACCTTGCGCTTTAAGTCAAATAATTTATGAACAATATGGGGCATTTTTTGGGGTATTTTGTCGCTTGAGCACAAGGTAAACGTCAATACTTTAAGATTTTTTTTTTGTTTTTTACTTTTTTGGTTTTTACTTTTTTGATTTTTACTTTTTTATTGTTTATACACTTTTTTTATATTTGCCCCAAATTTGGCTTCTTGTGCATTCGCGTTATAAATTTTATTTTTTTGAACACATTGTACGTAATAAAACAAATAAGTTGTTTCATAAAACGAAACAACTAGTATTATAAGAAAATATCTTTAAACATAATTGAACGTTGATAAAATAGATAAAATTTTTAAGCAAAAATTGATTATTAGTTTTTTAAAATAATAAGATATACAATTTTTTTATATTGGCATATTAAAAAAATAAATAACAGTACATTTTAAAAAGACTTATTTTAATAGAAGTATTTGATCTTAATGCAAATTCTTCTAGTAAACTAAACTTTGAATTTGATTCGTAGCAAACCGATTTATCTGTATACAAAAAATTACCTTCGAGAATTATTTATAAAATAAAATAGTTATATCTTTATAGTGTTTACAACTAAATGGTAAGAATTGTTTAGTTATTATTTACATATTATTAATTTTTGCTTTTTTCATTATGTCATATATAATTTTTTAAGTTGATTTTTGTTCATGTTACATGTTATACATATAGGTAACTTGTTAAGTAGCCTACTTGTTAAGTTGACTTTGGTCCATGTAAGTAAAATGTTATTTTATTGGAGGTAAAAGTTTGCATTAAGTAAAGTTTACATCTTTTGATCAGCTGAATTAAAACTAATTCATCAGTATTTTCTTAAACAAATGCCACTGTTTTAGGAGTATACTAATTTTATTAGTATCATTCGTAAAGATAAGTGCTTACTTAAGTTGCACTTATCTTTACTAATGATAAGTTATTTAGTAGTAAAGATAAGTGCAACTTAAGTTGTACTTATTAAAGCACTCAATAAGTACTTGTTATGTCACAATAGTTTCGAACATACAAATAAAAATTTTCAGGTGTAAATAATGGACAGATCACCATGTTTGTTGGGATATCTGGGGATGACAAAATGCATTTAATAAATACCAAAACATTTATTTGGTAATGACTAAACAAATTATTAAAAATAAATTTGGTAAAAATGTTTTACAATTAATTTAAATACAATT